>UESW01004777.1:453635-599196 GCA_900491605.1 Calamus simplicifolius
GACAATTAGATCTTCAAGTCCCATTTCCTTCCGCTTATGCTTCAGGTAGTTCTTGAAGTCCTTCCATAGTGGTGGTAGCTTCTCTATGATGGCAGCTACCTGGAATGACTCACTGAGAGACATTCTCTCTGCATGTATCTCATGCAGGATGATCTGGAGCTCTTGGACTTGCTCCATAACAGTTTTGTGGTCGATCATTTTGTAGTCTAAGAATCTTCCAACCACAAACTTCTTGTGTCCAGCATCCTCTGTCTTGTACTTTTTGTCTAGGGATGCCCATAACTCCTTGGTAGTGTCAATACTGCTGTACACATTATACAGGGTATTGTCCAGTCCATTGAGGATGTAGTTCTTGCAAAGGACATCTGAGTGCTTCCATGCCTCCACCGCAGCAATGACTTGCTTGTCGGTCTCCCCTTCCTTTAGGATAGGCAGATCTTCATTCAGTACTCTGACCAGATTCAGAGTTGTGAGGTAGAACAACATCTTCTGTTGCCACCTCTTGAAATTCATGCCAGAGAATTTCTCCGGTCTCTCGGCTTGAACGGATGTCGTCATAGTAGCCATCTGCAGCAGCACTTCCGTGGTAGCATGAAATTATCTTAAGACTGTTGGGTGTGGTAGATGGTGGCTACCTAATTGATAAGACTGAGGCTAGAGTTATACTCTATGTCCTTAAGACAATTTGTCCCGCAATGGTGCTCACGGTCAGTATGACGATTGCCTCCCAGGATACAACAGTCTTCTTTTAATGAAAGCAGCACTACAATTCATCAAAAATATCGAAGCAAGAATGCTACTCTCTTTTTAATGCACTATTGCTATACTACCCTTAGGAAAGTATGCAAATGCCTAAGAGAGGAGAAGACTAGAATTGATTCAGATTGAACTTAATTCGGAATGGTTTGGAATCAATAAAAATGCTTGGTTTATGGTCATATTTATAGGTTTTAGGTGCTCCTTGGAAGCAACCCTTTGAGATTAATTTAATTTGAATTCTTTGATCGGATTTGATCAAAGATGTGAGCGTTAAAGGCTTATCACCCTTGATATGCCTATTAACATTGTGATCTTCAGATCAGGCGGTCGGATAAGCCTTTTCATAATCTGAAAGGTAATTTCTCCGATCAAATAAGGCAATTCTACGATCGGATAAGTCATAGCGTGGCTATGAGACGTCTTTTCACGATCGAACCGTTGATTTATCACAACGGCTTGATCGGAGCGACGCCTTATCACCAACCGTAGGATTGCCTTATCACCAACGGTCCTATTGATCACGATCGTAATTTGATCACCGCATCTCGACCCTTCATCTGATCGATCAACGATCAATTGATCTCAGCCCCTTATCTTGATCTGATCAGTCTCCACCGTCGGATCCTCATGATCTAGAAAAAATTTAAAGCCCCTCAAGTTCCTCGCGACGATGCGAAAAAATTTCTCCAATCAGATAAGGCAATTCTACGATCGAATAAGTCATAGCACGGCTATGATACGTCTTTTCACGATCAAACCGTTGATTTATCACAACGGTTTGATCAGAGCGACGCCTTATCACCAACCGTAGTATCGCCTTATCACCAACGGTCCTGTTGATCACGATCGTGATTTGATCACCGCATCTTGACCCTTCATCTGATCGATCAATGATCAATTGATCTCAGCCCCTTATCTTGATCCGATCAGTCTTCATCGTCGGATCCTCATGATCTAGGAAAAATTTAAAGCCCCTCAAGCTCCTCGCGACGATGCGAAAAAATTTCTTCGATCAGATAAGGCAATTCTACGATCGGATAAGTCATAGCACGGCTATGATAGGTCTTTTCACGATTGAACCGTTGATTTATCACAACGGCTTGATCGGAGCGATGCCTTATCACCAACCGTAGGATCGCCTTATCACCAACGGTCCTATTGATCACGATCGTGATTTGATCACTGCATCTCGACCCTTCATCTGATCGATTAACGATCAATTGATCTCAGCCCCTTATCTTGATTCGATCAGTCTACTGTCGGATCCTCATGATCTAGAAAAATTTAAAGCCCCTCAAGCTCCTCGCGATGCGCCCTTCGCACACGCACATGTGCATGCGCGAGAGTGATGCATAGCATCACCCTCAAGCTCTCCACTTGTGGTGAGCCTAAAAACTTAAGCTTCAAGGAAGTGGTTTTCATATAAGTGAACCTTTCTTTCTTGATTTTTCCGATGTGGAACTAAATGTCCCCGTAATTTCTCATTCACACACATATGGCGATAATGGGCTTTCAAGGCCCATTAGGATATTCAAGGCCTATTTTGGCCCATTACCCAACATTAAATAGCTAAAAATCAGCGTAAAATTTCATCAGATTCTCTAAAACATGAATTTACTAAATTAAACTATGTTAAGGGCTAAAACGTTCTAATGCAGTAATTTAAGTATCAACTTAGTTCTGAATACATTTAAGTGTCAACTTAGTTTTGAATATAGCAGAATAGAGGAAGGATATTCTTGTAATCGATCCCATGTAGTTGAAAAAAAAGGCTTAGAAGAGTTGAGTTGAATTAAGTTGTATGTGATATAATATATCCAAATTGATTACATACTAAAATTTATGTTATTTAGAAGCATCTAGTCTATATATTAAACGGTTAAAATTTATGTATTCTTCAATTTTGAGTACTTGATATATTGAATAATCTATAAATCACATAATTTTTAATGAATAAGTAGTTAAGTAATAAATTGGATTGAAACATTGATATGGACTGCTATCATCCATTTTTTTTTAAAAGAAAGGGGTTATAAATTAAGCCAAACAAATGTATATAGAATTCAAAAACATCATTATCTAAACCACTAATATCTTGGGCGCATGAGGTGAAAATAGTCAATATACGTGGGAGTATCGTATCTCCGTTTACGAGTTACCACGTAATATTCTTGAAGTGAGCGTGCACGCCAGCGAACCTTGCCTGCATCTTCATAGACTTTATATAATCTATCCTAGCGGAATCTGTTAGCGTGAATTAAGGACGATATATTGCTTAAATCGAGGTGAGGCTCTCGGTTCAAAGCTAGTTGGTGGCATTCGTACTAAGGAAAAGTCTTTGTACGTACACAGTTTCGCAACGTCTTCATATAGGATGATTTATATCATGATAATTTATTTATGCATAATTTTATGCATAAGTAATGCAAGACTCACGAGCGAGCTCCTAGCATGGATCTATATAAGTGAATCATCATGCACAGTGTAAACCATCTTGTACCAAAGTACTGTACAAAAATTTTTCTTCTTACTAAACATGATAAATAGGCCAGATGGCCCACGGCCTGGCCCGGCCTAGCATGAAGCAAGAAGGGCAGACATGACATGCCCTTTGGGCCATGCTGGCCCTCTACTAGCACATAGGTTATACTTGCATAATGGCCCATGACAGGCTAGGCTAGCATAGCATGTGAGTTGGCAAAGCTTACGCATGAAGGAAAAGTCTTACTGCACCGTGTGCAGTGATTGGCCGCGATGCATGCGCATACATGCAAAAGGCAGAAATGTCTTTTTCACCTTTGGTATATGTGCATATGTGCCGCACGCCAATCACTGTGCGTAATGCAGTTCCTGCTGCATTGCATGTGATGCAACAAAACTTTTCTTGAGCACAATACCTAACTTGGCTTGGTTCACCATGTGCCTGGCATAGCATAGATCATGGTGGGCTAGGCTAGCATTGTTGTCGCGGAAATCTATTCTTCGACTCGGGTGCGCTTCTGGCTCCTGATCCGGACGTCGATCTCATCGCCTCAAGGTGGAACCTGCAAGACAGTCCGCATGCAGAGGGTGCTGTGGGGGTTGCCCTCTGCGGAGGACCCTTCGATGCCCAAGTCAGTGGAGATTCATAGCAAGCAGATGTGAGGAGAAGACTCTCATAGAGAAAAATTCTCCTCCAGGCTCTTGCGAGAGCTCTAATGGAGTATGGGGTATGAAATTCAGTGAGTGAAATGAATGTGTAAAGGGTTGTCTCAGAGTTTTATGTGCGTACCTGAGAGGTTGGAATGCTATGGTATTTATAGGTGATCATCTGATTTCTTGGACGTACCCTGGATGGGGTCTGAAAACTGTTAGGATTCAAATCAAGTTTGTTATGACGCCGGTAGGGTCCGTATCTTGTCAGTTAGAGGATCGACGGCTGGAAGAGTTAGTTGATACCTTGAGGCTCGATGATCACAAAGACCTAGGCCACTTTCGCATATCCTAGGCCACTCTCGCAGATCCTAGGCCACTTCTGGGCATGATTCGCTGCCTGGAATCTTATTCAGCTATAGTGGATTTGAGCTCTTCCGCGCCGGATTCCGTAGAGGTATTTCGAATGCCGTGGTTGGCCTGGATGAGGAATAACTTGATTTTTCGAAGTGTAAGATGGATCAGCTCGACTGACCGAGGAATAGCTCGGCTCGGACGGCCGAAGCATAGGGATAGCTCGGGTTACCGAGGAATAAGGATAGCTCGGCTCAGATGGCCAAAGCATAGGGATAGCTCGAGTTACCGAGGAATAATGATAGCTCAGCTCGGACGACCGAAGCATAGGGATAGCTTGGGTCATCAGGGTGATCCGACTTCATCAAAGCTGATTTGACCTTGTCACTAGAAGGTCGCGCCAGCTGGCAAGCAGGGTATTTGGATTGGACGCGACCCCATCGCTGATGTAAGCGACCAATAATGCAATGATGATTTTACCCCTCATCACATGCCCCCCACTCCCTAGTCCAAAATGTAATTTTGGATATAGGGAGTAGAATTCTAGAGCAATCTTATTTGGGAGATTCAAAAAGGTAGGCAATGATGATCTTGTAAATGACGGACCGCTGTTTCGTCATCATTTTTTACCATAGCTCGAGGAGGAAACGCCTCGTTTCCAACAAGCCGCGATAGCGGAAGTTCCACGTGGCGAGAATCCTTTATTTCTGGCACCTGTATCAGGATTTTTGGCGTCTAGGGCTTTCTTTCTGAAGCGTTTATTTAAAGAGGGCTGTGGCGGCGCTTCTTCTACAACGCTCCTTCGTCTGTGTCACAGAGATTTTCTACTCCACCTCTGAGCCCTTGCTTGCCTGTTCGCATCTCACTCCCCATTCAGCTAATATGAGTGGTCCAGGCGATGTTGCTTCTGAGATAACCTTAGACGATCTGGATAGGATCCGTCGCCATTATAGAGTTTCCCTGGATGTAGCCTTATGGATGTCGAGGACCAAGCACCGGGTTTCAACCGAGTTGAACCGGGGAGTCTTCTTCTACAAGGAGAGCTTGAGGGCAGGTCTCTGATTCCCTCTTCACCCGTTGATACAGGAGGTGATGAGGTTTTACAACATATGCCCAACGATGGTGGCTCCGAATAGCTAGCGCAATCTCGTCGGGTTCACTCGTTGTGCAGTCGCATTGGGGCGACTGCGACCCTTCCCTTATTTCGAGTTTGCTACAACCTGGTTTCTGGGAGGAGCTCTGAGTGGCCCTACATTGGCCCCGGAAGTCATTTAAGATGATTTTGGACAACCCTTCTTCGATAAAGGGGCGGAAGTCCATTTTCTCATTGCCGAAGGAAACATCGGCTCGGATTTCCGAAAGGATGGGCCAGTTATGTAAAGGATCCGGAGGCGCATTTGGAGTTGAGTGGGTAGGAGAAAAGAGATCTGGCCATCCTCTGCAGCGGTCAGGAGGTCTCTGCCAGCACCTTGTTAGCGGAGGATGCTCTTTCGCCGCTGGGCTTAGTTCTATCGACCCTCAATGTAAGCACACCTCTTCTCTTTGGTGACAATGGCCGGTGCGCTTGGATGTTTCTGTTCGATTGATCCGTTCATTGTGTTTTCAGCCGAGAGGTCAGCGTTGTAGGCCAGACAAAGAAGGAGTTGGGCAAGCGTCATAGGGGCTCCAGCTCTGGGAAAAATATAGATCCGAGAAAAGGTCTCGTTCCTCTAGGACTTGTTCGAAGGGACCGAAGAGGGATAGTTCCAGTCATCACTTTCCTGTCCCAGTAAGGGAGGAAGCGGAAATGCAGACAGTGGTTGATGAGCCCTCCCTACCAGAGGGAGGAAAAATGACATAGGAAATCACTAGGGGGAGCTCGAAGGGAGTTCTTGAGGTTTCCCCCCTCCAGGTAGTAGTCGTGTCAGATGACGCCAAGGAGATGTCGTCGGTACATCCGGCTATCCCTCCATCAGATGTCCTCCAACTACCGGCGGTGGAGAGTCCACTGCGTATGGAAGAGACCCCTGCTCAGGCGGAGGGGTCAGGAGAGGCAGTGGCGGCTGCCGAAGCTCAAGTGGAGCCGCCCGTTGAAAGGCTGGCAGAGGTCGTGGTTCCTCCTACTGAGGATCCCTCTCCCGTGGTCCCCGGGGATGCCGCAGAAGAAGTTGACGCACTAGTAGAAGAAGAAGAAGAAGAGTCGTTGAATGAAGGGGTCGTTCAGATCGAGGGTCCTTTGGTTGGGGCCAAAGCATTCGAGGCCTCGCAAGTTAGAGTCCTGGTAGAGGAGGCCGAGCGGATGGTTTCTCGGCCGAAGTTCCTCAGGCCAGTTCTCGGCTATGAGTACTTTTGTCCACAGCCCGAAGGTGGATGATATGCTCACCGCCTTAATGAAATCCATTTTGCGCACGGGGGGAGTTCCTCGATGGACGAGCCTGTCACCGAGGATATCATCGAGGTGGCTTTCGGTCGGCTCGGGGCGCTGAAGGATATTTTCCTTCTTTCCTTATGACGATGGCTTCGAATTACATCTCCCGGGTAAGTTATTGTACCGAGGTTATAGTTCCTGATTAGTCGGTCGAGCCATGATTTTTTACTGGTGTTTTTCTCACAGAATGCTTTGGTCACAAGGGCGCTGACTTGGCGCTTGAATTTGGCCACTAGGGCTTGTGCCCAGGCCAGGAAGGAGGCGGCCGACCTTCGGGCGAGAGCGGATTCGACCAGCCAGCTTTCTGGGGCCCTGGCGTTCGCTAGGGCGGATCTCGAGAGGGTGAGCGAGTCTTACCGACTTGCAGCGAAAGGGCCTCTCGATTAGAGGTTCAGGTCAAAGAGCTTTAGGGTTTCCGCGAACAATCGGATAAGGCTTGTCTGGAGTTGTCCCAAATCAAGGCTAAATATGACGACAAAGTCAATGCTATGCAGCAGCATTTTGATAAGAGGTGGGGCCAGCTGAGGGCTAGTCATGCTGATGAGAAGAATAGTTGGAGCAGGAAGCTCGAAGAGGACGAGCACAAGTGCCGGCGACAGTGGGATCAAATCAGTTTGAATAAAGAATTGCCGATATGGAGGATCGGCTGAAGTGGCAAAATGAACAGATTGCTCGGCTCACTGGTGATCTTGATCACTCCCGGCAGGAAATTGGGGACAAGCAGTCCCAAATTACTGACCTCAAGGAGGGTCTTCAGCAAAATAAACTGGCCAAGTTGAAGGCCTTGGAGAAGGTTCAGAGCTGAGAGATAAAATGGCTCGGCGGGAAGAAGAGGTATAGTGTCTCCTCATTCATTTGCTTTTGGTACTTTTCTCTTGCTCGTGGGTTTAAACGCCTTAGCGTCCTGCAGATGGGCAGAATTGGACTCGAGGCGCAGGAGCAGTTTAAAGCTTTAAGGCGGAGTTATCCGCGAGTCGCCGAATGAACCTGAACTCCAAATCAGCTTACTTCGGTTGTGGAGGAGTATAAAAATTCTGCGCAATTCTCTGAAGAACGTAGAGGGGCTTGTGCCAATGCATTTCAGTTCGGCGAGGAGGAAACTCGAGCAAGGATCTCTCGGGTGCATCCCGAATGGGATTTGTCTTTTTTGGATGCCGAACATTTTGATGCTTGCACCCCGGGGCCGAAGAAGAGAAATATGAGGACATCTCAGATTCGATCTTGAGGCTATTCTGGGCCCTAATGAAGCCACGGCTCCCGAAGAACACTCTTAGCTCGCTGCGAGGCAACCAACGACGTTTGAAGTTGGTGAAACAAGCCAAGTCCTCCCGGATGTTACCAAGGAGGTTCCTGGGACCGACCGAGCCCCGACCCTTAAGGGTCGCATATGTATTTTTCTCCTTTCATACTTGTATCTTGACCAAAACTTTAATGAATGGATATTTTGTTTCCATCTATTTTGCCTTATTGTTTTAAATCACTTGTCGCCTGAATGGCCGTTTTGTGTTAGAAGCTGACGACGAGTAGATCATGCGTAACTCTCGCCTTTGGGTCGGTTTGCTCTTTTCGAACTGAACGCCTTGCCTATTCAAAGCTGAACCGATTTGCTTCGCCGGTGTATGAGCTAGCTCGGCTAAGACTTGAGAAAACATCTCGGTCAGGGCCGAGGTTAGGCAGATAGTTCGGTCAATCCGAAATAAGAGGTAGGCTTGCTCGCCGAGGCATAAAATGGTTCGGCGTGAGATGACCAAAAATTGCGCGAGTACCTCGGCCGAGATTTGGTGGATGGTCGGTCTATGAGGAATCATTTCATTTTTTGCCGGGCAGATGAGACGGATTTGTAATTCACCGAAGGACGCTTTATTTTTTTGCGTAGGGCATTTATCCTATTGGCCTTTTCCAACGCGAGTCTTTTTAACGTACGAGACAAGCATTTGATCGCCATTGGATGGCGTCGTTTTCACGAGGTGATTTCCCAGGCCTGCCCGTATCTCAAGGACCAGCGGACGATTTCCTGCATTTAAGGCTCTTGATTCGAGATCAGAGGGAAATCTTTTGTCGTGCGTCATGGCCTGGGAAATGTGTTCGGCGCGCTTTGGAAAACGCTTTTTTACCCTGAACCACATGGCAGCATGGCCAGGGCATTTCGAATCCCGGGGTTTTCTGCTTTAATGGCTGTTCCCGGTCCGTTTGCCTATAAAATGGGAGGAGCGGGCCGTGTTAGGCTATCTCCCAAGACTTTCTTTTTTGTGAGTTGTAAGAGTTTCCATGGCGTCTGTTTCATTGAAGTCGAGAGTAGTGAGATTGAGCTTTCCTTTTGAAAGCTGGTTCGTCCCAGATAGCTGGGTGATGAAGAAGCTGCTGAAGAGCAAGCAGTCCTCAAGGGAGGAATTCTCGGAGGTCATATGGAGAGCGCACGGAAGGCCCGCAGAGGTCATATGGGGAGCGCACGTTTGCGCTTCCTGTGTGTCCTTTGCCACACCATGGGGTCGCAGGAAATGCACGATATACGTACCCCCCATGATTTACATGAATTTCGCCTCCTCCCTTAGCTTGAATTCCTCAGTTCATCCGCCTGAGGAATCTTTCGCCATGTGAAGAGGAGGAGGGATGCATTGGTCTGCCGTTCCCTGCCTATGTGCTTGGGCGGTGGCTAGCAAACCAGCATCCCACTTGGGGGGAAGGCATCTTCGGCATCGGCATCCACAGGTCCTTAGCCCATTTGGATCTCTCAGTTCATCCGGAGGACCCGTGGATGGCTTGCTTTGTTCTTTGGGATTAACCAGTGGCTCAACAGAGCTGTCTGGTTTCTCTGATCTCTGGGGTGGATGTAAAGACATCGTCATCGACCGAAGCTGCTCAGTCGAGCTTTTATTTTATTTGTATTTCCTGTGTTATGATGCACTTGTAATGCCTCCCAAGAGGTTGTAACTTTTTATTAATAAAGAAAGTTCTCTACTCTTTCTTCTTTTATTATCTGTTTCTTTTCTAATGTGATTGTGTTGAGAGTTGCCGTTCTCGTTTTGTGCTTTCCGGCCCGTAGCCTAAGCTACAAATCCAGCAGCGTTTTTGCTACTTTTCTTTTGTTATCATGTCATTCAATCCTCTGTGAGGAAGTGTTTATCTCTGTGTAGTTAGAGAAAGGCCTGGGCGGCCGTGTGAGCTTATGCAGTAAACATGGCCCTATTTAGGGGATGAATATGTATTTCTTTGAAAAGAAATAACTCGTAATCTTGCTGATAAGCGAAGAAAGGTTACTAACCTCTGCCGAAGCATAATAGGACGTCTTAGTCGCGTCAGAGTGTTTAAGAAATCACTCGGCCAGGCGAGGCTTTAGAATTATATCACTCGGTTTGGCCGAGGCTTCAAATAATATATCACTCGGTGTTGCCGAGGCTTCAAATAACATATCACTCGGTGTTGCCGAGGCTTTAGATAATATATCACTCGGTGTTGCCGAGCTTCAGATAATATATCATTCGGTGTTGCCGAGGCTTCAGATAATATATCACTCGGTTTGCCGAGGCTTCAAGATTTATATTTGAGGTACTTCAAGATTATATTTTACTTGGCTGCCAAGGTACGGAGTCCTCCCAGCCCAGCTAGGATATATTTTACTTGGCGCGCCAAGGTCAAAGATCGCTTGGCCCGGCGAGGATTTATAAAGATTATATTTTACTTGGCGCTGCCAAGGTACGGAGTCCTCCCAGCCCAGCTGGGATATATTTTACTTGGCGCGGCCAAGGTCGGAGATCGCTGGCCCACCGAGGATTATAAAGATTATATTTTACTTGGCGCTGCCAAGGTACGGAGTCCTCCCAGCCCAGCTGGGATATATTTTACTTGGCATGGCCAAGGTCCGGAGATCGCTCGGCCCAGCCGAGGATTATAAAGATTATATTTTACTTGGCGCTGCCAAGGTACGGAGTCCTTCCAGCCCAGCTGGGATATATTTTACTTGGTGCGACCAAGGTCCAGAGATCGCTCGGCCGGCTGAGGATTTATAAACCTGTCTCTCATCGTAGCCATCAAAGAAAGTAACAAAACAGAAATTTTTTGAATCTTTGAAAATTTAATTCAATGGACAAAGTAAGTTCAGGGAGGGCGTACTCTCACTGATGATAAATGTGAAGATTATCCGAGTTCCACGTCCGAGAATAGATTTCCATTTAGATCTTGGAGCTTGTATGTGTCGGGTTTGATCACCTCCGTAATTTGGTAGGGACCCTCCCAATTAGGGGATAGCTTCCCTTGTTCCAGTGGCTTTGAGATGGACGCTTTCCGAAGTACCAGGTCACCGGGGAAAAACTTCCTTTGACTCTAGTTGAATGGTAGCGGGCAATTCTTTGTTGGTAAGCCGCCATCCGGATCCGGGCTTTCTCTCTGACTTCATCTATTAAGTCCAGATTGGTTCGGAGTTGTTCATCATTAGATTCTTCCATGTAGCCTTCGGTGCGAGGAGGGGAGTCCGACTTCCACGGGGATAACAGCTTCAGTGCCGAAGGCCATCTTGAATGGAGTCTGACCCGTGGGAGCCCTCTCGGTGGTTCGGTATGCCCACAACACGTGGTGGAGCTCCTCGACCCATCTGTCACGCGCTTGGTTGAGCCAAGCTTTAATTCCCTGCAAAAGAGTTCGGTTTGTTCTCGCCTCTCCGTTAGCTTGAGGATGTCCGACGGATGTCAGGCGGTGAAGGATGCCATGGTCCTCGCAGAACTCCCAAAATTTGGGGTTATCGAACTGTTTCCCATTGTCGGTGATGATAGTGTGGGGAAGACCGAAGCGACAGATGATGGACCTCCACACGAAGTCTTTAGCCCGAGCTTCGGTTATCTGGGCGACTGCTTCGGCCTCAACCCATTAGTGAAATAATCAATTGCAACAAATAAAAATTTCCTTTGCCCCATTGCGAGGGGGAAAGGGCCAAGTATATCCATTCCCCATTTGGCGAAGGGCCAGGAGGATGAGATGGAAGTCAGGTGAGCAGAGGGGAGCCTCTGGATATTCGAGTGTCATTGGCATGCATCACAGGCTCGTACAAGGTCATCAGCATCTTTCTGCATCGTTGGCCAATAATATCCCTGGTGCAGCACTTTGTGGCACAGGGCGCGACTACCGAGGTGACTACTGCAGATGCCTTCATAAACCTCCCGAAGAGCATAGTTGGCCTCTCTAGGATGGAGGCATTTGAGCAATGGCATGGAGAAGGATCGCTTATATAGCCGATCGTCGATTAGAACATAATGAGATGATTGCAACTTCAACTTTCTGGCTTCCTTTCTATCGGTAGGCAGATCCTCTTTGAGGTACCGGTGCAGGGGGTCCATCAGGATGGTTCGGCATCAATCTGCATCATCTGGTCAACATCGGCAATCTGGGCTTCTCCAAGACCTCCAGGTGGAATTTTCGTTCGAGATCCATCGACTCCGCAATAGCCAGGCAGGATAGTAGGTCGGCGCGCGCATTTTTAGCCCTTGGGATCTAGAAATTTTGAATTCATTGAAATAGGAAGATAGATCGCGCACCTTTTGGAGATACCGGATCATGTTCGGCTCTCAAGCCTCGAATTCTCCCTGCACCTGGCCGGCCACCAATTGGGAGTCGGTGTAGGCAATCAGCTTCTTGACTTTAAG
Organism: Calamus simplicifolius; assembly: GCA_900491605.1. NCBI lineage: Eukaryota > Viridiplantae > Streptophyta > Magnoliopsida > Arecales > Arecaceae > Calamus > Calamus simplicifolius. The sequence goes on from UESW01004777.1 coordinate 465,921, forward strand.
CTCCCGGGCGATTCGGAGTCCGGAGAGTAAGGCTTCAACTCAGCCTCATTGTTTAGGCCGGAAAGGAGAAGCGAATGCCATATTCAAAGGTCGAGCCTTCCGGACTGGTGAGGACTAGGGGCGCCTGAACCACCTGTGCTGGAGGATCCATCGGTGTGAAGCAACCATGGGGCACTGGGCTTTGGTTGTCCGGGGTATCCGAAACAGAGCCGTCTTCGGGTATGGTGCATTGAGGAGGAAGTCCGCCAGAATTTGGGCTTTAATGGCTGGACGATGCTGATATTGAATATCGTGCTCGCTCATTCGACAGCCCATTTGGTCATTCTCCCCAATGCCTCTGGACGATGGATAATTGCCTTGAAGGTTGGTCGGTCAGGACGACGACGTATGTCCTGGAAGTAGGGCCGCAGCTTTCGGACCGATGTCACCAGAGCTAGGACCATCTTCTCAACTCGAGTATACCTCGTTTCAGCATCCTTGAGCAGCTTGCTGACATAATAGATAGGTCTTTGGATTCTGTTCTCCTCTCTGATTAGCACCGAGCCAACAGCGCCTTCAGAGACGCCAGGTATAAGTTCAGCACCTCCCTGGCTTCGGGCTACTAAGGAGAGGCGAGCCGAGGTATTTCTTGAGATCTTCAAAGGACTTCTGGCAATCTGGGGTCCACTGAAAGTTTTTGGCCGACCGAAGCACCTGAAGAAGGGAAGGCATTTCTCGGCCGACCGAGCAATGAAGCGGCTGAGGGTCGCTACCCTCCAGTGAGGCGCTGCACGTCCTTGACTGACCCTGGCAGAGCCATCTGCTGCAGGGCTTGGATTTTCTGAGGGTTTGCCTCGATGCCTCGCTGTGAAACCATAAAGCCGAGGAACTTTCCGGAGTTGACCCCGAAGGCGCATTTGGTGGGGTTGAGCTTCATCTGATACTTCCGAAGTGTGGCGAAGCTCTCCGCAAGGTCCTCGATGTGCTGGGATGCCTCCTTGCTTTTTACTAGCATATCATCGACATACACCTCCATGTTTCGACCGATTTGCTCCTTGAAGACTTTGTTGACTAGCCTTTGGTAGGTGGCACCTGCATTTTTCAAACCAAAGGGCATAACTCGTAGCAGTAGATACCTCGGTCAGTGATGAAGGCAATTTTCTCCTCGTCTTCGGGCGCCATTCGGATTTGGTTGTAGCCCGAATAGGCATCCATAAAAGTTAACATTTCATGACCTGAAGTTGAATCCACGAGCTGGTCAATCCGCGGAAGAGGGAAGCTATCTTTTGGGCAGGCTTTATTGAGGTCAGTGAAGTCGATGCAGATCCTCCATTTTCCATTCGACTTCTTCACCATGACTACGTTTGCCAGCCAGTCGGGGTAACTAACCTCCGAATAAACTTGGCTTTGATGAGTTTATCCACCTCTTCTTGATGGCTTTTTGGCGCTCTGGGGCGAAGCTCCTCTTCTTCTGCTTAACAGGCCTGAATGTTTCATCCATGCTGAGGTGATGGACTAGGATGTCTGGACTGATTCCCGGCATATCCGACGCAGACCAGGCAAAGACGTCGACATTTCCAAAGGAACTCGATCAATTCTTATCGAAGCTTTCCTTCTAGTGCGATCCGACCTTTATAGTTCGGTCGGGCCGAACCTCATCAAGTGGTACCTCCTCCAATTCTTCGGCCGGCTCTCCTCGCTGCTCGGTGAGATCTTCCCAGCATCCAGCCCATCCACTTTGGGCTTTCTAGACTGAAGGTCAGCAACAAAGCAATGTCGAGCTATAATCTAACTCCCTCGAACCACCCCTACCCCCCATTCAGTGGGGAATTTCATGGCGAGATGGGGGACGAAAATGATGGTTTTAAGAGAGATTTGCCCCGGTCTGCCGAGGATGGCGTTGTAGGAGGATCTGAGCTTGGTCACGAGAAAATCCATGAACACGGTAGCCATGCGGGGCCAGATGCCGGCTCGGACTGATAGGGTGATGACTCCTTCAGAGGTTATGGAGTCACCTGTGAAGCCCACCAGGGTGGATTCCAGGTCGAGGCTTTCTACCCAGAATTTCAATCTCACAAAGGCATTGAAATACAAAACATTAACAGAGCTTCCACTATCAACCAAAATGCGGTGTACATCATAATTGTTCATATTTAAAGACACAACCAAAGCATCATCATGGGGGTACTGTACCTCCCCAAGATCTTCATCAGAGAAAATAAGCTCATCAACCCGAGCTTTCTTTGGCGGGTTCTCCTCCTGCCTGACCAAGAAGATGGGGATCCGGCCGCCGTTATCACATTAACGTTGCCGATAACTGGAGGATTCGTGGTGGGAGTTGGCGAGGTTCAGGTTGGTGATTCTCTTCATTATTCGGCTCAGGGGGCCCCTGAACCGGTTCAGTCTGCCTCGCCGGATCAGCTGCTCGATCTCATTCTTGAGCTGCCAACAGTCCTCGGTGTCGTGCCCGTAGTCTCGGTGGAAGAGGCAGTACTTGGTTGGATCCCTCCGAGCTCCGTTGCCTCGAAGAGGAGGGGGCCGAGGGAGTTGACGCTCGATCTCATCAGGATCTGAGCTCTTGGCGCGGTGAGGGGAGTATAGCGTCGAACCTTCGGGCGAACTCCGAGTTCGGTCGGGCGGCGGCGAGGAGCTTTGCGGTGGTGAGGCGGGCTAGCACGGCGTGGGCTCGCTCCTGTCAAGCCCTTTGCCTCTTTCTTCTTCATCTGCTCGGCCCGAGCTGACCTCCTCGATTCTTCTACCCTGGCGTACTTGTCCGCCAGGGACATCATGTCCGAAAGGCTCTTGGGTAATTCACCTCCAGAGCTAGGTAAAAGTCTCCTCCTTGGACACTCCTCGGCCAGGGTGGACATGGACACCTCATGGTTGAGATGGTCGACTTCTAGGAGGGCCGTGTTGAAGCGGCCAAGGTAACTCTTCAGTGACTCCCCCTCTCTCTGCTTGATCTCGGAGAGGGAGTCGGATCTCCGTCGCTAGCGATGGCTGCTGACGAATTAGCTAATGAGCAGACAGCTTAGCTCGTCGAAAGAATCAATGGAACCTGGTTTCAAGCTGTTGAACCAGGTTCGGGCAGATCCCCTTAGAGTGGAGGGGAAGGCACGATAAGGATCGCATCCGATGCTCCATGGAAATCATGATGGACCTGAAGCTGCTCAGATGATCATCGGGATCGTGAATCCGTGGTATGGCTCAATGGTAGGGAGCTTAACATGAGGGGGAATCACTTCCCTCATGATCCTCTCGGAGAAGGGATGCCTTGCTCCGCCTTCGGCTGAGATGGAGGAGCTTGCTTGGCGGCGTCCAACTCCGGCGCCACTCTTGCCGCATTTCTTGCATCTGTTGTCTGATCCCTTCATCTATAGTGATATGAGGGATCGATCGAGGAGAAGATGGGTGGTGTCGAATCCTGGGAAGACACTAGGGACAGAGAGCGAACCCGCCTGGATCTGAGCAAGCTCTTCCCTCCAGCTCGCTGCAGTGTCGGCTTCACCTTTGCGGGCCGATGACCGCGGTCCGCCCCCCAGGTGGATCAGAAGAAGAAATCGCTGGCGGGACAGGGGCAGCGGCCTCCTCATGGGGCTGAGAGGCAGGGATAGCAGGGTCAAGAATTGCTTGGAATCCCTGGATCAGCTGGGTCAATGCTTGGACTTGTTGAACCAGAGTAGCGAACTGGTCTAGGGTTACCGCCGTTGCTGGTGGTGAAGGAGTTTCAGTGGCGATGGTAGCGGAGGTGCTGCACCGCTAATCGGATCAGGCCATTAAGAGGCGGCCTGGTCCTGAGCTTCAGATGTGGCTCTCTTCTGGTTGGCCATTAGAGGATGCTTTTCTCTGGTTCTTGAGTCTTGTCTCCTGGATCACAAGTTTATGGGACTTGAGGCCCTTCCTCTAGCGCTAATCTGTTACCGCAGAAATCCATTCTCCGACTCGGGTGCACTTCTGGCTCCTGATCCGGACGTTGATCTCATTGCCTTGGGATGGAACCTGCAAGACAGTCTGCACGCAAATGGTGCTGTGGGGTTTCCCTCTGCAGAGGACCCTCTGACGCCCAAGTCAGTGGAGATTTACAGCAAGCAGATGTGAGGAGAAGACTCTCACAAAGAAAAATTCTCCTCCAAGCTCTTGCAAGAGCTCTAATGGAGTATGGGGTATGAGATTTAGTGAGTGAAATGAATGCGTAAAGGGTTGTCTCAGAGTTTTATGCGCATACCTGAGAGGTTGGAATGCTGTGGTATTTATAGGCGATCACTGATTTCTTGGACGTGCCTGGATGGGGTCTGAAAATTGTTAGGATTCGAATCAAGTTTGTTATGAGGCCGGTAGGGTCCGTATCTTTAGTTAGAGGATCGACAGCTGGGAGAGCTAGTTGATACCTTGAGGCTCGATGATCACACAGACCTAGGTCACTCTCGTAGATCCTAGGCTACTCTCGCAGATCCTAGGCTACTTCTGGGCATGATTGCTTCTGGAATCTTATTCAGCTATAGTGGATTTGAGCTCTTCCGCGCCGGATTCCGCAAAGTATTTTGAATGCCGTGGTTGGCTTGGATGAGGAATAGCTTGATTTTCCGAAGTGTAAGATGGATTGGCTCGACTGACCGAGGAATAGCTCGGCTTGGACGATCGAAGCATAGGATAGCTCGGTTACCAAGGAATAAAGATAGCTCAGCTCAGATGGCCGAAGCATAGGGATAGCGGGTTACCGAGGAATAAGGATAGCTCGGCTCGGACGGCCAAAGCATAGGGATAGCTTGGGTTACCGAGGAATAAGGATAGCTCGGCTCGGACGGCCGAAGCATAGGGATAGCTCGGGTCATCAGGGTGATCCGACTTCATCAAAGCTGATTTGACCTTGTCACTAGAAGGTCGCGCCAGCTGGCCAGCTGGCAAGCAGGGTGTTTAGATTGGACGCGACCCATCGCCGATGTGAGCGACCAATAATGCAATGACGATTTTACCTCTCATCAGGCATGATGCTTGATGGGCTAAATTTAACTGATCTTACGATTTTCTCAAAAACCTTATCAAACAAAGGTAAACAACTATTTGAAGAGTATTTTAATTTATTTTTTAAAAAATAATTATTTTATCTTTTTTAATTACTAATAATTATTTATTTTCAATGATATTCTCATCTATTGCTTAATAAATCTATCTGCTTTTTCAATAATCATAAACAGTTAGTTTTTAAAGTTACTGAGGATATTTGGAGACTCTCCAAGTCCTACACTACCTCCAACCCTTCTCTTTAATTCTATACTAAATTCTAAAGTCTCCTAAGTTCTCCTAATCTTTTTATAAGCTTGCTTAATTTCTCTAGCTTTCCTAATTTTTTATGAGCTTTTCTAATATCTCCACAAGCTCTCTAATCTCTACAATATCTGATGCTAGTAGCTTTCTCTCACCTTGCAAGATCTTCTAGATCAACATCAATGTGGAGGAGTTTTCTTATACCTCGAACATTAAGACCAAGGCTAGACTCAGAACTTTTGATGTCTTAAAATATTTTATCATTGAAGAGATCATTAATTACGTGATCCGAGTTGTATGTATCATTTGTAAAAATGACTATAGTTACAATACCTTAAGAGAGTTGATCATCTAGCCTGATACCGAAAGAAGCATAAAAATACTAATAATTCCACTTAGGTCTAACTTAAATTTGATGTAGAATGTGAGTTATCAATATTTTCTTATTCTCAAGAGATAAATAGTAAAGAATTATCAAAATTAATTATAGTTACTAAATATCCTTTCTTTTTTAAAAAAATTATATATTTTAAAAATATAATATATTTTAATTCCTGTATATAAAAATGCTCTTATTTTTTTAATTTTAATAGTAGAATATCACTTACCTTTAATATTTAGAGTAAGGGTATGGTTAACTCGAATCAATTGAGAGATATATTTGAGATAAAATTAATTTAAATTTATTTTTTAAATTAAAATTTAAATCGAACTAACTATCCTAGTAAAGCAAATCAAACCTAACTAAGGAATTTAGTTGATTTCGGCATCAGATTACTAATATTTGTTTTAGATGACCATAAGATTGGTTTTCATAGAAAACTTCATGTAACCAAATGATAATTCAGTTATTCGTAATGAAAAAAATATAACTCTTATATATTTTATATATTTACATTTATTTATAGCACTTAAATTTTAAGTGCAGTAAAAATTAAAGCTTATTATTATTATTATAATAAACCAACACTGGTCGCAAGAAGCGTGCTTCATTGGCCCGCTTAGGCAAGATCATCCGCCTCCGCTTGCAACCGGACAACGTTGCTGCCATGAAAGGGTTCGTGGTAGCTACCAAAACAATGCTCTTTCTTATTTTATATTATTTCTTTGGCGACTTCTTTGGTTCCACGGGTAGGGAAAATATAGTTTTTTTAAAAAATAGAGGCAAATGACCACATCAATATAGAATGAGTCAAACTGATATATCAGAATACAAAATTTATGTAAGAACAAGCGGACACGAATCTCTCGACTTCCAACTCCAAAAACCAAAGTGATAGGCTACTCTGGCAGTGATTCAGTCTACCGCAGCGTTGGCTTCCCTGTAGATATGCCGTATCTGGATGCAGTGAACGCCCTACATGAGAGAACGAATATCATAGATCAAGGAATTGGTAGGCATATGAGTGTAGTGATCCTGGTGAAGCCAACGAATCACTGTAATAGCATCCCCTCAATAATAAGACAATGAGCGCTCAAGCGGCGAATGACAGAGGAAATCAAGCCCAAGCGGCATACAGCTCCGCTAGAGGCATCGAGGAGTCACTATGATTGAATCCACCAGCTACTAGTATCACATCATTCGACCCTTGAATCACAAAACTTGAGTCAGCAGCTATACCACGAACATTTTTATCAAAATTGATTTTGATAAACTCTAGATATATGAGCTCCAAGAAATGAAGACATTATACCAAGGCTATCAAAAGAAAATATAGTTGTTTAGAGCTTAGGAACGGGTTGGAAAAGTAATAAATTAGAAAAACAAATGCCATAACAATATATATTCTTTTGATTACTACCTTCTCCATTCGTACCAATTTAAGCTAAATTCTATCCAAATCTCTAGACGTGGGAGACCTTGTAATGGCATGACAAAGAACCAAACAAAAACACTAACAAGCCAACCTTCACCCTTTTAATTATTAGATTTCCTTAAAAATTAATAATATTCTTATATATCAATGATTATTAGTTTATTAAAATTAGTTTGATTTGATGCTATAAAATTGTTAAATTTAATTTAATTTTATGTTATAAAATTAGGCATCCATTAAGAAGAATGATAATCTTTCGGGTGCATTATCACTTACATGATAATATATTATTTATTATGTTGTTGATTAAAATTTAAAATAATTTTAAATATAATAAAAATAAATTATATGTAAATAAATTTTATGGTTTAAAAATTAAGTAAAAAAGAATTCATCAATTATTGCTCTTTTTAATCAAGGTTATTTATTTATTACTATAATTTTGAATAAGAATCATTAAGATTATATTCTAATGAAATTGATATGTTGCTTATTTTAATAAATTTAAAAATAATAAATGATGGGAAAAAAATATATTTGCTTCAAGTTAAAATACCCGTGACTTTTCCATAATGGGAATTAACTTTGGAATAAAATAACAAAGATTTTGGCGCGATTGTTTAAGAGGAAATGGAAAAACGAGGGACGCCCGTCCATTGTGAGAGAGTGAGGGAAAGCTCGGCCGTAGCCTAATGAAATCCAAAGAACTTGCTTCCCTCTTCCCCTTAGCCCAATGCCTCTCAATCAACCGTTGGCCCCTCCACCCCCTTCCTCTCCGGCCGACTATTTTGCTTCCCTCCTTCAGACATGCCTCGGTGCCCGGAGCCCGTTCGCCGGCAAATCCATCCATGCCCGTGTCGTCAAAGCCGGGCTCCTCCGCGTCAGTGTCTACCTCACTAACAATCTCATCAACTTCTATGCGAAAGCTGGGATTTTCACTGATGCGCACCGTGTTTTCGATGAGATGCCTCTGAAGAACTTGTTCTCGTGGAATTCCATTCTCTCTATGCATGCAAAGGGGGGTTGCATCGACAAGGCAAGCGACTTGTTCGAGAAAATGCCACAGAGGGACTCGGTTTCGTGGACCACGATGATTGCCGGTTTCAATCAGGTGGGCCAGTTCGAAATGGCAGTCAGAACGTTCTTGAACATGGTTTCAGATGGAATTGCACCGACACAGTTCACGTTTACAAATATTTTTTCCTCTTGTGCAGCTCTGGAGGCTCTGGATATTGGTAGGAGGGTGCATTCATTTGTCGTAAAACTCGGGCTTGGTACTTGTGTTCCTGTTGCTAATTCCCTTCTCAACATGTATGGGAAATGTGGAGATGCAGGCACAGCAAAGGTTGTGTTTGATAGGATGAGAGCGAGGAGTGCATCAAGTTGGACTTCTATGATATCTTTGTATGCTCAGTTGGGAAGGATGGATCTTGCCCTTGCCCAATTTGAGGATATGACTGAACGTAACATTGTTTCATGGACTGCGATCATTGCAGGATACAACCAGAACAGCTCCGATCTAGAGGCATTGGAGTTCTTCTCGCGGATGCTGAAAGAGCCTTCCATGATACCTGATAATTTCACTTTGACAAGCGTTCTATCTGCTTGTGCTAATCTTGGAATGCTGAGTGTGGGGAAGCAAATCCATGCGCATATTATAAGAACTGAAATTCCATGCTGTGGCCAGGTTGGGGGTGCTTTGATCTCAATGTACTCAAAGTCTGGTGGGGTCAGAATTGCTCAAAGGGTTGTTGAACATACAATGACCTCTGATCTTAATGTCATATCATTTACAGCTCTTCTCGAGGGTTACATCAAGATTGGAGACTTAGAACGGGGTAGAAAAATCTTTGACTTCATGACATACCGTGATGTGGTAGCTTGGACGGCTATGATAGTAGGGTATGTACAAAATGGTTTTAACAATGAAGCAATGGAACTCTTCAGGTTGATGGTCGAGGATGGTCCTAAGCCAAATAGTTACACGCTTGCAACAATGCTGAGTGTCTGCTCAAGCTCGGCTTCCTTAAATCATGGCAAGGAACTTCACTGTAAAGCCGTCAGATCAAGAGAAGGGCTATCTGTCTCGGTAAGCAATGCTCTTATTACAATGTATGCAAAGTCTGGAAGTATCACAGAGGCAAGGAGAGTGTTTGATCAGATAAGTCAGGTCAAAGAAACAATTTCATGGTCATCTATGATCTTAGCTTTAGCTCAACATGGATTAGGGGAAGAAGCTATAAACTTATTTGAGGAGATGATTCATATTGGTGTGAAACCTGATCATATAACCTATGTTGGTGTGATTTCAGCATGTACACATGCAGGGCTGGTGGAAGAAGGTAAACGTTATTTTGAACTAATGCAGAGCAAGCACTCGATAGTACCCAGACAAAGCCATTATTCATGCATGATTGATCTTTTTGCACGGGCTGGTTTACTTTATGAAGCCCAAGATTTCATAAAGGAGATGCCAATAGATCCTGATGATATAGCATGGGGATCACTCCTAGCTGCTTGCAAGGTTCACAAAAATGCTGACTTGGCTAAGATTGCTGCAGAAAAACTACTGGCCATTGATCCTGAAAATAGCGGTGCTTATTCTGCCCTTGCTAATGTTTATTTTGCATGTGGAAGGTGGGATGAAGCTGCCAAGATTCGGAAGCAGATGAAAGAAAGAGGTGTGACGAAAGAGAAGGGGATCAGTTGGGTTCGGATAAAGGATAAGGTTCATGTGTTCGGGGTTGAGGATTCTTTGCATCCACAGAGAGAGGCAATATATGAGATGGCTGCGCAAATTTGGAAGGAGATCAAGAAAGCAGGTTTTATTCCTGATACTGATACAGTTTTGCATGACATTGATGAGGAGCTGAAGGAGCAATTACTTAGTCGTCACAGCGAGAAGCTTGCTATTGCTTTTGCATTGATCAGTACTCCAGAAAATACAACTCTGAGGATTATGAAGAACCTAAGAGTTTGCAACGACTGTCATTCTGCAATAAAGTTTATATCCAAGGTTGTTGGAAGGGAGATCATTGTAAGAGATGCTACTCGGTTTCATCATTTCAGGGATGGCTTTTGCTCATGCAAGGATTATTGGTAGGAATCATACCTGCAATGGTAACAATCTATCCCTTCCAAAGCGACACATAGCAATCCCTTTGGAGTAGTTGTTGCTTATTTTGAACAGGGCAGGGTTATCAGGGTTAGCCTCAGCCAGATGAATTCAGAGATAGAAAATATTTCATGTACTACCCAAAGGAGAAAATATAAGGAATTAAAGATTTTTGGTAGCTTGAGACACAATATGACAGTCAAAATTGCATAGGTTCATCTATGTTTATTGGTCACTGAAAATCGGTATTCAGAAAGAATGATGTGGAGGATTGTTAATATATATTACAATTATGTATTTCATCACTTACTGTCTCAAAACAATCATAATCTTTGTCCTCTTAGAGAGAGAGAGAGAGAGAGAGAGAGAATTTTGTCCCATTGTATTCATTCTACTGCCACTAACTCGAGTTGTCCGATATTATGTCTAATAAAAATTTGATCATTTTTGTAAAATGTGTCTATTATTGTAAAATAAGAAGCCTCTGGTGTAATATGCATTTATACATGCCCAACAAAAATATATCACAAGTTAGCTTGCCCCTGACCGTATAATTGATTTAAATTTGATCGTAAACTCCAAGTCATGTTGGGTCTATGCAATAATTCGATAATGCTTAATACGCTAGGAGGGCTGTTTGGTTATCAAAACAAGTATATAATAGACTAAAAATAAATCTCATTCACAGAAAGCCGATTGTTTTTGTTGTTTTTCATAAACATTTGTTTGGCCAAAATTGAAGTCATAAGATTTGAAAAATAAGCTTTATGAACAAGAAAACAAGTCACTTCCTTTGTGTGAGAATTATGTTTTATCAATGCTCATTTTTCACTCACTCTCGCTAAGGTAATGTGAATTCGCACACGCCTAATACTTAGATGGTTGTGAACATGCCTAAACTTCACGGTTCTCATATATATATATATATATATATATATATATATATATATATATATATATATATATATATATATATATATATATATATATATATATATATTTCATCAAGAAAGAAAACTCTCTTTGTCCATTTGGAAGAGACTAGCCCTTTGCAAAGGTGCAACCAAGGCGTTTGGGATGAAAGTTGGCTGAAATTTATGAAATTGCCTAACTGTGATGTTAGAAATCTTAAAAAATGAAAATCATAGAATTAAAATATTTTCTTATTTAGTATACAATCAATCTCATGTAGGTTTTTAACGTGAGTTTTCATCAAAAGAATAATTATAATAGAGAATAATAATGAAATAAAATAGATATGATGAAAAATTTTAATATAAGTTTTCATCAATACCTATATTTTATTTTTTTAAAATATTTTTTTCAAAAAGATTCTAATGCTTCAGAAAATGATCAAATATATCTCTTTCTCTCAACTAAATATGAAATGATGAAATTTGATAAAATTTTAAAAAAATTTAAAATTTTCCTTCAAGTATTCTCACCCAACGTGTTCCTATTGCCGATTGGACCTTTTTGTGACCCTAGTGAATCCTGTACCAGCCAACTAGCGTGCTATCATAATTTTGGGCTAACATTAGAATGCCACCATGAGAAATTACCATATTTCAGCATTGGCATATCATATGGTTAATTCTTTACCTTTTCTTGCAATTGCTTTTATTACCCAATGTAAATGTTAATCTATGTATTCAACTCAACTCAACTCATCTAAGCCTTTTCCCATCTACATGGGATCAGCTACATGAATCTGCTTCCTCCACTCTGCTCTATCTAGAACCAAGTCGACATTCAAATTATAAATAGTTATATTTTTTAATTATTTATGTCCATATTAATTTAGGTCTACCTCTACCTCTATCCTTACCATGAATTGTTAAAAGATCACTCTTTCTAAGCTGGAGCATCTTAAGGTCTACGTTGTATATGTCCAAACCATCGTAATCGATTTTCTCTCATTTTATCTTCAATTGGGGCTACTCCTATCATTTCTCTTATATGTTTATTTCTAATTCTATCTTATAAAGTTTTATCATATATCAATCTTAACATACACATTTTTGTCACACTTAATTTATCACATATTGTTTCAATGTTATCTAATACTCTGTTCCATATATCATAGCTAGCCTAATAGAGGTTTTATAGAATTTTTTTTAATTTTAATGGAATGCACCGATCATACAATACTCCCAAAGCACTCCTCACTTACTCTATCCTACTTTAACTCTATGATTCACATCTTCACTATTTCACATTCTTGCTGGATAATTGATCCCAAATACCTAAATTTTTTACTCCTTGACATCTCTTGACTTGCAATCTTCACTGTTTCTTCATTTGTATTTCTATTCCCACTAAAATTATATTTCATGTATTGAGTTTTAGTTCTACTAATTTTACAACCCTCCTCCTTTCACTACCAAAAAAATGTAGATTTTTGGTGATCATTTTTTGGTGATTTTTAAAAATCATCAAAAATTAAGCATTTACTGATAATATTTTTGGCTATTTTAAAACTGTTGGTAAATACAAAATAATTGTTGATGATTTTTTGCAATTATAGACAGTTTGGACTGCCAGAAATACCAAATGAATTCACTCCCTCCCGCACTTTTGTTCTGCACATCTTTTTCATTTTAAGCGTTTCATTTTCTATTTTTTACTCCAACCCTAATCAGATTGCCTCCACTTTTTATTCTGTATTGCCTCTTAGCTTCTACCTTTTCTTTCTTCTCCCATTTTCAAATATTTGCCCATCCTTGCAAATCTAAATCAATTTCTTTGCCATCTGTGCAAATCTGTAGCAGGAAGAATCCTTATTATAAAAGCCTCTATGCACCTTGTTGGCTTCAGTTGGAAAACCTAAATCCATCTTTGAGAATCTGACTTAGGTATGTATCTTCTTCTATAGTTTTTTTTTCGTGAGAACTTGATTAGTAGAATGGTAACCACTACTGTAGTGCTCAGTAGATCTATGGTTTCTTTGCTTGTGTGTATTATTTATGTTGATTTTTTTTATTTACTATCTTCATAAGATTCTATTATAAAAAGTAGAAAAAAAAATATTTTTTAATTTTTTTAATTTAGGGCTTATTAAAAGTTATGGTTCTATCATAGAACCAAAATTTTGGTTTTGCAACAGGACCAGAAAGCTAGTTCGTGTTGCATGATCTTGGGGAGTGGGAGGGAGAGGATGAAAAATGACCCAAAAATATATTATATTCAGATTTGGGGGGGGGGGGGGGGGGGGGGGGTGAGGGGGTAAGGGGAAGAGACGAAAAAAGAACCAAAAAGATATCCACTCAGATAAGGCTAAAATATGCATTAAGCATATACTCTAGTTATCTCATTGATAGTAGATCATTTCCTCAACACTTTATCTGCACCGGCACCTAATGCTGATCCAGTGCCAACACCTACTTTACCCCCAACACTAGCTTCCACATTCAATTCTGATCCACATCAATCGCAACCATAGGCAACACCACCTCTTTTGGCACATACTCACCAATCTAAAAGGTTTTGGATAGTGAATGTCATAGATAAGGATGATTTACATATTTGTTAATTATTCATGTGTCATGTGTTANTGCCTCATAACGATGTTTGGCGCGTTGCATGCCCCTGTGCATGACCATGCCCTGCCACGGCGTACCATTCGGTACTCCCGTGATTGTGCCCCGTTACGGAGGGCCATGCCTCATAACGATGTTTGGCGCGTTGCATGTCCCTGTGCTCACCATGCCTCGCTACGGCGTACGACTCGCTATATCTCCAGCAATGGTGCCTAGTCATATTAACCGGCGGCGTACACTGAACACCTACACAGCTACCAGACACGTGTAATACCACACGTGCCAACGGTACGATGAGATCTTCCAAGGCCACAAGTTGGGATATTCAGACAGGTATAAAAGGCACATGCTCAGGCTGTAAGTGGGATCTGAACTCTGTTTTTCTGAACTTTCTTCCTCCCAGCAAAAACCCTAACCGCCTCAGCTCCTCTTCGCTGGAGCGGTTCTTTGTCTGAGCCAAGCAACTGACTTGATCGTCGGAGGGTCCCCACCGGCGCACCGGTCCCCGGGGACTTTTCTTGCAGGACTTCGAGGATGAAGACGTCCGTCATCCCCGACGTTCGAGGAAGGTGTCTTGACGCCATCAGCACCTAATGCTGATCCAGTGCCAACACCTACTTTACCCCCAACACTAGCTTCCACATTCAATTCTGATCCACATCAATCGCAACCATAGGCAACACCACCTCTTTTTACATACTCACCAATCTAAAAGGTTTTGGATAGTGAATGTCATAGGTAAGGATGATTTACATATTTGTTAATTATTCATGTGTCATGTGTTATCAAGCTTGATATGCTTATGATTTACATATTTGACTCTTATCTTTTTGCTTTATGTTATGTGCTTCTTTTCCTAATATGTAATATATGAATGTGCTTTGTTTTCTTAGTGTAAATCTTTTGGTTTAAATATCTCCATGTCTCACTGAAGTAACTACATCAATTCTTGTTATTTTGATTGTTGCAACGTGCAACCTTTTAACAGATTTGTATGTAATTGGCACTGAAATTAAGTAACAACCATTATCATATGTCCTTAGTATAGATAAACTTTTTAGTTGGTTGTTTCTAAATTGAAATGTTTGTAACTTAATGTGATGGAGCTGATGCAAACATTCTGCCTTGTTAGTTGTTCTATGAAATCAATAAGAAATATCTTGAAGCTATATTGCTACAGACCATATAAACTAATAATTTATTTGTATTTAATATTCTTAGCATATGGTCATTTCATTAGACTTTAGTTTCAGTCTGTGATTCTGCCACCATCATTCTTGGTTTAGATCTATTTCATATTTTAAGTAAAACAATTTTCATGTGGACTAGTTTTCATATTGATTGCACATGTTGCTTGAATTATGGGTAAAGGTAGCAATAAGGCTTTTACCCACAAACTTTAGGTAGCAATATAATTTTAAAATTTAATCTTAATATACTTGAAAACATTATAAATAAGAGTTTTATAATTAAATGATAATAGGTGGAGGAAATGGGCTATTGGATTGGACAAATAATAAATAAATTAAAGGAAAGCGCATATCATTTAGGTTTTTGAGTTGGGTCAAATGGAACTCTCATTCATGCGTCATGTGCTTGCTACCTCTCAGATTTCAGGCCACAAAGTATGGGACACGTCCAGCCCCCATGATTCCATGACACACTAAAAGAAGACGTACATTCATGCAATTCTTGGAAGTGTTCAGCTTGAGACCGTAGTCAATTCTATTTTATCATGAATTAGCTATGTAACCCTTTATTTCCCACTACTGTTTAATAAGAAAAATGCAGCTACTTGTCAGTTTGTTTGGGGTTTGTAAAATATTATTTTGTATGAATAGAAAAGAGATTAATTATAAGTTGTGATAATTGCTAAAAATTTTGAAAGAAAATCTAGCCTATGATTTGCAAAATTGTATGTCTAAGTTTGTTTTTACTCTTACTCATTATGCTAGTGCTTCTAATTTTCTTCTAATTAAAAGTTACTACATACATATATCTAAGCTACTAGTTCTGATTCTAGAACTACATTCCAGTTTTACAACTAAAACTGCACTTTCGAATGCAATTATGGTTCTAACTCTGTTTCTGGAATTAGAACAGCATTTTTTAATCAAAACCAAAATTGTTCAAATTTCATCACATATTAGAAT
The DNA here is from genome assembly GCA_900491605.1 of Calamus simplicifolius. Lineage (NCBI taxonomy): Eukaryota > Viridiplantae > Streptophyta > Magnoliopsida > Arecales > Arecaceae > Calamus > Calamus simplicifolius. The sequence goes on from UESW01004777.1 coordinate 481,789, forward strand.
GAAATATACAATTTCAGTAGCATTTGTTCTAACTATTCAAACAAAATATGCAATAGCACATTATCTTGAAACAACACTAGAGTGCAAATTAGAGTCATTACTATTTTGTCTTTAATATACATTCAACACTTAATATGATTTTTTTTTTTTTCAGATGATCAAGGTACTATGAAGCAAGCTCAACTAAAGGTGAAGGACATTTGGGTGATGTCAGCTAGCTAGCGTATTGTTTTACAATTCAATCCATCTGGCCAACCAATTGGCGAGTCAGGTAGCATATTAGTGGGCTTTATAGGGTCATTGGTATCGGATGTAAAGTTGTTCCATATAAGCATCATAATTGGAAATAGGTTTCCGATACCGGCAAACAAAGAGTTATAAGGATATTATACATGTAATAAGTATTGTGTTTTCTTCTTTCTATTTAAGTTAATAAATTAGCATATGTAAATTAATTATGTTTGTTTGTTATGCTGTGAAGAAAAATTCCATTTGAAGATGCTATTAAGAAAAGATGGATATTAGGCCAACTTGCAAAGCACTGAAGGGATAATCGTTGCAGCTTATCAAGGAATTTTATAAACTAGAAAAAAGCAAAGAAGAAAATATATGTTCCATCCGGGACGGATTGCACAAGAGCTGTAGGCAACTTTTATTGATTACCACCTGAATCCAGAGACAATAGAAAAATCTATATACATATATATATATATATATATATACTTAAATATATTGCTATGATACTAAAACTTCTCATTTGAATTGTAGAAAATGGTTGAAACTAATACTATAAATAGACAAAAGTTGGTGACTCCGCATGCTGGAGGATCCAAGAGCTTTGCTAGGAAAATGCATGAGATGGAAGGAGTTCATAAATATGTCTTCAATAATGTAATGCTATTATAAAACTAATGCTATTTATTTAATTAATATTAGGAAACCAAGACAGGGAGAAAAGTGAGTAGAGGTGCATTTTATATTGAGACGCATAAGAAGGCAAATGGCTCATTTGTGAATGATGTAGCAAGAGTTATTTGTGTAAGTTTGAGATGTTTATTGATGGGATTTAAGGTTTGAAAACATGGATCAAATCCAAGTTTCATGCAGTGAAATCAAAATCCCTTAGGGCCAGGATCCCTTAAGGGACAAATTAGATAACCAAATTTGGTATGCATATATGAAATGAATTTGTACATGTGTTCTTTACCGATGCAGTATGCTGATGAAGCCGAAATCCTTGCTACCACTAGCCGCCCAAGTGTGCGGCCTCCAATGGTGATCCACACATAGTCCTTGGATGAAGTCCTCTTAGGATTGGTTGACAACCTTTTGGTAGAGGGTGTTAGCATCTCTTTCTTGCCTTCTTACTTTTCCAAATCAAGAAAGAAATGGAACGAGAGTTCAAGATCAGATCAAGAACTCTTAGGAAGGAAGAATCTGAAGTCTTGGGTGGAAGAAAGAGGAGGAGATGTGTGAGGCTTCTTAGCATGAAGCAGAATTTATCTTAAGCAGCCGTTTATTGAATGGCCAAATTTTAAGGAATCTTTTTTATTCAATTTTTTTTTTCAAAAATCTGATATGATATGAGGTTTTAATAAGCCATGTTCAACCAGCCAAATATTAAATAAAATTAGTTTCTCAAATCAAACTTAGTTGTAAAGTTGTTGGGAGTTTAAATTTCAACCAATCAAAATTCATGACATTTCCAGAAACTATGCAACTAAATTAGTTTTTGATAAAACCAATTAGATTTCATGTTTTGAATTCAAATTTAATCCAATTTGAATTCCACATCACATTTGAAATTCAGATCAAATCTAATTCAAATTTGTTCATATAACAAAGTTTGTTAGGATATTGTTATACATTGTTTTATGTGGACAAGCTAACCAAATCCTAACCATATGATCTCATATCCACATAATCTCACATCCAACTCTTGGGCATGTCCTCCTCCATCACGTGGTGATGGATCACACCCATCAAATGGGCATGAATCCATATGCCATGTGGCTCATTCCAGGCCATTAATTTGGGTGCTATGCGATTTCAGCATTGGGTGCATCATATGGACCTAATTTAATCATAATTTCTAATTGGATCACACCCAAATTAATTTGATCCATCCATCACATGGACCACGTCCAATTAGGTGTCCAAACGCGGCCATCCATCATGCATTTCAGATGTGCATCATATGTACATCATATGCAAAGTGAAAAAATCCTTCTTCTATGATAATATTTATTCATCAATCCAAATCAATTCAATTCCTATTAAGATTGGGTCAAACCCAAACCTAATTGACTTGGGAAAGTGGTCATTTAATCTGAATTAAGTCTAACTTTATTTTTATTTTAACTCATCCAAAAACTCCTTAATGTGTGTGACCTATTGTGCCTCCGACACGTTGGCAACAATCATGAATCAATCTGACCCAGATGTTGACCTAGTCAATCCTTTGACTTGGTCAACCTATTTATAATTGTAAATCATGAGTGGCCTCTAGTAAAGCATCATGATTACCAAGTATCGTAGAGTTATGCCAACGTGGTTATCGACATCACCTATCCATGATCGGTTACTGTACAATTCAATCCAGTCGTCACATATCCAGATCAATCAGTGCCATGGAAAGTGTTAACCCTATAACTGATCTTTTTACTTGATCTTAGGAAAGACTGACTCATATGAATTAGAACTCCGAAACTATTTCGGATTCTAACTCAACCTTGCGAGATTTTAAGTCTAATCAATCCCTCAAGTGGCCGTGGGATATAATCCTCTTTATATTAAGAAAGACGAATTCTATCTTGGTCAATCACCACCTCCATGTATTTCATGTCATACCAACCATCACCATATTTTCCACTCATGGCTAGAGCAATGTTTCTATGTCATCAAAGTATGGAATTCCATACATGAGGTGCAGTGAATACCACAAGTTAAAGGATCACTCGCATCAAAGATTAACCATTAACACTATATAGAATATCTATATGGGATCCCTGTATGGGTCATCCAATGCATCGTTACAATAATGAGCATCCACGCACCTATCCAAGTATCTCCATACTTCAGCTTGCGAGATCAGCTGCTCACCACAAGGGTGAGGATATACAATGTGTGTCAGTCTCACGGTGTTCGATGGTGTTCAGTTCCATCTACACATCAACTAAGAAAATTTAAAGAATCGAACCATAACGTGCAATTTGGATCTCATAATTTGTAATCTCTTTTACAAATTTCATATGCACGGTTCATATTCTTTTGACTTTATTTCATAGACAAATATATCAAATATATAATAAAAGACATCTGGATAGATAAAGAAACATTTTATTTATTTTGTATTCATAGAATGTATACATACATAGCATTCAATTCGATTGGATATAGGGCATACAATAACAATCTCTCACTTGCACTAGAGCCAATCACTAATGTATCTACCGAGTGACTTAACATGACTATCATGCTTCTGTTGTGGCAGGACTTTAGTAAACGAATCAGCTACATTATTCTAAGTGGGGACTCATTCTATTTTTACATCATTTCTATCAATAACTCTCTAATTACATGGTATCTTCTGAGTACATGTTTGGACTTCTGATTAGACCTTGGCTCCTTAGCTTGCTCAATAGCTCCATTATTTTTACAATACAAGTGTACTGGATCGGCAATGCTCAGAATCATACCAAGTTCAGCGATAAACTTTTGATCCAAACTGCTTCTTTGGCTGCATCTGATGCTGCGATGTACTCAACTTCGGTTGTAGAGTCAGCAGTCATCTCCTGCTTGGAACTCTTTTAGTTGACTGCATCATCATTAAGTGTAAAGATAGCCTGATTGAGATTTATAATCATCTTTATCAGACTAAAAACTAGAATCTGTATAATCCAAACTAAGAGTTTGGGTCCTCCATAAACCAAGAATATATCCTTAGTCCTTCATAAGTACTTAAAAATATTCTTGACGGCCATCCAATATTTCTCATCGGGGTTTGCCTGGTATCTACTAGTGATACTCAAAGCATAAGAAACATCAGTTCTCGTACATAGCATCGCATACATGATGGATCTGATTGCTAGGCGTATGGAATCCTATTCATACTCTCTCCTTTTGGGTCTTAGGACTCATCCTTGGAGAGATGCACCACATGCGACACCGACAGAAATCCCTTCTTGGATTCCTTCATGCTAAACCGATTTAGCACTTTATCTATGTACGTTGATTGGGACAATCCAAAAATCTTCTAAATCTATCTCTATAGATCTTAATACCGACATATAGGCTGCTTCTCAAATCTTTCATGGAGAACTTGCCGGACAACCAATCCTTCACTTCCTATAGCAAGGGTACACTATTTTCTATCAATAATATGTCATCTACATATAATATCAAGAAAATAATAACACTCCCACTAACCTTCTTGTACACACATGGATCATCCTCATTTTTGATAAAATCAAACTCTTTGATTATTTCATCAAAATGGATGTTTAGCTTCTAGAGGCTTGCTTAAGTCCATAAATGGACCTTTGCAGCTTGCATACCTTTTGAGAATCAATGGACTCAAAACCCTTAAGTTGTGTCATATACACATCCTCCACTAAATCACCATTTAGGAATGATCTTGACATCCATTTGTCATATCTCATAATCGTAATAGGCTGCAATTGCAAGAAAAATCCCTATGGACTTAAGTATGGCTACATGGAAAAGGTTTCATCAAAGTCAATACCTTGCCTTTGCTTATAACCTATTGCAACTAGCCTCACCTTATAGGTAATCATATTACCATCCATGTCAGTCTTCTTCTTGAAGATCCATTTGCACCCAATGAGTTTTACCCCTTCAGATGGATCAACCAAGGTCCATACCTAGTTATCGTACATGAAGTCCATTTCAGATTTCATGGCTTTAAGTCATCTCTTTGAGTCAATGTCACATATTGCCTCCTCGTAGTTAGTAGGCTCATCATCTTCTATAAGAAATCCATATTTCTTACGAATATGGCATGTCCTACTAGACCTACATAGCTGATGTGTACTTGGAGCTACCTATTGTTCCATCTCTTCTGTAGAGGCTCACGCAAATGTTGCCTGAATGTGAGTTGTGTCCTGCTCAACTTCCACTGCATTTGGCATTTGCTCCATATCATCTAATCGGTCTGTGTCAATTTATGGTTTTTAAGCTTCACTAAGCTCAATATTTCTCCTATTGTCCTTTCTTAGAAAAATTTTATTCTCTAGGAATATGGCATGCCTCAAGACAAAAACCTTTTGCTTGAGTGGATGGTAGAAGTAATATCCTTTTGTTTTCTTTAGGATACCCACAAAATTATACTTGTCGGATCTAGCTCCAAGCTTGCCTGACTCATTACGCTTTACATAAGCATAGCAACCCCAAATCTTAGATGACTAAAGGATGGTTTCTTTCCACACATATCTCATAGGGAGTGAAATTGATCGACTTAGATGAAACTGGTTTAGAGTGTATTCAACTGTGTGCAACGCATAACCCCAAAACATTTTTGGAGGTTTGCAAGGCTCATCATTGATCGCACCATATCTAATAATGTGTGATTCCTCCTTTCTGATACACCCTTATGTTTGGCATATAGGAGGAGTCCATTAAGAGAGAATCCCATTTTTCTTCAAATATTCTAAGAACTCATGGATTAAGTATTTCCACCTCGATCTGATCGAAGTGTCTTAATACTTTTGCCACTTTATTTTTCTACCTCCGATCTGAATTCTTATAATTTTTAAAGGCTTCATATTTGTGCTTCATCAGATATATGTGACCATACCTACTATGATCATCTATGAATGTAATGAAGTAAGAAAAACCTTATATGGCCTGAATATTGATAGGACCACATACATCTGAATGTATTAGTCTAAACATTTAGTCGCTCACTCATCCTTTTAGTAAAAGATGACTTAGTCATTTTGCCACGTAAGCATGACTCACATTTCTTAAACAATTTCCAATACAATGAGCCCAAGTAACCATTCTTATGTAACTTGGTTAAATGCATTTTATTTATATGGCCTAAACGATAGTGCCATAGGTACAAGTTCTTAAAATTATTTGATTTTAATTTCTTAGTTTCTATATTGAGAACATGGCTTTGTAAATTCAAAACATAAATCCCGTTGAATATTTTAGCAGAACCAAAGAATATTTCATTTTTAAAAATTAAATTTTTTTTATTTCTAATTTTAAATGAATATCCATTATTTATAAGGCATGAAACAGAAATAATATTCTTTGTTATTATGTTTGGAACATAATAACAATTATTAAGCTCCATTACAAGCCCAGTGGGCAAAGACAAAGAACAAAATCCTACGGTAAAGAATAACCTTTGGTCCATTTTCATGCGTAGGATCACTTCATCTTTCTTCAGCTTTCTACTGCTTCTTATCATCTGCATATTAATACAAATATGATATCCACAACCGGTATCCAATACCCAAGTGGAATAAAAGTAACAAAAAAAATATCTCAATCATAAATATACTTGATGTAAAAGCATCAGTATGTTTCTTTTCCTTTAAGCTAGCAGATAAGCCCTGCAACCATCCTTGCCACAGAAGTGACACTTTTCCTTGCTACTTTATTTTTCTTAATGCTCTTATTTGGTTTAGTCACCTTGGTCTTTTGGGCCTTATTCTTCTTTGGCCACTTCTTGTGAGCGCTAGAAGACTCTACGACCATAACCTGCCCCTTTTCTTTCTTAATGTTGGGCTTAACATTTGTCAGCATATTCATGAGCTCAGGTAGAGATGCCTCTAGCTTGTTCATGTTGAAATTAAGAACAAGCTGCAAATAGCTAGGAGGCAGTGACTATAGAACCAAGTTAATACTTAGTTCATGATCCATCACAAAACCCAATCATGCCAACTTCTCAATCAGATTGATCATTTTTAGCATGTGGGCACCCACTGATGAACCCTCAGTCATTTTGCATTAAAACAACTCTCTAGAGGTCTGAAACCTCTCATAGCGAGACTGTGCACCAAACAACTCTTGCATATGCATCAAAATCTCCTAAGCATTCATATGCTCCTGCTGTTTCTGAAGATCGGATGACATCAAGGCCACATGTTTCTCCTCAGCATCTTTATACCAGTTGTATGCCACATGAACCTCAGTCGAAGCATTCGCTAGTGGACTTCGGTGCATCCTCATCTAGGATAAAAAGAATTTTTTTGGATTGAAGAACGATCCTTACATTCCTAAGCCAATCAGGAAAGTTGAGTCCAGTTAATTTGTTGGATTCTAAGATACTCCTAAGGTTGATGTTTAGACTAATGGTTTCTTTGATAACCTACATAGAAAATAGAAAGAGTCAATTGCTATGAATACGAATCACCAACATAATATGGTAATTTTAAGATTTTTAATTAAGTTGATTTCTCCCACTATTTTATGAGATAAATAGCCCTCTCTATTAATCTTGAGAAATTGGCATTCAATTTTTTAGTAGGCTAGGATCCTCATTCGAATTACCTTGACCTTGGCTTTGGCATAACAAATCTTGGTTAGCCAAATTTGGTAGATTATCATCATCATCACATCTAATGTGACTCTAGATCATTTAGGGGATATTGCCTTGTCAATCATATCCATATGTGATCATCCTAAAGTTTGCCTCTAGATTAGACTGATCCTGACTTTGGCCAATTATGCCAGCTAATCTACTTAAGTCAACCCATTGTTCCATAATCAACTCCTCATAAGTACACTCAAACTCAGCTTTGGCATGATAAATCTCATGACCTAATGATTTTGTATCATGTGAACAATGGAAGGCTAATGACTTAATATACATGAAAGAATTTAGCGTATCTAGGTTCCATCATGCATGTATAATATTTGTACTATGCTAGATTACATATCCTATTGTAGATTTTAGATTGATCTTTATTAACCTACAGTTCATAAGATCAAATCTTATGGCTGGGACTCCTAATCAAATTAGGATCCCTGACCATCATCTAATTTAGAAACCCTAATCATGTGACCAAATCAATTACTACCATCCTGATTAACCTTATTGATCTAATCAATTAAGAGCTTTCCTTAACAATGGCCAAATCAGCTGATCAATGGGGTTCTATTTAGCATACCTTTCGATTTCATTGAAATTTTTCTCAGGCAGCGAATGGAGCAATTAAAAACCATGATCATACTTTTTTTAGACACCAATATAGTTAAGCCCAATTGATTAGATCAATTTTGGAATCATATGATCAAGCAATAATATGGTTAATTCTAAGTTTTCTAAATCCTTATCATCTATTACAGTTTATAATAAGTTAAGATAGTGATCATGGTAGGGTATTATATAAGAATTCTTAATTCAAATTTTAAAAATTTAAATTTTAAGTTTCAAATTTCCTTATCATTTAATAACATGTTATGACATGTCGGTTTTATATCTCATGTAAACCTAATGTCTCTAATAAACCCTAACTGATTATTGTAATGATAAGATTTTAGATTCAAATTTGAAATTTTAAATTTCAAAATTCAAGTTTCAAATTCAAAATTTGAAATTCAAATTTTAATTTAGATTACAAATGATTACATTTAATCACAATCTTATCATGATCTAAATTTCAGAAAATAAGTTTTCTACGATTACTGTTCATCATCATATGAATTTCAGATCTTAATCATCAATATCATATCAAAATTAAATCCTAAACATGATTTCTAAGATTTCAGCATATAGTATCTATCATGCATAAATAATAATTGCTATTTTAACATGACACATAATATGATGAAATTTAAATTAATTATTTATTATTATATAATAAACCTTTGTATATGATATCACATATCATTAAATGGTTAAGTTTCAGATCAATTTTAACATTATCATATGATAAAATTTGATTATCACATCATATACAAAAATTTAGCTTTTATCTATATGATGATTTATACACAGGATTTCATTTCAAACTTCAGTTATCTGAATTGAAACCCTCAGGGTGGCTCTGATACCACTTGTTGGGATTTGAGGGTTGAAAACATGGATCAAATCCAAGTTTTGTACAGCAGAAGCAAAATCTCTTAGAGCCAGGATCCCCGAAGGGACAAACCAGATAACCAAATTTGGTATGCATATATGAAATGAACTTGTACCTATATTCTTTACTGATGGAGTATGTTGATGAAGCTGGAATCCTCGCTACCACTAGCCGCCCAAGTGTGTGGCCTCCAACGGCGATCCACAGTCCTTGGATAAAGTCCTCTAGGATTGGTTAACAATCTTTTGGTAGAGGGATGATAGGTCTCTTTCTTGCCTTCTTACTTTCCAAATCAAGAAAGGAATGGAACAAGAGTTCAAGATCAGATCAAGAACTCTTAGAAAGGAAGAATCTAAAGTCTTGAGCGTGAAAGAAAGAGGAGGAGACGTGTGAGGCTTCTTGGCGTGAAACAGAATTTATCTTAGGCGGTCGTTTGTTAAATAGCCAAATTTTAAGGAATTTTTTATTCAAAATTTTTCTTCAGAAATCTGATATGATATGAGGCTTTAATAAGCCACATTCAACCAGCCAAATATCAATAAAATTAGTTTCTTAAAATCAAACTTAGTTGTAAAGTTGTTGAGAGTTTAAATTTTAGTCAATCAAAATTCAGCATATGGCAGTTTCTAGAAACTATGCAACTAAATTAGTTTTTAATAAAATCAATCAGATTTCATATTTTTGAATTCAAATTTAATCCAATTTAAATTCCACACATCACATTTGAAATTCAGATCAAATCTGAATTCAAATTTATTCATATAACAAAGTTTGTTAGGATATTGTTATACATTATTTTATTTGGACAAGCTAACCAAATCCTATCCATATGATCTGATATCCACATAATCTCCATCCAACTCTTGGGCATCCTCCTCCATCATGTGGTGATGGATCATGTCCATCAGATGGGCATGAATCCATGTGCCACATGGCTCAATCCAGGTCATTAATTTGGGTGCTATGTGGTTTTAGCATTGGGTGCATCATATGGACCCAATTTAATCACAACTCCCTAATTGGATCGCACCCAAATTAATTTGAGCCATCCATCACATGGACCACGTCCAATTGGGTGTCCAATCATGGCCATCCATCATGTATTTCAGATGTGCATCATATGTACATCATATGCAAAGTAAAAAAGTCCTTTTTTATGATGAATCTTTATTCATCAATCCAAATTAATTCAATTCCTATTAAGATTGGATCAAACCTAATCCTAATTGTCTTGGAAAAGTGGTCATCTAATCTTAATTAAGTTCAACTTGATTCCCATTTTATTCATCCAAAAACTCCATAATGTGTGTGACCCATTGGGCCTCCGACACATTAGCAATAATCATGAATCAATCTGACCCAGATGTTGACCTAGTTAACCCTTTGACTTGGTCAACCTATTCATAATTATAAATCATGAGTGGCTCTAGCAAAGCATCATGATTACCCAAGTATCATAGAGTTATGCCGACATGGTTATTGACATACTGTCCATGATTAGTTACCGTACGATTCAATCCAATTATCACATATTCCAGATCAATCAGTGCCATGGAAAGTGTCAACCTTATAACTGATCTTGTTTACTTGATCTCAAAAAGACTGACTCATATGAATTAGAACTTCGAAACTATTTTGGATTCCAACTCAACCTTGCAAGGATTTTAAGTCTAATCAATCCATCAAGTGGTTGTGGGATATAACCCTCTCTATATTAAGGGATACAAATTTTATCTTGATCAATCACCACCTCCATGTGTTTCATGTCATACCCAACCATCACCATATTTGCCACTCATGGCTAGAGCAACGTTTCTATATCATCAAAGTATGGCATTCCACACATGAGGTGCAGTGAATACCTCAAGTCAAAGGATCACTCGCACAACAGTCATCAGAGATCAACCATTGACACTATATAAAATATCCATATGGGATCCTGTGTGGGTCATCCAATGCATCGTTACAATAATGACCATCCATACACCTATCCAAGTATCTACATACTTCAGCTTGCGAGATCAGCTGCTCACCACAAGAATGAGGATATACAATGTATATCAGTCTCATGGTGTTTGATGATCTCCAGTCCCTATCTACACATCGACTAAGAAAATTTAAAGAATCGAACCATAACATGCAATTTAGATCTCTTACAATTCATAATCTCTATTACAAATTTTATATGCACGGTTCATATTCTTTTGAACTTTATCTCACAGACAAATATATCAAATATATAATAAAGGACATCTAGATAGATAAAGAAATCATTTTATTTGATTTGTATTCATAGAATGTATACATACATAGCATTCAATCCGTTTGGATATAGGGCATACACTAACATTTATATTATGTTAATTTATGTTTGGATGATTTCAATAATTCAATTATTTTGCCTAACTCTTCTAATACTTGTCTATAGGAAAATATTTCTAATCTCAAGTCACAAAAAGGCTCTTCCCACACTATTGGTCCACATGATACCCTTGCACAGGTTTTAGGCCCAGAGCATTCTGATAGGGTTCAGGGTTTAGGATTTGGCCCCACACCTTCATAGGTCTTTGGATCAAACACTAACAGTGTTAGATTTGCGCCTGAGGTTGGTTATGGTGTTTCTAGTGAAGTGGCATAATTAAAGTCTCAATTAGAATCTAAAGATGAAAAAATATAAACATTAAAGAATTATGTGTAGTATATCTTCAAAGGTGTATTCGGAGATGCGCCACAACCATCGAGTTTGCTGCGATACTTAATCCTGAGGTATAATATTTATATTTATTTATGATTAGAAATCTTCTATTACCTAATTCACTTAGATATTTAATATCCTTCTTTTTTCTTTTAGGATTATTTACGTGCTCCACGCCCTTCATCTTCATCAAGTCATGCACCAGATAGTTAGGGAATGATTTGTAGTTGTTGTATTTTCTATTTTGGAATGCTTAGTTGAACATTGTGACAAATTTTATAACTTGTTGACATACTAATCGTATGTTTCTTTGACAATTTTATTCGATATATGATTTAAAAAATTTTCATGGTTGATAATGTTAAGAATAATTCCATAGTGTAGATACAGGTATGTGTGTGTGTGTGTATATATATATAATTTGTAATTAGCGGTGGTTGCAAAACCGCCACTAAAAGAAATCCAAAAATGACACATCTTGGCGGTCATCAATAAAAATAACCATCGCAAATAACCGTCAAAACCGTCACTAAAAGAGAAACCTAATGAATTTTTTTTTATTTCTGGATTAACCGCTAGAAAATACAACCAATCGGCTAATAACCGTCTCAAAATGCCTCCAACGGATGTAACAGCAGCGATTGTTTGACAACTGCTAGGTTCATTTTGCGATGGTTATAACTGTCGCTAAATGTAAAAATCATCAAAAATACTTGCTTTTTTATTAGTGTTTACCCAAGCTTGGGATTGGCCTTGATGGAGTTAAATGTTAATCTATGTAATGGATGAAAATCCACAAGGCAACAAATAAACGTTCCAATCGACGGAATCCAGGCATTCACCATATACTGGCAATTTAAGCATCACTTATGATCAATGTTTCTGTACATCAATCACCTTGACAAAGTAACTAGTGAATGACCTGCTCAAGCCCATCAAAACCACCATAGATAGCCAGCAGTGAACAAGTGGTAAATTGTTCAATAGTTTTATCTGAGAATCATATATGTCGATCTTTACATCACATTCTCACCGAAACCTGCCATCAGAGGCAGATGGGGTGACCATGCCCAACAGCAACTTTTCTTTGCTCTTTGCAGTCACGTACTATTAGTAGTTAACCAGTTTGCTCAAAAATGACAACTGCTACAAATTTTCACCCCTGTGCCTCAATAATAATAATAATTATTATATTATGCATTTTATCTATAAACCAATGCTTGCCGGAAGAAAGTGTGCTTCATTAGCCCGCTTAGGCGAGATCAACTGCCTCCACTTGCAACCAGACAACGTTGCTGCCATGAAGTATTCGTGAAACTACCAAATACATGCTCTTTCTTATATAATATTATTTTCTCTGACGTCGTCGATGAAGTATAGGCTTCGTTGGTTCCACGGATGGGGGACAATATAGCTGCTTAGAGCTTAGGAATGAGTTGGAAAAAAAAATAGATCGATTAGAAAAATAAATACAAAGTAAAGGTGGGTGCTACTGCATGCTGATAACCCCTCCATCCCCTCTCCAGTTAGTAACGTAATCCAACAAAAGAAGAAGGAAGAAGTGGGAGTCGATTAAAGGTATATATATTCTTCTGATTACTACCTTCTCCATTCGTACCAATTAAGCTAAATTCTATCCAAATCTCAAGATGTGAGAGACTTAATTTGTTGTTACGGCATGACAAAGAACCAAACAAAAACACTAACATGCGAACCTTCATCCTTCTAACTATTATAGGACTGGTTCGGATCGACGCTCGTATATATTCTGAGGCCTTTGTGAACCACAGAGAATCCAAAAGACCAGATATCTTCTTCCCTTCTTTATGTTGACTAAACAAGCAACAAGATTACATGTTACAATCGCACCAAGCTTTAACAGCAACCAACACACTTGCCTTTTATTTTTCTACAAGATGAACAAATTAATATAACAACAACTGATAACATACTTTGCTTCCTCGCCACCAGGAATGCAGCTTGGCCTTTTTATCCCGTACGTGGAAACCGGCACCAAAGAGCCACCTGGATGAACTTTCCTTTTGGATCCGTTCTCTTTCTTTGCCCCCCTCTCTTCTCCTCTCCTCTCCATCTTCTCCTTGAGTTGTGCTCTCAGTATACTGATGCGGGCATAACTGAATCCAATAGGAATCATGTCGTGGAGAGAGTTGGGGGCTTGAAGCTTAACTGGTGTGAAGATTCAATATTGTGGTGCTAAGAGATGGAGGCAAGGAGTACTATCTATATAGGGTAGGAGTATTATTTATACAGTGCTCTTACGTAGCTGGATATTGCGTCTCTCCAGCATGTCATGACTTCGTTGTGAAGAGATGGATGTGGCCCAACCACTGGGCCAAGTCAAGGCAACTGATCATGCTCACACTGGTTGTGCTGCCCCCCCACCAAACCATTATGAGCAGAAGGATATATTGTGCCAATTGTGGTTATAAAAATAAATTTTATAATGCATGTTTGAAAGGGTAGCTAGTGCTCATTAAAAAGAGAGAGAGAGAAAGTGGGGTGTGATTATGACTTTTTTGTCTTAGCTTTAAAGAAAATTTTTAAGATTGTGAAGTATGAAAATTTTGGTTTTATTTTTTTCTGAAGTCACACACACATAAAGTAAAACCTAGAAGTCAGAAGCAAGAATAATCATTTTAGACTGAAACCTTGACTAGATGAGTGCCTATGGATAATATGGCATAGATATGGACAAGAAGTTGTATCTAGGAGGTGGCAAATTAATTATCAAGCTCGTGAGATTGCTTAGTTGTGAACAACTCATCTGATGATCCAATAGGTTCCCTCATTGATCCTCTGCGCTACAAATAAGTGCTCCTACCTACCACATACAAGTGACAAGTCTGTCTTAGTGGCCCTTTGCCGCCACTGCCTTTCCACCTTCATGATGTGTTGCTACCTAAAACCTCCACAAGGTAGAAAGCTCAGATACACCTCATAGACAGTGGAGAGAGATAAAGCTCTGTGATAGGCCTTTCAAAATGACAGGTGAGTGTAGCTCCAATACGAAGGTGCAAATTGGCTTGCTTGACTCTGATTACATCCTTGACCTAAACCTGCTGCAACTTGATCTTAAAACAATTGAATGGTCATTAATCTCATAGGTACCATGCCAAATTGCATCAACTAATGTATCTTTTAAAGAAAGCTGAGAAATCTTAGCCACATAAATGAATATATTTACTCTAGATGGTAGAAGAAGAATGTGACTAATATTTAACTACTATAGCATTTTATAAACTATGCATTTCATACAAGCAAGTGAATTACACCACCTTCCTTTAAACAACCACTCTTAGCTATATTTTCAAATTAACACATGATTTAGCTACACAAATTTCATTCTTCGCTCTTGGTTCGGTGCTTCGATAGACTTTCTAAACCATTTGAAGAACACCCTGTAATACCTCCATGTATAAATAATTCCTCATCAAATGAAAAAAAAAAAAATGTTATAACTCAAGTTCATCTACTACTAATTAATTTACAATTGGGCTACATGCATGGACCTAGTCTGCTAAGAGATCAATTAAACCAACAAGTAAGCTTTGGAGTTGCATACACCATCTAAGATTCTTCTATTTAAACCCTTTTTCTCCTCTTATCTTTATAAGGCTTTTTTAGAACGCATGTTTCAGCTACATTGGCACCCATGGTAGTCATGACCAGCAAGAAATTGAAGCTTCTAAAGATCAACTCTTCCTCCTTTCTTTTTCTCCCATCACTTTCACCTGGCGAGACTGAGGTAGTGTTGATTCCATGCACGTACACGAGGACTTATGAGAGCTGAAACTTTGGAAGCTGAATTGGCTGCCAGGGAAACCTGGCATTGGAATGGTAATATATATTGACATGCCATTAGGACTCGAGGGATGTCAGATGGCTGGAGAACGAGTCTTGCCCAACTTGATACCCAAAGCCACCGAGACTTTGTTAATTTAACTTAATTTGACCTGGTATGACCTTGACAGTAAACCTTTGGATATAAGATTTTGGAAACTCAAACTGAATTAACTCTATTACGGTTTCTAGTTACAATCTGGGACTTGGCTATGCTTGATATAAGGGTAGAATTTGGAATACAGATTGGAACTGACTGATGTAATAACCTATCTTAATAATGGTCCTAATTTTTATTGACTAAACGTATCTCCTATTAAAGTGATAACAGCCCCCCTCCCTTAATCCTAAACGCTCGCTTGATGGGGCAAGCGGTGAAGGAAATGGGTATAAAAGGGACCCATCTCTAAGGACGGTTCTCTCGAGAGAGATCCTAAAGTTTCAGAACAAGGTTCTCGAGAGAGATCCTAAGGTTCTCAAGAGAGAAACCTAAAAGCGGAGGCATTGGAATTGAGTCCCTGATCAAGAGCAATCATGAAGGCATACACCATCTGAATGCGAGAGCTCGTTGATTAGAAGACCGATCCATCGAGAGGAAGAGGGAAGATCAAAGGGAAGATCAATCGAGATCGTTAAGAAAGGAAGATCTCCCGTGCAGTCCACAGGAAGATCGGATTCCTTACCACCATTAAATAATAATGGCTGGAGGTAATTATGTTTAAGTAAATTAAGTCTAACATTTGGTATCAGAGCGAGGTTAAAACCTCTGCCTTATTTTGCGAAGATTTCTATTAAGTTTCTCTTTTCAAGCAATTTATGCCGCGTGTTTTCCGTTTTTAGTTTTTCGGATCTCAGGTTGGTTTCGATCAGTTCTGATCTTTGTTCACGGAATTGACAGAAACCATTAAACCTATTTCAGATTCCGATTTTTGCGGAAACAAAACGTGGCTTCTTTCTTTTCTATTAAAGATTTCTTTCTAGCATTAAAGGTTTCCCGGATTTCTTTTTATGGTATTAAAGAGATAGCATTAAAGAAAGAAAAAGAAAAGAAACGTAGCATTAAAGAAAAGAAAAACTAAAGAAGAGAAATGCAGCGGAAACGTGGCTTCAATAACCACATCGGTGAAATATTAAAAAGGGAGAGAAAACTTTCGGTTTTTTTTTCTCGCTTATGGTCTTTCCGTTCTCTCACGGGATTTAAAATATGGATTGGTTGGATTTTAAATGCATTTATTATCTGTTTAATGTTTTATTAAATCATGTAACATGATTTATTTTTATCATTTGTTTCTTGAGTTTAAATTTTTGTATTAAAATACGCCTCCTGAGTCTCTATGCCTACGGTGTTTTGCATAGACTGGCCCAAGGGAATAATGAGCTACGGCCGGACGTGTTTTAATTAACAAAAATTTTTCTTAAGATGATAATTTTAAAATTCATTAAATAGATATTGAAATGTTATCTTCTGTTCTGCATACTAGATTTATTCTATGCATGAATTTGGTGGTAGTGTAAAAATCACAGTGCAAATCCTTTCAAGGTCTGATTGGTCAGTTGGTGTCTAGAAAGGTAAAGAGATTGTGGTTACTTAATTGGTTCCGTTGACTGACCTAAGGAAAGCAACGGGGGGACCCCCACTTCTCTTTCACTGGCCTGGCCAATTTGACTAACTCAGATCTTGATTTGGAAATGTTACGTTGATTAAGATCACTACCTAATAATCATGCTAAATTGGTTAATCTATATGCATATAATGTCATGTGATCAATATGATGTTGATTAATTGAGGAGTAGCCACAGCATCTTTGATTAATCAAAATTATATATTGAGTTGCAAAGATCACATAAGGTTAGATGACATTAATTGTGACTAATTATATTAATGTAATGAATCTTATCCCACAGGAATTTTTGTTGCACTAATATAATTAATTAGGATGCGATAACAAATTATTTTCTTAATTACCCACAGGAATTAAGAAAGGAATATAATTTGTTAGTCACATCATTAAGCTAATGAGTCTATTTGAGTATAATAACTTAGCCCACAGGTAGTTATTGTATGTTATTGATTCATGTTATTGCATGTTTACATTGGTAAAACATGACATCAAGTTATATGCCTCAAATTCAATTACATGAACATGATTTATTTTTTATGCAGCTATTTTGCCTGTTAATATTTCTGATATGAAATGTGACATTCCGATTTAAGTGGTGATAATTATAAATTATGGAAGGAGAGAATTCTTCTTCAATTAGGGTGCATGGATATTGACTATGCTATCAGGAAGGATGAACCACATTTAGTTACATCTACTAGCACTCAGGCTGAGATTGCTGCGTATGAACGATGGGAACGGTCCAATCGCCTCAGTATGATGTTCATACGTACTAAAATTTCTGCTAGTATACGTGGTTCAATTCCTGAGTGCAAAAATGTCAAGGAACTTCTGAAGGCTATTGATGCACAATTTGAGTCTTCAGATAAGGCAATGGCTAGCACCCTAATGACAAAATTATCATCAATGAAGCTCACTACGGTTGGAGGTGTGCGTGAGCACATCATGAAGATGAGGGACATTGCGGCTCAGTTGAAATCCCTAGAGGTTGAGATGTCAGAATCTTTCTTGGTGCACTTTATTTTGAGCTCACTCCCACAGCAATATAGTCCCTTCAAAATATCTTACAATACACATAAGGACAAATGGTCAATTAATGAACTTCTGACCATGTGTGTTCAAGAGGAAGGGAGGCTGATTTTAGAAATGGGAGAAAGTGCACATTTAGTCACTCAGAGAAAGACTAAAGCTCCCAAAGCCAAACGCAAAGGAAAGGGTAAAGTATCCATCCATACAGAAGACAAGAAGGAGTCCAAGTGCTTCTTTTGCAAGAAGAAAGGCATATAAAGAAAGATTGTCTCAAATTCAAAGCTTGGCTTGACAAGAAAGGTACTCTAACCTCATTCGTATGTCATGAATCCAATTTGGTTATATGTCATAACACATGGTGGATTGATTCTGGTTCTACAATCCATGTTTCAAATACCTTGCAGGGTTTTCTAAATCAAAGGAAACCATTGGGAAGTGAACAAAGCATCTATTCAGGAAACAAGATGGGTTCACATGTGGAAGCAATTGGAACGTGCAGACTTATTTTACATTCTGGTTTTGTTTTGGATTTGGAAAAGACATTTTATATTCCAAGTTTCTCTAGAAATTTGATTTCAGTGTCAAGGCTTGTACCAGCAGGATATTCCTTTAATTTTAATAAAAGCTCTGTTGATTTATTTTATAAATCTAAGCTTATTGGGAATGGTACATTGTCAGACAATCTTTTCCAAATCAATCTGAAAAATAATACCACCTATAATGTGATGCACGCCCAAACTGGTATGAAAAGATGTGTTATAAATGAGAATTCCTCTATTTTGTGGCATCGGAGATTAGGTCATATCTCCATTGAGAGAATTAAAAGATTAGTAAAAGATGGAGTACTTGATACTCTTGATTTTACTGATTTTGACACTTGTGTGGACTGCATAAAGGGAAAGCAAACCAACAAGTCCAAGAAAAATGCCAAGAGAAGTTCGGAAATACTGGAGATCATACATACGGATATCTGTAGCCCAGATATGGATTCGTATGGTCAGAGATACTTCATCTCATTTATTGATGACTATTCACGATATATGTATCTCTACCTACTTCATAATAAGAACGAAGCATTAGATGCCTTTAAGGTATTTAAGGCAGAAGTAGAGAAACAATGCGGCAAGCAAATTAAAATCGTGAGGTCAGATAGAGGTGGAGAATATTATGGTAGATACACTGAGAATGGACAAGCACCTGGTCCGTTTGCTCGGTTTCTTGAAGAAAATGGAATTGTTGCACAATACACCATGCCAGGGTCTCCTGACCAAAACGGTGTAGCTGAAAGGAGAAACCGGACATTATTGGACATGGTAAGGAGCATGATTGTCAGCTCTAAGTTACCTAAATCCTTGTGGACTGAAGCTCTTAAAACTGCTGCGTATATATTGAATCGGGTTCCAACCAAGGCTGTTTCCAAAACGCCATTTGAGTTATTTAAAGGTTGGAAACCGAGTCTGCAACATATACGTGTTTGGGGATGCCCATCTGAAGTAAGAGTCTATAATCCACAAGAAAAGAAACTAGACCCAAGGACTATCAGTGGATACTTTATTGGATATGCTGAGAAGTCCAAGGGTTATAGATTTTATTGTCCATCTCACAGCACTAGGATTGTGGAATCAAGAAATGCAAAATTTCTTGAGAATGACTTGATCAGTGGGAGTGATCAATCTCAGTATTTGGCTTCTTCTGAGAAAGATCATTCAGTTATTCCAGCTTCCACTTCAAGTGAGGGATTGGTTGTTATTTATAGCACTCCTCAAACTCAATTAAGTGCCCAACAACCAGTCATTGAGATTTCACAAGCTGATGGTAATCTAGAAGATCGTGTTGTTCATCAACAATCAGTTGTGCAAGATACTCCTCAAGAGGTCATTGACACAACATTAAGAAGATCAACTAGAATAAAGAAATCAGCAATTCCTAGTGATTATGTTGTGTATCTACATGAATCTGACTATAACATTGGAGCCGAAAATGATCCTGAAACGTTTTCACAAGCCATGAGTTCTAAGGAATCAAACTTGTGGTTCAATGCCATGAAAGAAGAGATGGAATCTATGGCATCTAATCGAGTCTGGGATCTTGTTGAGTTGCCTGATGGTGTAAAAGCCATTGGATGTAGATGGATCTTCAAAATAAAGAAAGACTCACAAGGCAACATTGAGAGATATAAAGCAAGACTCGTTGCCAAAGGATTCACTCAGAGGGAAGGAATCGACTACACGGAGACATTTTCTCCTGTATCCAAGAAAGACTCTCTCCGAATAATTATGGCATTGGTAGCTCATTTTGATTTTGAGTTACATCAAATGGATGTGAAGACCGCATTCCTTAATGGAGATCTAGAGGAAGAGGTTTACATGAAACAACCTGAAGGATTTTCCTCTAGTGATGGTGAGCATTTGGTTTGCAAACTTAAGAAATCCATATATGGATTGAAACAAGCCTCACGTCAGTGGTATTTAAAATTTCATGATGTGATCTCTTCCTTTGGTTTTGAAGAGAACATCATGGATCAATGTATATACCAGAAGGTTAGTGGGAGCAAAATTTGTTTCTTGGTCCTATATGTGGATGACATTCTACTTGCAACCAATGATAAAGGGTTGCTACATGAGGTGAAACAATTTCTCTCTAAAAATTTTGATATGAAAGATATGAGTGAGGCATCTTATGTCATTGGCATTAAGATCCATAGAGAAAGATCTCGAGGCATTTTGGGATTGTCTCAAGAAACTTATATCAATAAAGTCTTGGAGAGATTTCGGATGAAAAATTGTTCACCAAGTGTTGCACCTATAGTGAAGGGTGACAAGTTCGCTTTGAACCAGTGCCCTAAAAATGAACTTGAACGGGAACAGATGCACAACATTCCATATGCTTCAGCTGTTGGAAGCCTAATGTATGCTCAGGTTTGCACAAGACCTGACATAGCATTTGCAGTAGGAATGTTGGGAAGATATCAGAGTAATCCAGGTTTAGACCATTGGAGAGCTGCTAAAAAGGTCATGAGGTATCTTCAAGGGACCAAGGACTACATGCTCATGTATAGACAAACTGATCATTTGGAGATAGAGGGCTACTCAGATTCGGACTTTGCTGGCTGCGTTGATTCTCGGAAATCAACATCAGGATTTATATTTATGTTAGCTGGTGGAGCCATATCATGGAGGAGTGCAAAGCAGACCTTGACTGCTACCTCTACTATGGAAGCGGAGTTCGTTGCTTGTTTTGAGGCTACATCGCAAGGTGTATGGTTGAAGAGTTTCATCTCAGGGCTTAGAATTGTTGACTCCATTACTAGGCCAATTAAACTGTACTGTGACAATTCAGCTGCTGTATTTTTGGCTAAAAACCATAAGAGTGGTAGTCGAAGTAAACATATCGACATTAAGTATTTAGCCATAAGAGAACGTGTTAAAGAGAATAAAGTGGTCATAGAACACGTTAGCACTGAATTGATGATAGCTGATCCTTTGACTAAAGGCATGCCAATTAAGAAGTTTAAGGATCATGTGATAAGAATGGGAGTTGGTTCCATGATATAATTGTATTGATAACAATTTGTACAAAGAAACTCTTATTTCAATCGTTTGTTTATTTCTCATTCAGGTGTACACGTTATATGACTTTTGAGAAATGACAAACTTTTCTTTTGGACTCTGAATAAACATATGGTTTATTCATTATGTTATGTTGTCACATTTGGAATGGTGATAAAGAAATTGAATGCATTGTAATACATAGAAGATAATACTCAATTATAGAGGACCTATCGCTATGATTCATGTATTTAGTTTCTTGTTCAGTGTTGATAAAATATACGGACCAAGTGGGAGAATGTAGTAACCTATCTTAATAATGGTCCTAATTTTATTGACTAAACGTATCTCCTATTAAAGTGATAACAGCCCCCCCCTTAATCCTAAACGCTCGCTTGATGGGGCAAGCGGTGAAGGAAATGGGTATAAATAGGGACCCATCTCTAAGGTTTCATAACACGGTTCTCTCGAGAGAGATCCTAAAGTTTCAGAACAAGGTTCTCGAGAGAGATCCTAAGGTTCTCAAGAGAGAAACCTAAAAGCGGAGGCATTGGAATTGAGTCCCTGATCAAGAGCAATCATGAAGGCATACACCATCTGAATGCGAGAGCTCGTTGATTAGAAGACCGATCCATCGAGAGAAAGAGGGAAGATCAAAGGGAAGATCAATCGAGATCGTTAAGAAAGGAAGATCTCCCGTGCAGTCCAAGAAAACCAGGAAGATCGGATTCCTTACCATCATTAAATAATAATGGCTGGAGGTAATTATGTTTAAGCAAATTAAGTCTAACAACTGAATGTAGAGATTCGCTCAAATTTTGGACATAGGCCTAACTAGATTTGTTTATAGATGGAGATTTTTTTTTTCCCTTTTTTTTGTTAAGCAATAATGATAGATTCAAGAAAGTTTTTAAATGAGACATAGCAGCAAACCAAGATAACAATTTTCAATTTTGATGAGTTTTGACCTAAACCTATGCAGTTGAATTGCTTGCACAAGACTTGAAACCACATCTTTCTCTGCAATTTGGGTTGTAACTTAAATGGTTTAGATTTGGGTCAGATCCATGATGTATCTACAACCAAATTCAATAAGAAAATTAAAATGAGTAAGCTTTGATCTTGCATCCAAACTCGGCTAATAAATAGGTTTGGGTTTGACTATTTTTTAAAAAACATTCAGTTTAATACATGATTTGAGTGAATCAACCAAACAGGGAATAACAATTTTCAAAACTAACAGGTCTTTCGTCACAATAATTCACCATATATAATAAATTTGTATCAAACTATAGCGAAAAAAAGAGCATGATACAGAAAGTGAATAATGGATGTTGTAAAAAATATTCTATCACTTTTGAAACAAATATAAATTTCTAGTTATATTTGATTAACTTGAAACATAATCAAAACTTAAGTATTAGCCAGAATTTTGGAACTGAAATAGCAGCGAGCAAGAGTTAAGAAAAAATGTGAGAGAAATTCAAATATAAAGAAAAAATTTAATACAATTCATTTAACTATTCTCTTTATATTTTTATATTTTATGTGTATATGTATATGTACATAATTCAGGTTGTTGCATTTTTGGGTTTGAGTATAGCTATATCCAAGTTTGTCCTTACATTCAGGCTTTAATTCTATAAATTTATCGATAAATTTATTTAAATTTATATCTACTTATTATAAAATAACCAAATGGTATTATAGAGCTTTGATCATCATTATGCCTCTATTTAAAATAAAATATGAAACTATTAAGATGATAAAGGTGACAAATTGTGTCAACTAATCATAAATGAGTCATATCAACTAAAGAGTATAACAATAAATTAGTTTCAACAAACGAGCCATATCAACTGAAGAGTATAACAATAAATAAACCCCATTTATTGATCATGTCAGAAATCTAAAATTAAACCTTGCTTATGCATTAGATGGTTTATATGACAACTTTCGTATAACCTAATTAATAATCGATAGTATGAGGGTTGACATAAATAAATGACTTGTTTTCAATCCGTATAGTCTGAAATCAAATTTTACTCCATCTAACACGCATAAAAATCTATCTAATATTAATTTAATCATAAAATAATTATATATCTATAATCATAAAATAATTAATAATGATCTTAATAGTTAAAAATAAAAGGTAAAATTAACTTAGATAAGTTAAACAAAACTAGTATGTCTTATTTGGGTTTATGGTTATGTTACACGAATTAACTCATTTTACAATTAGATTAATTATGGATCAATTTAAAGTTAGTGAGTCAACTCGAAATATGAATTATTTATTAATCATATTTAATGAATCAATCTAATTTTGATTTGAATCTATTTATGTTCAATTCAATCTTTAACTTCGTATTAATTTCTAGTCATATTTATACATTGCAATCAAAATTACCATCCAACTTATGGTAAGAAGGTGTTGTAGCTCATACCACGTGTGAGTAGTTTTCATGTCCTCAATTATTTGGTTCCAGTAGTCCCCTAGGGCTTGGGGAAGACCTTAAGAATCTACATTGTTAGTGTTGGGAATTAGGGCTTTAGATTTGGGGTCGGACTCGCTCATATTTAGGCGTAGGTAGGGGTGCAACTTGGGCCGAGTTTAACCCAAATTTGACCCACCGAACCGATTTGCAGTAGTACTTGAACTCATTTTTGCCCAATCCGAACCCAAAGAACCTAGGTTTAACTGGACCAATTTGCAATTGACCGGGTTCGAGTTGACTCAACCCAAACCCGAGGTAATTGCGGCCGCAAGCCCGCATTTTTTCCTCTCCATTTGGTTCCTCCAACTTGGAGACCAAGGCATCGTTCCTTGACGAAGCCCCGAGATTGGGGAGGCTAGCGGAAAGAAGGATACAATCGATGCAAGGAGAATCCCGAATCGAAGGTACGAAAATCGTCCATCACCAGACTTTCGCAAGAGGCAACAACCTAAATAAAGTATGTGAAGGAAAAATAGGATCGCAAGGAGGAAGAGCAAAGCTCGGTTCACGATCGATGTCACCATGTCGCCTCTTAGGTTTTTTTTCGACTTCCCCTCGACGAGAGATGGCGAGGGGTTTTGGAGTTTAGATCACTTCCTCCCACCGAGAGAGAGTTCGGTTCGCAATCCTCAACCCGTTAAAATGAGTCGAATTGAGTTAGGATCATGTTCGGAATCCTTAACCCGTTAAAACGAGTCCAACCGAGTTAGGATCGTTTCTCGCACCATTTATAGTACCAGGGGAACCTGGGAAGATGTTGTGAGAATCGGAGAGTTGGGTCAGGATGCATATTGGGTTTGACACAAAACTGATCCATTTGTTAAATAGATGAAATTTTTGATTGGAACGGGATTATCTTATTAAACATGCATCGCATTTGATCAAATAGTTAAATACGTTAATTAGATTTCTATTTTCTATTAGATTAAATGAAGTTAACATGGATTAAATTCAATCAGGTTAAATAGATTTGAAATGAGTAGATTCTAAATAGATTAAATATATCTTAAATTGTTAAGCAAGCTGAGTCATTATCTAGTTTGATTTTAAAAAAGGTCAAAATAAATTATTGGTCGAACGTAGATTAAATTGGATCAGGTTAAAAGGATTTGAAATGAGTAGATACTAAACATGTTGAATATATCTTAAATAGCTTAAATAAGCTCGATCATAATTTAATTTGATTAAAAAATAAGTTAAATAAATTATTAGTTGAAAATTGTATTTTCTAACATATTAAATGAATGTAATGTGGATTAAATTGTATGGGTTTATGTATATATTCTGACTGTGGCTAATTACTGTTACAAATAATAGATTATATGTTTATATGAAATAAGTTTAGAGTATATATATATATATCACAAGTGTATATGGTTTTTTCTTTTGGTTTAGTCTTACGTAAAAGATGTATATTTTTAGATGTGTAATTTGAAATGTGAAGATTGTTTGTTTCAAATGAAGCTTATTTGTTTCAATGTTAAGCTTATTTGTGCAATGTTAAGCTTTTGTTTCATATTATCATTTTTTTTATTAAATTTAATTTAAATTTAATTTTTAAAATAAAATTAAGATTAAAATTTTATAAATAAATTAATTAATATTAGAATTAATATTTTATAAATAAAATTAGATTAAGATGAAAAAAATACGAGTTTAGCCAGTTGCATCGTTAGGTGTAGGGTTGGCCTGGTTATTTCTAGGACCCGATTAAGATTTCGGGCCTGTCCTCTTCGTAAAAAAGCCGACGCGGTCTGACGTAAAGTATTAATCCAAAACGCTGCGTCTAGCGAGCCGACCAGCCCTAATTCTATCTCCCGCCGAGATCCCTCCGCCCTATTCTCCGCCTCTCTCCGGCTGGATTCAGGTTGGATTCCAACGGTAAATACGGGAATTTTGATGAACTTTACGCGATAAAGGGTTGATCTTGATGCAATTTGATTAGAAATGCCCCAATTTTGTTCGGATTTTGCCATCAATCTTTAATCGTTAATGGCTATCTTTTGTGATTATGTTTTCGTTTGGCTATTATTGCTGACCTGAGATTATAATTACGAAATGTTATTTCCTCCTGTTCGTACTCGGTTTAGGGGTTCTTTTAATTGTTTTTATGGCATATGTCGTCTGACTCAGTAATCAAAAGACCTAGACTCGACTGAGGGTTCTCTAATGTTCGAAGCCTTGGCCGTTATGATTCGTTGTTGTGTTTTTCCCCTATCTCTCTTTAATGATGGCTTAAATAAACTGTATCATGTTTTATTATAGAATTTTATTACTTTTATGTGCTCAATGAGTTTACATACTACTTTTCATGATTCTTTTAAAATTTCCTTTGTTTTTGCGGTAATATATGAATATTTGAATTTAGCCCTCTTTCCGCTTTAATATTTGGCCTAATGATTTATAAGCTTAAACTTTTTTTATCATTATATAATCACCATTCCATCTGAAATATTGTCAACCTTTTTTTACTGGCTGAGTCTGTTCTTGAATTCAAAACAAATGGGAAAGTCGATATACAAATCTCATGCATTTCTTTGTGCTGTAATGCACACTAAGGTGGGGTTCTAATTTAGGAGTTCTTCTAGGTATTATTAAGTTTATTGTGTTAGTTTTAGCAAATATAAATGTTTATTCACGTGGAAATATTGATTACAATGTTTTCTTTAACTTCAGGATCATCATTAGAATTTAGGCTCCGGTTTTATGGTCCTTAGTGTTTTAAGAGCAGCAAGGTACTTCCATCAAGTCCTAGAAGTCAGTATCCATCCTCTTGATACAAAAAGGTTATGCTTGAAAGCAGTCTTGCAATTGAATCCAAGTATTGGTTTCTTGATACCCATCTATACTACCGGCATGTCTACTTTGCAATCACTTAATTCTGCTCAAGGATCTAATTCTGTCTCCAGCTCGTCTTTTGTACACTTTAATGGAAAACCTGAAAGTAAGGATTCCATGTCTGCTTGTGAGGACCATACATGCTCTTCAAGTGTTCAGTACACTCCAGACATTGAAAGGAAGTATGTGCATCATGTTTATGATGCCATTGCTCCCCATTTCAGCGCTACCCGATTTGCAAAGTGGCCGAAAGTTGCTGAGTTTTTGAATTCCTTGAGGCCAGGGTCAGTCATTTTGGATGCAGGTTGCGGGAATGGAAAATACTTGGGCTTTAACCCTAATTGTTTTTACATAGGCTGTGATATAAGCCCTCCATTAATAGACATATGTGCGAGAAGAGGACATGAAGTAATGGTTGCCGATGCTGTTAACCTTCCTTATAGAGATAACTTTGGTGATGCTGCTATTTCAATTGCTGTGTTACATCATTTGAGCACCGAAATGAGGAGGAGGAAAGCTGTCGAAGAGCTTGTCCGGGTTGTTCGGAAGGGTGGTCTTGTTTTAATTACAGTGTGGGCTAGAGAACAGGAGGATAAATCATTGCTTACAAAATGGACTCCTCTTTGTCACAAATATGATGAAGAGTGGGTAAGGCCAAGCAGTCCTCGGTTGCGAAATCCTTCAACAATTAAGCTAGAAAGCATACCAGAGACAGATGAAAATTGTAATCAGGGTGCAAAACAATCAGATAATGTACATAATCAAGCAATAGATGATGAAGGATCAAAGGGTGCCACAGTGGCCACTTATGTTTCTTCTGGCATTAGTGAAGACTGTCTTTCCACCAGTATTGACCAAAATGAAGTTCAGCAAGAATATTTTGTTCCTTGGCATTTACCATATCATCGAGCTGAGATTAGTGGTGCATCAGCCTCAGCGCTTGCAAATGGTCTGGCAAAGAAAGATGATAAGAAGGGGGCTATGGTGTACAATCGTTATTATCATGTGTTTGTTGACGGTGAGCTTCAGAGGTATGAGTTCTGGATTAGTGGAATTTGTGCACAACAATTATAACTCTCTCTCTCTCTCTCTCTCTCTCTCTCACTATGTGCTTTTTGCCTAAGTATTCATGTTCATACATTCCACATTCCTACTTCAATGCAAATTTAAGTTTTTCTTTTTCTGACTTGAAAAATTACATTGATTTCACTTTAAATGAAAAGCATTTTCTTTCATACATGAACTGAAAAAAGAAAGAAAAAGAAACTTTGCTTGTTACTTGTCATCATTTTATCATATTGAATTTTACAACAATCAAATCAGAGCTTTGGGAGGGGTTGCTAATATGGTAGAAGCGGATGAGATAGTAATTAGGTTCTTTTAGTTTGCAGGGACATTGGATATGCCCCTATTTAGGGATGATGGATGAGAGGGATTTATTTTGATTCAGGTTTGATGATTATGATTATAATTGTCGTTTTGGTTATAAGAAGTGTTCGGAAATTATATTATGAGGACTATGAGGAACATAGCAGAATTTTGAAAGATTCTATAGCAGTTCTGTAGTTGAACCTCCGTGAGAATAATACTTTGTGCTAGCTGCATTTGTGGCTTATGCATTTGCCTGTTTACTTCTAATGCAGTGCACTTCACTAAATTATCAGGACACAAAGACAACACCCTCTAACTCCTGTTTGATATGTTAGTTTCAGTAGATTTGACAAAAAGATTGATTTAAGGAAGCTAACATAAATTCGTCTCGTACTCTAATGGGGCATGCTAACTCTTCAATAAATTGTTACATTAAGAAAGCAAACATAGTCGGAAAAAGGACAGATCATTGTGAAGAATTGGAGTTTTTTGTGTTGATTTTTATTTTTGTTTCCCACTATTCTTTTGTAGCTGCAGATATTGTTAAATTTGAGTTGGATAATCAAAACAGGGTGAAGCTTTGGTGTCTAGATTATAGATTACATCTCTGTCTTCCTTGGTATAATTTGTCAAAAGAGGTAGTAGCATGATGGAATTTAACGTCTAAGATTTTATTGAAGATATTGGAGATTGCATGATTATGAATGGTGGATGTTTTTTAATATGTTGAATCATGATGGATTTTGGTGGATGAAGCAATTCCTTTTTTTTTTTTCTTTTTTTTTTGGAAAAGGGGGGGGGGGGGGGGGGGGGGGGGGGTGTTGGGTGGAAGGTGATAAGCTATAGCGAAGAACACAGTCTAAAGAGGAAAGATATCCCTTCTTACGGAATTTATTCTTAGGAAATCTAGATCGATCATCATCACTTGCCTTGGCATATTGACTACCATGAATTTATGGATCTTAAAGTTGCATTTGTGCCCCAAAAAAATTTTTTTTAAAAAAAAGAAAGCACAAGATAGTTCTTTATTAATCAATCTTTTTATGTGTTGGACAGCATGGAGAGTAGCCAGATCTTAAAAATGATGAATGATCTGATATTTGGACCATGTCATAGGTCTAAGGAACATTTGATAATGGAGGGGTTCCTTGCTTCTGTAAGCTTCTCTGTTGTTGTATTTGTTTGTCCATGTAATTTTAGTTATTGAATAGCATAATCTGAAAACCTAAAAGGTCAAACCCTTACAACAGTATCATGCAGAACGGAAGCATGTGACATGAGATGGAGCATTATGTGGTACTGTATTTGGTTTTACATCTAAAATAGCATAGACTGGGTGCTGAGTTTTGACAGTGTTCCAGTATTCTGGAGAAATTAAATGCAGTGGTTATTTTAGGAAAGCGATACATGTAGCTGGTCAGAGAATGATTACCAAATTGTGGTTAAAAACCAGAAATCTATTGATGGCATGATTACAAACTTTGAATCTTTCACAAAACAGAATATTGTCTACTTTAATGGCCCCTCGTGTTGCTCACATAGCTCCATGCCTGGTCATATTTATGTGGTTATGATGATATCTCATTTTCTAATACTCTTCCGTACAAGTTATCCAAGCACACTGGTTTTTTGATTTATGCTCATCTTAGTTCCCTTATTTATCATGATAACATCATATACTTGCATGTATTTAGTCTCACATCAGCTATACATTATAGTGATCTTGTGTACTGATGGAAGGAACTCAAATAAGACCTTTTTAGCTAGCCTTTTTTTTTAGGTGATATCCTGGGTTCTTGCGATAGATTGGTTGAGCCAATAGCAGTAATGATGTTTTAATAATAAAATTCACATCCGACCATCAAAATAAATGATTATTTCATAAACATTTCTTTGGAGAAATGATGAAACTGATAGTGTTCATCATTTTATTTTAAGCTTTTTTTTTGGTGAGGGGTGTTCAATTTTTTTTTTTTTTCGTTTTGCATCAAAATCTTATTTCATTTTACTTGTTACTACCATCATGTGCCCTTAATTTTACTACCCTTTTGGCTGTGCTTGCAATTATCTTCATCAAATAATGAAGTAGCTCTTCTCTGTTGTTCATTTTTGCAGTTAGTTACTGGTATAGATAATGCAGTCATTGTGGACCAGTTTTATGACAAATCCAACTGGTGTATTGTTCTTGAAAAGATTTGAACTGTTGTGTAAAAACTGTTTGTGTCTCCAAGATGACTCTGAAGATGGCTCCTGCAGTTCAGTTTGGATCATTGAATAAGCAAAATTTTGGCAGAAGGCCACCCAAATGGATTAGGGAATGGTTCAAATTGGTATGCATAGCTGGGAAGTGCACAAAGACTCCTAAGATATGAATTCTGTGGGAGCTCAGCTCCGATGCTCTGATGTCAGATATCTTCCTTGCTTAAGTTGAAATATCGATGTATTTTTTTGTTGCCTTCTCGTTTGGTAAGATCTTGTGTTACCTTGTTCTGCGGCCGGGGCTGCTGAAGGTCCTGAAATTCTCTTGCATGGTGGGTGACTGGCTGGCTAGCATGCTTCCTCTGAAAGTTACCGGCACCTTATCTAGGATGAAGTGGTTAGATGTTGTTAGGAGAAAGCAGATCATTCTGCTCTTGGTTTAAGTTCTGATGTATTTTGTTTTCATTTGATTATACTTTCCCTTGTGGACAATTTGTTCTCTAATATTAGTCATAAACAAAACTACAGCTCGTATAAATTTTTCCTTTTGCATGACACTGTCACTCCATTCCGTAATTTGTTTAGCTTGTGAGAAAGCTTGCCTTGAACTTAAGAGGCATATTCTTCTTGTACATCACAATGCACAAACACCGAATTGTGGCGAACAAGCTCAAGTTCTTAGGGAGGACAGTGGAGGGCAGGTTCGCTGGTTCCGCTACACCCGTCCTGTTTTTATAACACATGGATTTAAAAGAAATTGCTTTTATTAACCAGGCTTTTCGCCTTATGGAGCGGAAAGAGTAGTGTGCTTGTGGGATTGTGACATGGCATGCAGGAAAAATGAAATTAGCGATGAGGTCGTGGTTTGAGAACAATTTAAATTCGGACAACTTGGGACAGGAAAGAGCCAACGCCAAACAAAAGGAGAATAGTACTTTGTTCACTCTTCTCCACTTTCAAAGTCATTATTTGCGATTATCTTCTATTGAGGATATTTCTGGGCTTGATCGATGTCTGATCTTTCAGTCAATTAGATTTGGCATTTAGTTTGCAATACCTTTTTTAAAAATTTTTATCTTTTTTTTTGAATAATAATCATATAGATATTTATGTTTATTATATGTAATAAAATAAAAAAATAATAATTAAATATTAAAATTCGATCCACTGAAGCATGGATATCAACTTGAGCCTTGCCTTATCGTCATCAAATATCAACACAGGAGTATAGTTGTCCTGGATACAAATCATTTTGTGATACCGTAATTGTGATACTAGTCCCTAGGAGACGAACTCTTAGGGGTTGTTTAGGTGCTAGCATAAATTATTCTTGAGAATTTTTTATTTATAGTGCAGCTAGGGACTAGCCAGAAATGGTTAAACGATGAGATGAAAGAATCTTTTCTATATATCATAAGATTCTAAAATAATTAGAAGAAGAAAAAAATTTATCAATGCCCTTTGTACTTTTAACTTAAATCATATACCAATTTTATATTTTTTTATTATTCACCTCCTCTGAATTTATCAAAATACATGATACATCAATCCCATGAGAATATGATGCTAATGATCATCAAAATATGATCCTTCTGGGCTTAATTAAGAACAAGCTTGATAATATAGAAATTCACATGCTAAATTAGTAATTGTATTCATATTATAAATTTAAATGTATTGGTTCATTTGATAAAAAATTCTCAATTTTATAGGTCCAATCATTGCTCATAGTTAAATAGAATATGCGGACTTATTTTGATTGTAATAGTTTGTATAAAGAAAAAGATAATTATAAAATAAAAGTGTTTGCGTACTTACATTAGTTGAATGGTTTTTTTTTTTTTTTTTTTTTTGTCTTTGACTAGCAGGGCATCTTTCCAGCTCTAACCCCTTACATTTTTTTACATTCTAATTCCAAGGTTTGAATTCTTTTTTTTTTTTTTTTGTTACAGCCGGGCGATCACACCACTCTGGCGCGAGTCAAACCCGAAGCATCTGAGAACAAAATTTGCTGAAGTAATACAGGACAAGGTATCCCAGGATGCCAAATCCATCGACCAGGACTGCGAGCAACAGTAGAAGCAACATAATCGGCCGCAGCATTGGCTTCCGATAGCTGTGCTGAATCTGAAAAGCAGTAGTAGACTGAAGAGTGACTGAAATGTCTCTAAGCAGAGGATTATAGCAAGAATAGGAGTCCCCCTCTCGCTTGATCCATCTGATAATCGTAATAGAGTCACCCTAATAATCAGCCGCCGAAAGCCCAATTGCTGAACAGCATAAGTGATACCAGCCCATGCTGCCTGAAGCTCAGCCATAGGAACCGAAATGTCGATTGAGTTGTGGCCGTCAGCTGTTAGCAACTGCCCATTCGATCCTCGTATGACAAAACCTGATCCAGCAGAACGATCAGAGACAGAACCGTCAAAGGTTTGAATTCTTTGATATACAAAGAGTTTATGAGTAAGTACCAGTAGGGAGTTATTTATTCTACTTTTAACTCAAAGATCCTCAAATCCCTCATTTTCATGGGAGATGTGAAGGTAGTATTTTTTTTGTCATAATTGTTTTGGTGACTTTTGTGGCAATATTCAAGATCTATGATTTTGTTATGGTGAATGTTTTGGTTACCATGCTTATGGAAGAGATAGCTGGTTTAGAAAAGTAATGATAATTGTGGTCCAGCTTAAAAAAGAGAAGAAAGCATGGCTAAACATCGAGTCAATTAGGACTTGAAAGAAGTTGGTGTTGGGTAATGGGCAAAATAGGTCATGAAAACCCTAATGGGCCTTGAAAGCCCATTAACCCCTTATGTATGTGAATAAGAAATTGCGGGGACATTTAGTCCCACATCGGAAAGAACAAGGAAGGAAGGTTCACTTATATGGAAACCTCCTCCTTAAGCTTGTGTTCCTTCGACTCACCATAGAAGGAGAGCTTGAGGGTGATCGCGCACGCGCGTGTGCGAAGGGCGCAATGGGCGCTTTGTAGGCGCACTTTGCACTTCGCGCACGTACGCATCGTCGCGATGAGCTTGAGGGGCTTTAATCTTTTTGATGATGAAGATCAGACGGTAGAAACTGATCAGGATTGAGATATCTTTTTGATGATGAAGATCAGACGGTAGAAACTGATCAGGATTGAGATGAGGGGCTGAGATCAAACGATGACTTGGATTGATCACAACGATTGGTGATCGCTGATCAGGATTGATCATGACCGTTGATGATTTGACCGTTGGAAGGTTGACCAGTCAACTGGTCAAGGTTGACCAGTCAACGGTTGATCGGTCAACGGTTGACCATCAGGACCGTTGATAAGGCGTCCCTTCGATCAAATGATAAGTCAATCGAACCGTTGATGATAAGGCGTCCCTTCAATCAAACGGTTGTAGATAAGTCATGTGAAAAGACTTATCTGATAACGTGATCATCAGATCACAATTATGAAAGGGCTTATCTGATCTTCAGATCTTCAGATCACAGCCATGAAAAGGCTTATCTGATCACATGATCTGAAGATCACGAAGTGAATGGGCTTATCAAACATCCTCTGATCAAAAGAATTCGAATTAATTTAATTCGTAAGGTTGCTTCCAAGGGGCATAAGGTTGCTTCCAAAGGGCATCTAAAAACTATAAATAGGACTAAAACCCTCTCATTCCAATCATCCAATTATCCATTCCGAATTGAATCAAATTCAATTCAGTTCTTCCACTCTCTTAGGCATTTGCATACTTTTCTAAGGATAGTATAGCAATAGTGCATT
This sequence comes from Calamus simplicifolius, assembly GCA_900491605.1. Classification (NCBI taxonomy): domain Eukaryota; kingdom Viridiplantae; phylum Streptophyta; class Magnoliopsida; order Arecales; family Arecaceae; genus Calamus; species Calamus simplicifolius. The sequence continues at coordinate 516,277 of UESW01004777.1, forward strand.
GAAAAGAGAGTTGCATTCTTGGTTCGATTATTTTGGTGAATTGTAGTGCTGCTTTCATCAAAAGGAGACTGTTGTATCCTGGGAGACAATCGTCATACTGACCGTGAGCACCATTGCGGGACGAAATTGTCTTAAGGACATAGAGTATAACTCTAGCCTCAGTCTGATTCAAGTAGGTAGCCACCATCTGCCACACAATACCCACCAACAGTTGGATGGTAAGAACCTAACTAAGATTGATGAGCAAAAGCTTTGAAGCAGTGAACGTGGTGATGTAAATTTGAGTCAAGTGTATATTTAGGGTTTGATTTTTTATGTTCTACAAATTTAAGCTCTAAACATGATTAATGTTGGGGTTTAGTCTTGATGAACAGCAGTGAAATTTTTCGTTGAACAAGAATCAAGGTTTTCTAATCCTGTTACCAACGATCAAATTGTTGCTGTTCTTGAATCCTTTGGTTCTTGATTTAAAGACCACCGCCTCTTTATTGTTTTCAAAGAATTATTAATCTTTCTTTGCTGAAAATTTTTCCCTTCCAACACGCTTCAGCTTCCGAAATTAATTCCTTCTTGCAAGACTCTTCGGCTTCCGGAATTAATTTCCAAAGACACGTTTGGACTGAAATCTAGGAAATTCCCAAAGGCACGTGTCAAAACCTGGCGAATTGTCCTTCCGTGAAGCCCACGTCCTTTGAAGTAAAGGTTCTTCAATGCTGGCTGCCACTGTGACCACGTGAAGCTTCTTCAGGCGTGATTTCACGCTCCGCTCCATCCTTTCCGCTTGAGCATCCTTGATTTTACGCTCCATTGGGATGAAACACAGCCACCAATCCCTCTTTCTGCTAGCCGTGAGCATCTGGCTTCTTCCTATGCTCGCACAAATCGTTGCATCCATGGATCGCTTCTTGAGAAAGGAGGAAGATGAGAAGAAGAAAAGCGGGATGCTGCCCTATGATGAGAGAAGGGATTGGGAGAAAAGAATACCTTCAAACCTAGAGACTAGAGTTTAAATACATCCACGAAGTGGGCCAAGCCCAGACTCAACAAAAACTCACATGGACTAATCCTATGAGATTAAACTAATCCCCAAACTCGTGTACACTCGTGACTTGATTTAATCTCAACCCTTGGACTAAAACCCAATCCAATACAAGTTAGCCCACCTGGGCCTTGATAGCACCACACCAGGCCCAACAATCTCCACCTTGGTGCTTTCAAGGCCTCAGCACGGCCACCGTGTCCATCAGCTGCAATCCCTACGAAAGCTATCCCGTAGAAAAACCTTGGTCAATGTATTGCTGGATTCTCCTTGGTATGTACCTTCACCAGCTCCACTCCACCTTCTTCCATCTGCTCTCTGTAGTCGAAGCCTTCCTCCTGAAAGTATCCTTTGGCCACTAGTCCTGCCTTGTACCTGATACCTCCTTACTTGAAGGCCCTTTCTTACGCTAATAAACCCATTCGCAATCAATGGTTTTCTTTCCTTGTGGCAGCTGGACTACCTGCCATGTGCCAGTCCTGTAGAGAGACTGCATCTCCTCTGCCATAACCTGCATCTCCTGCCATAGCCTGGACCCACCTATCTCTGTCCTGGCTCTCCACAGCCTCCTCATAGGTGTAAGGGTCTCCATTCGATGTCATCAGGGCATATGACACCAAATCCTCAAAGCCGTATCGAACTGGTGGTCGCATGTTTCTCCTAGGCCTGTGCAGTGCGATCCTAGTATCAGTCCCCTGTCCAGCTACATCCTCCTGAGTCCTCTGCTCAACTGCATCCTGCTGAACTTTCTGGCTTTTGATCCCTCTATCAGTCCTCTCCACTTGAATATCAAATCCTTCTGGTCCACTAGCAAATGGCACGATTGTGTAGGAGGTTATCTGACTAGTGTTACCGTGTTCCACCTCCTGTAGTCCCTGCTGTGCATTTGTACCATCTCTTCTCCGAAGAATCGAGCTCTCATCGAAGGTCACATCTCTGCTGATGAAAACCTTCTTCTCCAAGGGATCCCACAACCGAAACCCCTTGATTCCATGCGGGTAGCCCAGGAATACCATCTTCTTAAACTTGGCATCCAACTTACTCCGCTCTCCAGCACCAACATGCACATATGCCGTGCATCCAAACACCCTCAGATGGTTCATATTTGCCTTCCATCAGACCATATCTTTTTGGAATGCCTACATCCAACCTGGCGTACGGTGACCGATTGACCAAGTAGCTAGCTGCACCTACTGCGTCAATCCAGAACATCTTTGAAAGCCCTGCCTGCAGCCTCAAGCACCTTGCTTTTTCAACAGTGTTCTGTTCATTCTCTCAGCCACCCCTTCTTGTTGAACCCTTCTTGTTGAGAAGTTTTTATTACCGAGAAGTGCCTTTTGATGCCCCACTCCTCACAAAATCTCTGGTACTCCCTGCTGGTGTATTCCCCGCCACTGTCTAACCTCAGACACTTCACATTCCTACCCTGCTCCTTCTCCACCTCAGCCTTCCAGATTCTGAACTTGGTGAAGACCTCTAATTTCTCCTTCATGAAGTAGATCCACTACTTTCCTGAGAAATCATCTATCAAGGTAAATAAGTATCTGGCCCCATTCCTTGCAGAAATTGGGGCTGGTCCCCAGATATCCATGTGTACTAACTCCAGGGGTTTTGCACTCCTAGCTATGCTGACCAAGAACTGCACACTCCTCTGCTTCCCCATCTGACATGGCTCACAGATCTCCATGACTCCACCACTCATGTCCGGAAGTAGTCCTCTCTTGCTCAATTCTTTCATCCTCTTGTCTCCTATGTGGCCAAGGCGGTAATGCCACATCCTGTACACATCCCGAGGATCCTGTTCCACAGTTGCTGCCTCAAATTTTTCTATCACCACAGAGCCCTCCAACCTGTATAGGTTGTTCTCCAGTCTTCTCCCTCTCATCACCATCATAGCTCCATTGGAGATGTTCAGAACTCCACCCCTGGCATGACTGCTGAAGCTGTATCTAGTCTGCTCCAGGTACCCCAGTGACACCAGATTTTTCTTGAGTTCTGGGACATGCTTCACGCTGGTAAAAGTGCGCACTATGCCATCAAACATCCTTACCCTCACTGTGTCAATCCCTGTCACCTTGCAAGTGTGATCATCTCCAAGAGCCACACACCCCTCATCAACCTCTGTGTAATACTAAACCACGACCGGTTGGGAATGTAATGATGAGAACAAGCTGAATCCAAGGTCCACATCTCTGTGCTGTAACTGTGACCATCTGATACCACCAAGAGATCATCCTCCACCTCCTGGCCTGTAACTGTACTCACAGATTCAGATCCTCCTTTTCTCCCTTTTTTAACTTAGGGCAATCCCTTTTAAAATGTCCTACCTCACCACACTTGTAGCACTTAGCCTTCCTGGACTGTAACCGTCCCCTAGGCTTGCTCCTATCCCTGCCTCTGCCTGACCTTTGCCCAACTGATAGACCCTCCTGGGGAACAGCTTCCCTGGTCATCCTTTCCCTCTGCTCATTCGTCCGAAGTACCGAGACAATATCTTCATAGAACAATGTCTCCTTCCTGTAGAGCAGCGTCGTGACCAATGAGTTATGTGATATGGGCAACGAACACAATAGCAAAAGTGCCTTATCTTCCTCCTCCATCTTGACCCCGACATTCAGCAATTCATTGCTCACCTGGTCGAACACCTGGATTTGGCCCAGCACATCTCCACCTTCTGACATCCGAAGGCTGTAGAGGCGCTTCTTCAACATCAACTTGTTGCACATATTCTTCCCAATATATAGGGCTTGCAATTTCGACCAGAGTCCCTTCGGGGTCTTCTCCTCCAGCACTGAATAAAGGACTAAATCCGCCAGGCATCCCCTGATCATTGAACATGCCTTTTTCTCTAACGACATCCACTGCTTATCTGTCATCCCATCTAGCCTTTCCTTCAAAGCCAGATCTAAACCCAGTTGCACAAGAAGATCCTCTACCGGACTTTCCACATGGAGAAACTTCCCTTCCTATCAAACTTTTCAAAATCTATTTTTATGCTACTACCCATGGCGAGATCTCAACCAAAATAAAAATAGCACAAAAATAAATTTTAGAAAATTAAGAAGTACCTTGATGAACCTTGTTGAAATTGTTTTAACCCTTTGAAATCTCCAAACAACTTATTCAACAACTTATTCTTGTTCTTGAACCAGGCTTTAAGATTTCCAAACAACTTGAAATAACTTCTTCTTGTGCTCTGATACCACTTGTTGGGGTTTAGTCCTGATGAACAGCAGTGGGATTCCTCATTGAACAAGAACCAAGGTTTTCTAATCCTGTTACCAATGATCAGATTTTCTTAATCCTTTGGTTCTTGATTCAAAGACCACACCCTCTTTATTATTTTCAAAGAATTATTAATCCTTCTTTGCTGAAAATTTTCCCCTTCCAAGATGCTTTAGCTTTCGGAATTAATTCCTCCTTCCAAGACTCTTTGGCTTCCAGAATTAATTCCCAAAGACACGTTTAGACCAAAACCCGGGAAGACATGAATTAATTAATTCTCAAAGACACGTCCGAACCGAAACCTGGGCGAATTCTCCTTCCATGAAGCCCACGTCCTTTGAAGTAAAGGTTCTTCAATGCTGCCACTGTGGCCACGTGAAGCTTCTTCACGCCCCTAGCATCCGTGATTTCACGCTCCGCTCCATCCTTCTTTCCGCTGGCGCATCCTTGATTTCACGCTGATGAAGCCACAGCCACCAATCCCTCTTTCCGCTAGCCATGAGCGTCTGGCTTCTACCTATGCTCACACGAATCGTTGCATCTGTGGATCACTTCTTAAGAAAGGAGGAAGATGAGAAGAAGAAAAGAGGGTTGCCGCCCTATGATGAATGAAAGAAGGGTTGGAGAAAAGAATATGTTCTCTATACCTTTAAACCCTAGAGACTAGAGTTTAAATACATCCACAAAGTGGGCCAGGCTCAGACTCAATAAAAACTCCATGGACTAACCCTATGAGATTAAACTAATCCCCAAGCCCATGTACATCGTGACTTGATTTAATCTCAACCTTGGACTAAAACTCAGCTCAATACAAGTTAGCCATCATACCAAGCCCAATAATTAATGCTTCATTTATAATTTTATAATAGTTATTAAAGAAGTAAGAGGATGCTAATTTATTTGATCCTGCCTTTACTATGATATAATATATTTTATAATGATATATCTATCTAAATATATGTGAGTTTAATCAATAAGTCATTAGATCGTCTTAAAGATTGATGACATCCTTATGGTGATGGTTAACTTGTTAGATGTTAGTTTAGTTTGATGTTATAAAATTAGGTATCCATTAACAAGGGCGATGATCTCTCTATCTATTGTCATTTACCTAATAATATGATTTGTTATGTTATTGGTTAAGATTGAAAATAATATTAAATATGATAAAAAATGAATTGAATGTAAATAAATTTTATGATTTAAACTTAAGCAAAAAATAATAATTCTTCAATTATTACTCTTCTTAACTTAGATTATTTATTACTATAATTTTGAATAGGCATAGTTGACATCACATTCTAAAAAAATTGTTCTGTTATTTATTTTGATGAATTCAGATGATAAATGATTGGGAAAAAAATATTATTTTTTATTTAAGTTAAAAATATCAGATGATTTTTTCCTTAATGGGAACCAACTTCGGAATAAAATATGAAAAATTTTGGCGCGATTGCCGAGAGGAGAGGGGAGGGAAACCTGTCCATAGCGAGAGAACGAGGGAAAGCTTGGCCGTAGCCTAATGAAATCCAAAGACCTTGGTTCCGTCTTCCCCTGAACCCAATGTCCATCAATCAACCGTTGGCCCCTCCACCCCCTTCCTCTCCGGCCGACTATTTTGCTTCCCTCCTTCAGACATGCCTCGGTGCCCAGAGCCCGTTCGCCGGCAAATCCATCCATGCCCGTGTCGTCAAAGCCGGGCTCCTCCGCATCAGCGTCTACCTCAGTAACAATCTCATCAACTTCTATGCGAAAGCTGGGCTTTTCACTGATGCGCACCGTGTTTTCGATGAGATGCCTCTGAAGAACTTGTTCTCATGGAATTCCATCCTCTCTATGCATGCAAAGGGTGGTTGCATCGAAAAGGCTTGCGACTTGTTCGAGAAAATGCCCGAGAGGGACTCGGTTTCATGGACCACGATGATTGTCGGTTTCAATCAGACGGGCCAGTTCGCAATGGCAGTCAGAACATTCTTGAACATGGTTTCAGATGGAAATCCACCGACACAGTTCACGTTTACAAATATTTTTCCTCTTGTGCAGCTCTCGAGGCTCTGGATATCGGTAGGAGGGCACATTCATTTGTCGTAAAACTCGGGCTTGGTGCTTGTGTTCCTGTTGCTAACTCCCTTGTCAACATGTATGGGAAATGTGGAGATGCAGGCACAGCAAAGGTTGTGTTTGATAGGATGAGAGCGAGGAGTGCATCAAGTTGGAATTCTATGATATCTTTGTATGCTCAGTTGGGAAGGATGGATCTTGCCCTTGCCCAATTTGAGGAGATGACTGAACGTAACATTGTTTCATGGAATGCGATCATCGCAGGATACAACCAGAACAGCTCCGATCTAGGGGCACTGGAGTTCTTCTCGCGGATGCTGAAAGAGCCTTCCATGATACCCGATAATTTCACTGTGACAAGTGTTCTATCTGCTTGTGCTAATCTTGGAATGCTGGGTGTGGGGAAGCAAATCCATGCACACATTATAAGGACTGAAATTCCATGCTGTGGGCAAGTTGGGAATGCTTTGATCTCAATGTACTCTAAGTCGGGTGGGGTCAGAATTGCTCAAAGGGTTGTTGAACATACAATGACCTCTGATCTTAATGTCATATCATTTACGGCTCTTCTTGAGGGTTATCTCAAGATTGGAGACTTAGAACCGGCTAGAAAAATCTTTGACTTCATGAAATACCGTGATGTGGTAGCTTGGACGGCTATGATAGTAGGGTATGTACAAAATGGTTTTAACAATGAAGCAATGGAACTCTTCAGATTGATGGTCGAAGATGGTCCTAAGCCAAATAGTTACACTCTTGCAACAATACTGAGTGTCTGCTCAAGCTCGGCTTCCTTAAATCATGGCAAGGAACTTCATTGTAAAGCCATCAGATCAAGAGAAGGGCTATCTGTCTCGATAAGCAATGCTCTTATAACAATGTATGCAAAGTCTGGAAGTATCACAGAGGCAAGGAAAGCGTTTGATCAGATAAGTCAGCACAAAGAAACAATTTCATGGTCATCTATGATCTTAGCTTTAGCTCAACATGGATTAGGGGAAGAAGCTATAAACTTATTTGAGGAGATGATTCATATTGGTGTGAAACCTGATCATATAACTTATGTTGGTGTGATTTCGGCATGTACACATGCAGGGCTGGTGGAAGAAGGTAAACGTTATTTTGAACTAATGCAGAGCAATCACTTGATAGTACCCAGACAAAGCCATTATTCTTGCATGATTGATCTTTTTGCACGTGCTGGTTTACTTTATGAAGCCCAAGATTTCATAAAGAAGATGCCAATAGATCCTGATGATATAGCATGGGGATCACTCCTAGCTGCTTGCAAGGTTCACAAAAATGCTGACTTGGCAAAGATCGCTGCAGAAAAACTACTGGCCATTGATCCTGAAAATAGTGGTGCTTATTCTGCCCTCGCTAATGTTTATTCTGCATGTGGAAGGTGGGATGAAGCTGCCAAGATTTGGAAGCAGATGAAAGAAAGAGGTGTGAAGAAAGAGAAGGGGATCAGTTGGGTTCAGACAAAGGATAAGGTTCATGTCTTCGGGGTTGAGGATTCTTTGCATCCACAGAGAGAGGCAATATATGAGATGGCTGCACAAATTTGGAAGGAGATCAAGAAAGCAGGTTTTATTCCTGATACTGATTCAGTTTTGCATGACATTGATGAGGAGCTAAAGGAGCAATTACTTAGTCGTCACAGCGAGAAGCTTGCTATTGCTTTTGCATTGATCAGTACTCCAGAAAATACAACTCTGAGGATTATGAAGAACCTTAGAGTTTGCAACGACTGTCATTCTGCAATAAAGTTTATATCCAAGATTGTTGGAAGGGAGATCATTGTAAGAGATGCTACTCGGTTTCATCATTTCAGGGATGGCTTTTGCTCATGCAAGGATTATTGGTAGGAATTGTACCTGCAATGGTAACAATCTATCCCTTCCAAAGAGACACATAGCAATCCCTTTGGAGTAGTTGTTGCTTATTTGGAATAGGGCAGGGTTATCTGGGTTAGCCTCAGCCAGTTGAATTCAGAGATAGAAAATATTTCATATACTACCAAAAGGAGAAAATATAAGGAATTAAAGAATTTTGGTAGCTTGAGACATAATATGACAGTCTAAATTGCATAGATTCATCTATATTTCTTGGTCACTGAAAATTGGTATTCAAAAAGAATGCTGTGGAGTAGGACTGAAAGTATTGATCGTCTTTGAATTTAATATATATTACAATTATGTATTTCATCGATCACTTATTGTCTCAAAATAATCATAATTTTTGTCCTCTTAGAGTGTGTGTGTGTGTGAGAGAGAGAGAGAGAGAGAGAGAGAGAGAGAGAGATCAATGTTGTCCCATTGTATCCATGCTACTACTAACTTGAGTTGCACCATATTATGTCTAATAAAAATTTGATGATTTTTGTAAGTTGTCTGTCTATTATTGTAATTGAGAAGCCCTTGGTGTAACGCATTTATACATGCCCAACAAAAATATATCACAAGTTGGCTTGCCCCTGACCGTGTAACTGATTTAAGTTTTATTGTAAACTCCAGGTCATGTTGGGTCTATGCAACCACTCGGTAACGATTGATACGCTAAGAGGGCTATTTTGTTATCAAAACAAGTATATAATAGACTAAAAATAAATCTCATTCATAGAAAGCCGGTTGCTTTTGTCGTTTCTCATAAAAAAATTGTTTGGCCAAAATTAAAGTCATAAAATTTAAAAATTAAGTTTTATGAAAAAGAAAACAAGTAGCTTCCTTTGTTTTTCATAATGCCTCTTTTAATGAGAACCATGTTTTATCAATGTTTATCTTTGTATGACTCGAATGGTTATTCATATTACCAGAGAGATATGATAATATGATAAATTATTATTTTTTGATAAAATTGCTCTTTCTTACTTTAATCGCTCTCTATTGCATCCTTCTCTACCGACCTCGCTAGAATATCCGTCGCCCAGCGGCCCCACGGATGCTGTGAAACTTCTTTCGATCGATGGCTTTCAGCATCCTCACTTCGAATATTATTTATAAATATATATTTTTAAAACATTATCATTTATAAATATAATTTTTTTAAATCAAATATAATAATATAATTTTTAATAAATTTAATTTAAGCATATTTTTAAAATTTGATGTTATATGACCGATAATCTATTTGTCATACCAAATATAGTAATCAATATTACTGTGCGTATCAAACACAATAATTAACATTACCGGTAATCTATCTTGTAGGCAATCCATATTGTCATTCAGGATTACTTGAGAATATACCAAACGCAAATGCGGATCCGCGCATGCCTAACACTTGACGGTTGTAAACACAATTAATACTTGATGATTGTGAGATATATATGTATTTCATTAAGAAAAAAAACTCTCTTTGTCCATTTGAAAGAGCCTAGCCCTTTGCAAAAAAACGCAACTTAAGGCAATTGGGATGAGAGTTTGCTAAAATTAAATTCATAAAATTATCTAAAATGAAATATTAGAAATTTAAAAAATTAAAAACCATAAAATTGAATGTTTTTCTTATTTGGTATACAATGTCATGCAGGTTTTAATGTGAGTTTTAACCAATGGCGAACTAGATTAAAAGATAATAAAAAATAAAATAAATCTAGCAAAAGATTTTTGAATTTTCATCAAAACCCACCTCTCTAGTGCTCCAGAAAATGGTTAAATATTCCCTCCCCCCCTTTCTCTCTCTCTCTCTCTCTCTCTCTCTATTAAATGCCTCAACTCAACTCATCTAAGCCTTTTTCCAACTAGATGGGATCGGCTATATAAATATGCTTCATCTACTCTGCTCTATTAATTAGGATTTGCATAGTTTGATTTAGTAAATTATATTTTAGGAGATTTTACGCTGTCAGCAACTTAATGCAATCTTCTTTCTTTACCCGGGTTTAAGTCTGGCCTTAGTGGAGTTTCTTTCTCTACTGAATACCAAACAACGAAATTTGATAAAATTTTAAAAATCTCTAAATTTCTTCCTTCAAATAATCTCACCCTAACATGGTTCTATTGTCTATCAGCCTAACATGATTCTGTTATCAGATCTACAGAAGCCGGCATATGTGCTGCTATGAAGTTAACCCCTGTGCCAGCCAACTGGCATCCTATCATCATTCTGGGCTAACATTAGAATGCCACCATAACATATTACCGTATTCCAGCATTGGCATATAATATGTAATATCCAAAAATTTTGCTTCTTGTAATTTTATTGGGAAATATTTCAATGTAAATAATGTTTGTGAAATATTATGATCTTTTAAATGATTTGAAATGAGAGTTTGGATGCATGAAGGACTTAAATTATTTTTTAAGATTTTTTTTTGGAATACTTACAGGCCTTAGAGAAATTTTTGTGAAATTTAACAGAGCTCACCAGGTACATGAGCTGGTTAGGTGCCTAACAGCTTGAGATTTGGGTTAGGTGCCCAATTGGACGCCTAACAGGAGGGTTAGGCACCCAGCTGGGAGCCTAACTCATGGGAGCCTAGGATTAGGCGCCCAATTGGGTGCCTAACAAGGAAGTTAGGCGTCTAACACTCCCATTTTGATGCCTGGCTATATAAAATGCCATGGGATTTAAAGGGAAAAGAATTTTCTTTTGAGACTCAGGCCAAAAGGGTTTCGTGAGCGGAAACAGAGAAGGAAAGAAAAGAAGAAAGGAAAGAAAAGAAGAGGAGAGGAAGAAGAAGGGAATTTTTTTTACTTCTGAGGTAAGCACGTTCTCCAAACGCTTAGGAGTAGCTCTAGAACCTTATGCTTTTTATATATAGCTGGTTAGCATGTATATCTTGGAAAAATCAAAAAGGATGAAAGAAAATCATGTTAGGTTAAAAATCGTAGCATGTTCTTGTATAGATGCATAAGATCTTTCATGATAATGTCCTGATGTTGCTTATATGTTAAAATAGTACCAGAGGTTGGCCCTAGGGAACCGGGACAGGGGATTTAGCGGATCTTCTAGCACAGTAGCATTAGGTAAGTGGGTTCTTCATCTAGCTTTGCTTTATTTTAAATTTGTATGCGGGGATTTTGAAATGCTATGTAGATCAATTTTAGTCAAATACGTTACAGGGTATAAAATATAGTGTTGAACTAAGATTTTGAAAAACAGGGAACTGAGAACCAAATACATGATAAACTATGAAAAGCATGTTTTCAAAGAAAAAGGGATGTTTTAGCTGTATTTATGGCATATATGCATGGTAATGTATTTTGTAAGGGCCGATGGACCAATTGTATTTCGTAGAGGATAGCTTTTGTAATGTGATGCAAGAAGTGCAGGAGCTAAGTGCCATACAGAACAAAGTACTACATTGATGGGAGCCACCTCTTGGGCCTATGGAAGCCATCTCTAGGGTCATGTCTATCTGGGGGATGTGATCGTGTAGAAATGAGATGATTGTATATGAGGCTAGAGGGTTGTGTATATCCCAATGGGGATCAAAAAGCAAATGTATAAAAGCCGGACAGATTTCATGTTTTATAATGCAAAATTATATGCATAGATTTATGTTTCAAAAGAAAAGAACTAATATTATATTATGTTTTTAATTGATACATTATTGCAAGCATAAGCTAACTTTTAATTTATCTTGCATCAATTCAATAAGTGTATATATAATACTTTAGAAATGCATTCTTGTGGAAAAGATATTAGCATGGTATTTTTGTTAAATAAGTATATTATTTGAAGAAATAGCTATATTTTACTTTACCAGTTAGCATGATAATGTTTACTTAGTCATATAAATACTTTAAAGTATCATTATTGAAAAGGTATTTTATGTTCTCAGTCTTCCCCAAGGTTAGATGATTATCCAATCACTGGGACTTTGGTCTCACCCCATTCTATTGTTGACATTGTTATTTCCAGATCATTGAGCTTGATACCAGGTTAGAGGATCCGTTCTTACTTTAGCTGGAGTTGGAAGGGGATCCTTGCAGCTTTTGGATCTGTTCCTAGTGAAGCTATTAGAGATGTATGTGACAGCAAATGTATATGTGGATTTGGGTGATAGCGTATATATATGGTTGTATATTTATATGGTAGTGACTTGGTGATACTGTATGGGTAGAATGAGTATGTAAGATAAAGTTTTGGGCTTGTATATATGTTTGTATGCATGTTGGTGACCTGGTGATGTGTCCCAGGCTAATGTGTGTATAAGGATGACTAATTTTGGGTATGTATATGTATATGCACTTGAAAGTTTTTTGGCAATGTATATGAAATGAATTTGAATTATCAAATCTATTGTGAATATGATCTGGCAGATTTTGTTTGGAATCAGTACTTGATTAATATAGATTGAATTGTTTTATAATTGAGATGATGAATGATTATATAAATGAAACATGTTAAAAAGGTTTAAGTTTTTAGCAGGATGAGTTGTTGTTTCGGCGTTGTGTCAATTGGATGGAGTTCACTTATGCTTTATAGTACACAATATAAAGGCTAGTAGAACTCTACTCGATTTGCATAGATCGTCTGCACTGTCGATCAGAGAGGGTGCCAATAGATAGTGGTATCAAAGCCCTAGGTTGTTTATGTCCTAGGAAAAATAGGTATATAGATATGAGTATGAGTATGAATATGAATATAAATCTGAAATGCTTAAATGATTGTGATTATTGAATGATTGAAACTGATCTGATAAATTGTCTTATAGGATGGTTACTATAAGGGCAAGTAGAGAGAGAGGGAAATCTTCAGGGAGAGGTAGAGGCAGAGGTCAGGGTAGACCCAGAGGTATGCATAGAGAGGGCCATCTTGGCTGGGTATCATCTAGTGATCCACCTTCTGATGAGGCAGGAGTGGGTGCATCTCCAGATCAGATACCAAAATTTTCTTCTCAGTCTGCTACACCAGTGTCAGTTGGTCCATACCAGGCACAGGCCTAGGGGCCAAGTGTACCAGACTTGGTGGGGATGATCACTCAGGCAGTGGTGGCTGCTGTGGGTGCTAGCTCTAGTGCACAGCCTAGGAATCGTGAAGCTAAGAAGAATGTTGAAAGGGCCAGAAGATTAGGGGCTATGGAGTTTCAGGGTACTATTGACCCTATTCAGGCTGATGCTTGGCTTCAGAGGATTGAAAGAGTATTTGAGGTGATAGGCTGCCCTAAAGGGCAGAGGGTGAGCATAGCTACATTTCTGTTGGAGGGTAGGGCTCTGCATTGGTGGCAATCTGTTAGTAGTAGGCAGCCATAGGGAGCAGTTATATCTTGGGAATATTTCAAGAGGGAATTCCACCAACAGTACTATTCAGATGTGTATAGAGACCAAAAGATAAGGAAATTTCTATATTTGACCCAGGGGAAGGGATCTGTGGCTAAGTATGAGGCCGCTTTTATTGAGCTATCTAGATTTGCTGAGGCCTTAGTCATAGATGAGAAGAAAAAGTACAAACTTTTTCAGGATGGATTAAATCTTCAGATTAAGGTTAAGACTAGTAAGCAGAGCTATGGTAGCTATATGGAGTTGGTTCAGGGGGCTCTCCGGGCTGAGGAGCTAGAGAAAGAATTCATCAGTCAGAGGCAGGAAAGAATGACGAGGAGTGCATCTAGTTTCCCTTCGGGTATGGGAGGATCCCAGTCTTTTAAGAGACCCCAGATGAAAGGACAGTATGACACTGGTTATCAAGCTCTAGTGGAGGTTGGGAGAGGGTCTGGATCCATGTCAGTGCCTAGCCCAGTCCAAAGAAAGCCCATTCATGGAGGGGTACCTCAGGCTGCCAGTGGTGGAGTGGCAGGTGAGGCTAGGAGCCAGGGACATTCCCAGGGTGGAGGGAAAGTTATCCCACAATGTGAGGTGTGTGGAAAGAAGCATCCAGGTGAGTGTAGAAGATTCATTAGAGGATGTTATGTCTATGGTTAGTTGGACCACATCAAGAGGGATTGGCCCAGGTGGGTGCAAGGTGGTGACCATACTCAAGGATCAGTGGCACCCAGTGGTCAGTCCGCTGGGAGGGCAGACAGCAATATCCCAGCTTCAACCAGTGTGATCAGGCCTTATCCCAACCAGCAGGGAGGGGTATCAAATGTACCAAGAGCTGAAGCTATAGTGTTTGCTATGACCCGGCAGGAGGCTCAGGCCAACCCGGATATGGTGACAGGTATGCTACCCATTAATAATCATGATACCTATGTTTTGATAGATTCTAGATCTTCACATTCTTTCATATCAGTTGATTTTTCTAAGCATCTAAATATGGAGATGGATTCGTTGGGTAATCAGTTAGTAGTGTATATGCCAATAGGAAGACCTTTTATTGCAAACAAAGTATATAGAGATTGTGGCATTTCAGTGGAAGGTCAGGTGCTAGGAGCAAGTCTAATCCCTTTGAAATTAAAAGAATTCAATGCTATATTGGGGATAGATTGGCTATCTATACATGGAGCCAAAGTTGATTGTTCCAATAAGAAAGTTATATTTCACACTTTCAATAATAGAAAAGTTTGTTTCATGGGTGATCGGAGGATAACATCCTCAGGGATGATTTCAGCCTTAGTAGGTAGTAAAATGATGAAAAAGAGATATGAAGCCTTTCTTGCATGTATGATTAACTTAGAGGGCAGTGGCCCAGAATTGGCATACATTCCAGTAGTAAGGGAGTTTTCTGATGTATTTCTCAAGGAATTGCCAGGGTTGCCATCAGATAGAGAAATAGAATTCAGTATAGAATTGCAATCAGACACCAGACCTATAGCCAAGGCACCCTATAGACTGGCTCCAGCAAAGTTGAAGGAATTAAAAGTCCAACTTTAGGATCTACTAGACTGAAGGTTTATTAGACCTAGTGTATCACCTTGGGGAGCACCTATGTATTTGTAAGGAAGAAAGATGGTGCCTTGAGGTAATGTATAGATTATAGATAGCTCAACAAGGTAACCATTAGAAATAATGATCCATTGCTAAGAATTGATGATATGTTTGATCAGCTTCAAGGAGCAGCTGTGTTCTCAAAGATTGATCTTAGATCCGGGTACCACCAATTAAAAATAAAATAGGAGGATGTGCCGAAGACTGCTTTCAGAATTAGATATGGCCATTATGAATTTTTAATGATGCCTTTCAGCTTAACAAATGCTCTAACTACTTTTATAGGATTGATGAACCATGTGTTTCAGAAATTTTTGGACAAATTTATGATAGTATTTATCGACGACATATTGATCTATTCTAGAAGTAAAGAAGAACATAAGCAGCATCTGAGGACAGTGCTACAGATCTTAAGAAAAAAGCAATTGTATGCTAAGCTTAGCCAAAGTGAATTTTGGTTGGATGAGGTAAAGTTCTTGGAACATGTCTCAGCTAGAGGAATTATGGTAGATCCTCAGAAGATAGAAGCTATAGTGAATTGGGAGGCACCTACCAATCAGACTGAGTTCAGGAGTTTCTTGGGTTTGGTAGGATATTATAGGAGGTTTATAGAAAACGTTTCAATTATAGCTTCTCCTATGACTAAATTGTTAAAGAAGAATATCAAGTATGAATGGTCAAAGGAATGTCAGGACAGTATGAATGAATTGAAAAGAAGGTTAATTTCAGCACCAATACTTACACTCCCTGATAATAGCAGTGATTTTATGGTATATAGTGATGCTTCTTGAAAAGGTTTGGGATGTGTGTTGATACAGGGTGGGAGGGTGATGGCCTATATCTCTAGATAGTTGAAGCCCCATGAAAAGAATTATCCCACCCATGACTTAGAATTTGCAGCTGTGATCTTTGCTTTAAAGATGTTGAGACATTACTTATATGGGAAGAAATGTCAGATCTTCAAAAATCATAAAAGCTTGAAGTATATTATGACTCAAAAAGAATTAAACCTAAGGCAAAGAAGATGGATAGAGTTGATGAAGGATTATGACTGTACGATAGAGTATTACCTCGGAAAAGCTAATGTGGTGGCTGATGCTTTGAGTAGGAAATCTATAGCCACCTTAGCTTCTATTAAAGCAATACACCTCTAGTGCTAGAGTTGAGAAGTTTAAATACAGAGCTGACAGCAAATAAGTTTGGAGCATTATTGGCAAGTTTCAGAGTTAGGCCCCTAATGCTTGAGGAAATAAAGGAAGCTCAGATGCGGGATCCAAGTTACTAAAAGTTACGAAATCAGTCCTAAGTGAATTCTAGTCAGATTATACTATTAGAAATGATGGTTTACTAGTGTATAAAGGCAGAGTATGTGTGCCAGCCATTGATCTATTAAAAGAGAAAATTTTGAAGGAGGTTCATAGCTCAGCTTATTCGATGCATCCGGGAAGTACCAAGATGCATAGAAATATTAAGCAGAATTACTGGTGGAATGGAATGAAAGAGAGATAGCTGAGTTTGTTTCGAAATGCTTGATATGCCAGCAGATTAAAGTAGAACACCAGAGTCCAGCTGGTTTGATGAAGCCTCTATTTGTGCTTAAATGGAAGTGTGAGCATATCACTATGGATTTTGTACGTAGTGGGTCTTCAAGGACAAGAGGAGGTAATGATTCTATATGGGTGATTGTTGATAGATTGACCAAATCTGCCCATTTCTTGCCCATTAAGATTTCTTTCACCTTGGATAGATTGGAAAGATTATATGTGAATGAGATTGTGAGTCAGCACGGTGTGCCGGTGTCTATTGTATCAGATAGAGATCCCAAATTTATATCTCATTTTTGGACTGAATTACAGAAAGCTTTGGGCACTAAGTTGAGATTTAGTACAGCCTTTCACCCTCAAACTGATGGACAGTCTAAGAGAACTATTTAAACATTGAAGGATATGTTGAGGGCCTGTGTAATGGAATTTCTAATAGTTAGGATGAGCATCTGCCATTGATTGAATTTTCTTACAATAACAATGATCATTCCAGTATTTATATGGCACCTTATGAAGCTTTATATGGGAGAAGGTGCAGAACCCAGTGTGCTGGGATGAAGAAGGAGAGAGGAGGCTACTAGGTCCAGATTTAGTATAGCTTAGAGCAGGTTAGAATTATCAGAGCTAAATTAAAGGCAGCCGGGATAGGCAAAAAGTTATGCAAATAAGAAATACAGAGATGTAGAATTTGAAATTGAAGATAAAGTATTTGTGAAAGTATCTCCTTAGAAGGGTATCATGAGATTTGAGAGGAAAGAAAAATTAAGTCTCCGGTATATTGGGCCTTTTAAGATTATTGAAAGAGTAGGGACACTTGCCTATAAGTTGGCCTTACCCCCAAATTTTTCTCAAATCCATAATGCATTTCATATATCAATGTTAAGGAAGTATGTACCCGATTCCTCTCATGTATTGCAAGCTATGCCGGTGGAATTATAGAAGGATTTGACTTATGCAGCTGAGTCAGTGCAAATCTTGTGCTGAGAGATTAAGCAGCTTCGCAACAAAGGGATTCCTTTGGTTAAGGTTTTATGGCAAAATCATCAAGAGAAGAAGCTACATGGGAGAGGGAAGATGATATAACAGTGAAGTACCCCCATCTGTTTCATGATATAGATAGCTAAATTTCGAGAACAAAATTTCTTAAAGGGGGGAAGAGTTGTAACATCCAGAAATTTTGCTTCCTGTAATTTTGTTGGGAAATATTTCAATGTAAATAATGTTTGTGAAATATTATGAAGTTTTAAATGATTTGAAATGAGAGTTTGGATGCATAAAGGACTTAAATAATTTTTTAGAAATTTTTTTTGGAATACTTGTGGGCCTTAGAGAAATTTTTGCGGAATTTAACGGAGCTCACCATGTACGTGAGCTGGTTAGGCACCCAATAGGGTGCCTAACAACTTGAGATTTGGGTTAGGCGCCCAATTGGGTGCCTAACTCATGGGAGCCCTGAACTAGGCACCCAATTAGGCGCCTAACACTCCCATTTTGATGCTTGGCTATATAAAATGCCGTGGGATTTAAAGGGGAAAGAATTTTCTTCTGAGACTCGGACCAAGAGGGTTTCATGAGCGGAAATAGAGAAGGAAAGAAAAGAAGAAACGAAAGGAAAGAATAGGAGAGGAAGAAGAAGGGGATTTTTCGTGCTTTTGAGGTAAGCACGTTCTCCCTACGCTTAGGAGTAGCTCTAGAACCTTATGCTTTGTATATGTAGCTGGTTAGTATGTATATCTTGAAAAAATCAGAAAGGATGGAAGAAAGTCATGTTAGGTTAAAAATCGTAACATATTCTTGTATAGATACATAAGATCTTCTGTGATAATGTCCTGATGTTGCTTATATATTAAAATAGGATCAGAGGTTGGCCCTAGGGAATCGGGACAGAGGATTTAGCGAATCTTCTAGCATGGTAGCATCAGTGAGTGGGTTTTTCATCTAGCTTTGCTTTATTTTAAATTTGTATGCGGAGATTTTGAAATGCTATGTAGATCAATTTTAGTCTGATACGTTACAGGGTATAAAATATAGTATTGAACTAAGATTTTGGAAATCAGGAAACTGAAAACCAAATGCATGATAAATTATGAAAAGCATGTTTTCAAAGAAAAAGTGATGTTTTAGCTATATTTATGGCATATATGCATGGTAATGTATTTTATAAGGGCCGGTGGACCAATTGTATTCCGTAGAGGATAGCTTTTGTAATATGATGCTAGAAGTGAATGAGCTAAGTGCCACATAGGGCAAAGTGCTACATTGATGAGAGCCACCTCTTGGCTTGTGGGGGCTACATAGGACAAAGTACTATATTGATGGGAGCCACTTCTTAGGCCTATGGGGGGCCACACAAGGCAAAGTACTACATTGATGGGAGCCACCTTTTGGGCCTGCGGGGGCCACCTCTAGGGTCCTATCTGTCTTGGGGATGTGATCGTGTAGATGATTGTATATAAGGCCAAAGGGCTGTGTACATCCCAATGGGGATCAAAAAGCAAATGTATAAAAGTCGGACCATTGATTAACCAAGATTTCGTGTTTTATAATGCAAAATCATATGCATGGATTTATGTTTCAAAGAAAAAGAACTGATATTATATTATGTTTTTAATTGATATATTATTGCAAGCATAAGCTAACTTTTAATTTATCTTGCATCAATTCAATAAGTGTATGTATACTACTTTAGACATGCATTCTTGTGGAAAGGATATTAGCATGATATTTTGTTAAATAAGTATATTATTTGAAGAAATAGCTATATTTTACTTTACCAGTTAGCATGATAAAATATTTACTTAGTCGTATAAATGCTTTAAAGTATCATTATTGAAAAGGTATTTTATGTTCTCGGTCTTCCCCAGGTTTAGATGATTATTCAATCACTGGGACTTCGGTCTCACCTCATTTTGTTGTTGACATTGTTATTTCCAGATCATTGAGCTTGATACCAGGTTAGAGGATCGGTTCTTACTTTAGCTGGAGTTGGAAGGGGATCCTTGCAGCTTTTGGATCTGTTCCTAGTGAAGCTATTAGAGATGTATGTGACAGCAAATGTATGTGTGGATTTGGGTGATGGCGTATATATATGACTGTATATTTATATGGTAGTACTTGGTGATGCTGTATGGGTAGAATGAGTATGTAAAATAAAGTTTTGGGCTTGTATATATGTTTGTATGCATGTTGGTGACCTGTGATGTGTCCCAAGCTAATGTGTGTATAAGGATGACTGATTTTGGGTATGTATATATATATGCACTTGGAAGTCTTTTGGCAATGCGTATAAAATGAATTTGAATTATCAAATCTATTGTGAATGTGATTTGATAGATTTTGCTTGGAATCAGTACTTAATTAATACAGATTGAATTGTTTTATAATTTTCATGATGAATGATTATATAAATGGAACAGGTTAAAAAGGTTTAAACTTTTAGCGGAATGAGTTGTTGCTTCGGCGTTCTATGTCAATTGGATGGAGTTCACTTGTGCTTTATGGTACACAACATAAAGACTAGTAAAACTCTACTCGATTTGCATAGATCATTTGCACTGTTGATCGAAGAGGGTACCGACATAATATGGTTAATTCTTTACCTTTCTTGCAATTGCTTTTATTGCCCAATGTATTGTTAATCTATGTGATGGATGAAAATCCACCACAACCACAACAAGTAAACGTTCCAATTGATGGAACTAGGAGCATTCACCATATACTTGCAATCCGCCCTCAGTTTGAGCATCGCTTATGATCAATGTTTCTGTACATCAATCACCTTGACAAAGTAACTAGTGAATGACCTGCTCAAGCCCATCAAAACCACCATAATTGCCAGCAACGAACAAAGTGTAAATTATTCAATAGTTTATCTGAGAATCTTATATGTCGACCTTCACATCATATTCTCACCGAAGCCTGCCATCAGAGCCAGATGATGTGACCATATATTAGCTTGCAAGTCATGCCCAACAGCAACTTTTTTCCTCTTTGCAGTCACATAATATTACCAGTTAACTAGTTTGCTCAAAAACTGACAACCTGCTACAAATTTTTGCCCCTGTGCACAATTTTTTTTTAACTGAAGTATGTGCTCTGCTGAATAACCCAGACATCCAACTCAACTCAGCTCATCTAAGCCTTTTCCCAACTACAAGAGGTCGGCTACATGAATCTGCTTCTTCACTCTGCTCTATTTAGGACTAAGTCGACATTCAAATGACAAATAGTTATATCTTATTTTAATTATTTCTATCCATGTTAGTTTGGGTCTATCTCTGATCACTCTTTCTAACTGAAGCATTAAAAGGTTTATATTGTATATATTCAAACCATCACAATCGATAACTAAAGTTGGGCCCCGTGCCTGGCCATAAGCAATCCAGCATGATGTGCATCAATATAATTCAATATGAAGGTGTATACTATGGTATGTCATACGGATACATAGTGTCCCATATTGGATATATCATACTATGTCGATATCGAACTGAGACTTAGCATTGGTGCATACCGAGTTTTAGTATGCTTAAAGAAAGGAAGAAAAAAAAAGAATATTGAAGATGCATCAAATGTTATAATATTACCAATAAAATGGATATCCATTGATATTCTAAGAGGAGGTTAGGTCTATTGGTATTATCCATGTAAATTTTTATTAATTTTGATAAATGTAACATCTTTTTTCATTTGCCTATAAATAGATGGCATGGAGTTATATTTAAGATACCCGAATGAAATAAGAGAAAACATATTCCAATAAAAAAATTATCTATCATGGATACTTGATGCTAAAATCCATCTGGAGGCTAATGCCCTTGGTGATTCAGTAAAAAATGGTAATGAGGCATCCAATCAAGACAAAGCAAAAGTAATGATCTTCCTACGACACTACCTTGACGAGGGATTGAAAGCTGAATACCTAATAGTAAAAGATCCTCTTGTCCTTTCGAATAGCCTAAAAGAGCATTATGACCACACAAAAAAATGATCATTTTCCCTACGGCTTGTTATGATTAAATGCACTTACATCTACAAGATTATAAGACAGTTAGTGAATACAATTCAGCTATGTTCAGAATTACTTTCCAGTTGAAATTATGTGAAGAAAAAGTCACGGATGAGGATATGTTGGAATAAACCTTTTTCACTTTTTATGCTTCCAATTTGCTCCTTCAGTAGCAATATCATGAAAAGGGTTTTAGAAAATATTCTGAATTAATTTTCTGCCTTCTTGTGGATGAACAAAATAATAAATTTTTAATGAAAATTTATGAAGCCCATCCAACTGGCTCTGCACCATTCCCTGAAATGAATACAACCACATATCAATTTTATAAACAAAGGCATGGTCATGGATGTGGCCATGGATGCAGACGTGGTTGAGGATATTTTGGTTATCGTGGTAATCATATTAAAACTCCTTCTCACCACCTGAAATAGAAGAAAATGAGAAGAAAATTGAGAAGGGCAAAAGGGACTTAAGTAAAATTTGGTAAAAAAACTAATGCTATCATTGTGGAATAAAAGGTCATTGATCACGTACCTGTCGCATGCCAAAACATCTCGTCGAACTTTATCAGGAGTCATCGAAAAAGAATAATAAAAAGATGAAAACAAATTTTGTTTCTGAATGTGGCCCTTCTGATACTGGATTTGATGATCTGGATGTTGCTGACTTCTTTATCCAACCAGAAGAAAATAATGCTTGTCTAATTGATAACATGAATGTATAAGGATGATTTTAAGAATGCCTACATTATCAAATAATGCCATGCAATAAAATAATATCTTATTATACATATGTTTGTTTTAAAGAAACCAATGCAATAATGAATTATGACTTTTAATTTTATGCCTTTATATACCCTGTATTCTAATTTGCATTTCACTACATGTTATTCTTTCCATGAAGAAATGAAATTATCTCGAGCAGGTTCTTTTGTCAACTACAACAATTTGTGTCTCGTAGACAGTACTACAATGCACACTATACTTAAAGATATAAAATACTTCTCCTACTTAAGAATACAGGCAACAAATATCAATATAATTTATGGTAGTACAAAATTGATTGAAGGCTCTGGAAGAGCTCATATCATTTTGCTTGGAGGAACAAAATTCATAATTGATGATGCCTTATATTCTGAAATATCTTAAAGAAATTTATTGATTTTTAAAAATATTCACAGAAATGGATATCACATTGAGATAATTAATGAAAACAATATTGAGTATTTGTGCATTACAAGTACCATCTCAGGCAAGAAATGTATATTTAAAAAATTGCTTGCATTTTTCTCTGGTTTATACTACACAAATATAAGCACAGTTGAAGCATATGCTATAGTAAACCAAAAGTTTACTAATCAAAATGATTTTATAATTTAGCATAACTCGTTGGATCATCCTGGTTTAATTATGATACAAAGAATTATAGAGAATTCATGTGGACATTCATTGAAGAATCAGAAAATATTACAACCAAATGAATTCTCATATGCTACTTGCTCTCAAGGCAAATTAATTATTAGGCCATCACCAGCTAAAATCAAGACTAAATCTCTTGGATTTCTAGAATGCATATATGGTGATATTTGTGGGCCTATTCACCAACCAAGTGGACCATTTAGATATTTCATGGTTTTAATTGATGCTTCAACTAGATGGTCACATGTATGCTTATTATCGACTCGTAACCTGGCGTTTGCGAGACTACTAGCTCAATTAATTCGATTACACGCTCATTTTTTAGATAATCCTATTAAGATAATACGCCTTGACTATACTGGTGAATTTACTTCTCAAGCATTCAATAATTATTATACTACTATTAGAATCACTGTTGAACATCCTGTAGCATATGTTCATACTCAAAATGGTCTTGTGAAATCGCTTATCAAACGGATCCAATTGATTGCAAGACCATTACTTATGAGAGCAAAACTTTCTTTGTCTATATGGGGACATGCTATTTTACATACAGCTGTACTTATTCACATCAGGCCAACGAATTATCATGAATTCTCCCTATTACAATTGGTTTACGATCAGGAATTAAATATTTCTCATCTAAGAATTTTTGGATGTACGATTTCAATTGCTCCACTACAACGCACTAATATGGGACCTCAAAGGAGGTTAGGGATATATGTTGGATATGAATCTCCATCTATAATTAAATATCTTGAACCATCTACAAGAGATATATTTATGGCATGTTTTGCCGATTGTCATTTTGATGAGTCTATTTTCCCAACATTAGGAGAAGAAAATAAGCAGCTGATAAAAGAAATTAGTTGAAATGAATTATTATTATCCTATCTCGATCCTCGTACAAAACATATGAACATGAAGTTCAGAAGATAATTCACATGCAAAAACTAGCAAATCAACTGCCAGACATGTTTACTGACCTTAAAAGAGTGATAAAGTTACATATACCAGCTGCAAATGCTCCAATCAGAATTATTGTCTCTGAAGGACAACCTACCATTGCTAATGAGATAAAGGGATAAGTAAAGCATGGTAGACCAGTTGGTTCCAAAGATAAAAACCCTCGCAAAAGAAAAGAAGCAAAGCATTCAGATGACCAGATTGAAGATATTGTGACTCGAGAAAAGATTCCCAGTATAATAACATAAGAAATTGAGACTCCAGATGAGTCTATTCTAAAAGAGAATACGGTACCTAAAATCGAAGAAAATGAAGAGAACTCTATCAATTATGTTATGACTGGAAAATGATGGAACTGATATAAGATGATCGTTGACGATAAGTTTGCATATTATGTTGCACAAAATATTAAAAATAAAAATGAGGATCATGAACCAATGTCTATGAAAGAATGTCGACATCGACAAGATTGGCCAAAATGGAAGGATGCAATTGATTCTGAATTAAAATCGCTAGCGAGACATAAAGTTTTTGGACCGATTGTCTAAACACCTACTGGTGTAAAACCTGTAGGATATAAATGGATATTTGTGCGAAAGCAAAATAAGGATAATGAAATTATGAGTATAAAGCACGACTAGTTGCACAAGGGTTCTCACAAAGACCCAGTATTGATTATGAAGAGACGTATTCTCCCGTGGTGGATGTAACAACTTTTCGGTATTTGATTAGTTTAGCAGTGCATGAAAAACTTAAATTGCGTCTTATGGATATAGTAACAGCCTATCTATATGGCTCACTTGACAATGATATCTATATAAAATTCTCAGAAGGATTATAATTGCCTAAAAAGTATAACTCTAATTCAAGAGAACTTTATTAGATAAAATTGCAGAAGTCTTTCTATGGGTTAAAACAAGTAGGGCATATGTGGTACAATCATTTGATTAAATACCTGTTGAAACAAAGCTATAACAATGATCTCAAACGTCCTTGTATCTTTATAAAGAGATCTGGATCACAATTTGTGATCATTGCAGTATATGTTGATGATTTGAACATAATTGGAACTCCTGAAGAGCTTCAAAGGGAAGCAATTACCTAAAACAAAAATTTGAAATGAAAGATCTTGGAAGAACAAAATGTTGCTTTGGCCTGCAGCTCGAGCATCTTAAGAATGGGATTTTTGTGCACGAATATGCTTATACAACAAAGATACTTAAAAGGTTTTATATAGATAAAGCATACACATTGAGTACTTCGATGGTCGTAAGGTCACTTAAAGTCGATAAAGATCCTTTTTGACCTAAGGAAGATGATGAAGAACTACTTGGTCCTGAAGTACCATATCTTAGCACAATATGTGCATTAATGTATCTTGCGACTCACACTCGATCTAATATATCTTTTCCAGTAAACTTGTTAGGAAGATATAGTTCTTCGCCTACAAGGAGGCATTGGACAGGTGTTAAGCACATATTCCGATACCTCAGAGGTACAATGGATATGGATTTGTATTATTCAAATTTGTCCAAATTCGAGTTAGTAGATTTTGCAGATGCAGGATATTTGTCTGATCCTCATAATGGTCGATCACAAATAGGTTATGTCATTACATATGGTGGCACTACTATTTCATGATGTTCTACAAAGCAAACAATTGTGGCTACATTATCTAACCATGTCAAAATTCTGGCAATTCATAAAGCAAGCCGAGAATGTGTATGGCTTAGATCGATAATCCAACACATTCAGAAGACATGTAGATTATCCTCTCAAAAGGAGGTACCAACAATTTTGTATAAGGATAATACAGCCTACATAGTCCAACTAAAAGGAGGGTATATCAAAGGTGACATAACAAAACATATATCCTCAAAGTTCTTTTTTAGTCATAACCTTTAGAAGAGTGGTGCTATTAATGTTCAACAAGTTCGATCCAATGATAATCTCACTGATTTATTTACGAAAGCACTATCTACAAAGAGATTTGAGGAGTTAGTTTAAAAAATTGGACTACGACGACTCAAGGATCTTGAATGATAATTTTAAGGGAAGTATATCAAGAGATGCAGTCAAAAGGGGGAGCAAAATAATGTACTCTTTTTTTCTTAGCTATGGTTTTGTCCCATTGGGTTTTTCTAGCAAGGTTTTTAATGAGGCAGTATCCCCTTTCAATAAAAGACATGAATGATGTACTCTTCCCTTCACTAAGAATTTTTCATGAGTTTTTGCTTAATAAAGTTTTAACAGACTTGGTCAAATAAATGGACATCCAATGAAGAGTTATAATATTACCAATAAAATGAATGTTCATTGGTATTCTAAGAGGATGATATGTTTATTGGTATTACCTATGTAAATTTTTATTAATTTTGATAAATGTAATATCTTTTTTCATTTGCCTATAAATAGATGGCATGAAGTTGTATTTGAGATACTCAAATAGAACAAGAGAAACATATTCCAATACTTTCTTTTCCTAATCTCTTTGTTTATTGTTACTCTTTAATTATATAACACAGAACTCTTTCTATAACAATATTCTTTAAGGAATTTTGACATCTTTTATGTTCCACACTTTGGAACTGATGACAGCTGAAAAGCATTGTTCAGGATCCAAGGGATGGAATAAGTAAAATGAACATAAATCCATCAGCACTGTCCAATGCTCAAAATCTTGTAATCTGATCAAGTGCTATGTCATTCAGAGTCAAAAAAGTATGTTGGAGTATGTTGATAAATCTTAACCACAGTGCCCTAAAGATTCCATGCTTTGACTACTAAAGTAAAAAGAGATATTATGATCTATCTTTCAACATTATTGGCAATAAAAATGGCAATCTGCTAAAAAAGGTGTATATGTTCAATGATATCTGGTTTGTATAACTACACAACTTTAGTGCATGCCTAACAGTTTAAACCCCAATCATAAGTTTGATATGTCACTTTCAACTGAGTGTTTGCAAGCAACTCTAACAGCTCCTCTGACTTTGCTGGCTCCAAGTAGTTTGCTGCGTGCTTCATTACCTCTACCTCAGTGTTCCCAAAATCGCCTTTATACCTAAAAAATTATCAGTTAAGTTCAATACTTTTGGCATTAATTTACAAGAAACATGCAGTTATCAGGGCTATGATTTTATTATCATTGTTGGTTTAAAATAGCAAAAACTATAATCCCATAGCAACATGTTACATAGAGTTTGAAATCAAGTCTCTGCCACTTTATCTTCTTAGATACAAAAGAAAGATTCACTGAATCTAAAGGAAATCTTACCACTGCAAGATCTTTGTTACAGAAGCGATCTTTGCTTCAGCATCAACAATTAACCCTCCATTCCTCAGAAAATCACGTGCAGCCTCCATCAGTTCTTTATCAATATTTCCTGGTGAGTAGCACCTAAGTGCAGGGCCAGATCTAGTGCCAGATACCAGGGCAAAGTGGGCCAGTGGTTCTGGATATGGAAGGGCCACCTGATCCATAAGAAGGACAAGGACTTGTAAAGTAAAAAGAAAGCTGAAAACTGACTAGTTTAAATGACAATTATAGTCTTCAAGTTGGTTAATATCAAACCAAGAATAGTATGGAATCATAACAATATAAAATTTCCATTTAATAGTGATATTGGATTTCTTTTTTAATAAAAAGTCAGGTCTAACCAGTTTTCTGAATTTACAAAAGAGAAGTTTTTCTGAAGATAATGGAATCAGAAGTTGACATAGTGGTGGCAATGTTTTTGGTATATCACAAGATTCTGGCATGAGTGTGTGCGACTTATCTTTGCCCCAACTAAAGATAACGGCACATTTTTTTCTGCACCAGCTTCTTCAAGGTGTTAATGGCCGGGGTCATTATTCTTTAGCAAAGGCTTTGGAGACGTACCAATAAGAAGTCTCACCCATATTGAAATGAATCACCATAATGTCCTCTTCATTGCCACTGCAAGACATAGCTGCTGAGAGACATCTCATTATTAGCGGCAAGTAATGACCTAAATGTTGGTGATGATCAACAAGGGTTTTCTTATCGAAATCTAACCAACCCTGCTCCCCCAGCCCTTTCAAAAAGGGCTCTATTTATATTAGAAATCCATAATGAAGAAAAATCTCAACTTTTGTTTCCAATATATAGAAAAGGAAATTAAATTTCAGATTACCTGAAAAAGAATGATGTCAGCAAGTGGAATTTAATTCCAGCAATGCCATCTAGTTAAATGATCTATTAAATTCCAATAGACCAATATCAAATATATGAACTTAAGAAATTAAGGAGCTGCTGAAATTATGAAAAAATGTAAAATTATATTTGCTATTCATAAAAAGGTTTCTCTCCTTAAGCCAAAACTTGGACTTTAAGAGAAGTGAAATAACTCCAAATTGGAGTCTTATGTCAAATTAAGAGGAATCCAGCCTCTTATTCAGATTCTAACCTAACAGGAAACATGCAACTAGAGAAGACTTGACGCTTACCAACATGATTCTTTAACAAGAAAGACTCTTACACTTGTTGCCACTAAAAAATGCTACTTACAAAGTGATAACAGGCCTAGCCTTCTGTAGACTAAGGTCTGATTCTTCTCCTCAACTGAACCTACCATTAAGTGTCCTTGAACTTCTCCAAAAAGTTTCTTGATCCTTAAAGCCAAAAAAATGAAAAAGGAATTCAAGTTATAAGAATTGATCTCATAAGGTTCACTAGCTGGTGGGAAATCCTACAGTGGCCAGCCCTTCCTCTGTGCACGGTTAATCTAAAGAGACTCAAACATACATGGGGACTTTTTAATATAATAAACTGAACACATGATTGAAAAGTTTGAATCTACAACCTGAAATTAATCTGATGATTCCATCTGATTAATAATACAAAGCTTATATAATTCGCTACGTGAGAGGAAACCTAAAATAGCCAACCTTTCTGCATGGTGTTAAACTAAACAGTCATCCAAATAGAATTTGGGGACTTCATGACAGCTTATATGAAACTGAACACATATCTGAAAAGTTAAATCTGCAACATGGAACTAAGTTTGATGATTTCATTACATAAATATTATAATTCTTATAATCAACTTGTAAAGTGGTCAGTTCGTCTTCTGTGAGATGCTAATCTAGATACAATTTGTGAACCTCTGAATGTAAATTGAGAGCATGATTGAAAAGCACAATCTGCAACCTGAAAATTAGTTTGATTTCATTATAAAAATATAAGGGTGAATAGAGTCCTGCATATAAAAACTCCCCCAATCAGATAAAAAATGAATCTTGTGACTCCAGTTTACCTTAAAACAAGATTTCCATAACAATGAAGATAAATTTGCTGAAAATATTCAATAGTTATATCAAGCCCGCATAGGCCCTTTTTCTTTATTATGAAAAACTAAAATGATCTACAGAAAATGATGATGATAATGATGATTAATCAACAAATATATGTTTGTCATAGTGTATTGAATAATATGATAGAACTGCATGCCAGGCTGATCAAAGGAGGCGCCGCGCAAAGGAAAGGTACTTAAAACCAGTCACGAGTTCATGAACAAGAAGGCCTAAGCTAGCATAAATTGAAGTTGTTGTGAACACTTTTTGAGAGCATGCAATAATATGAGAGAGAACTTAAATAAAAAATTGTTTAATAAGGATTCTTAAAGCTAACACAACATTTGATTGTTTATGCTCATTGCTTCAGATATAAAATTCTATAACCAAGCAAAAAGTAGATAAAATTGAAACAATGTCAATTAAACTACAGGAAGATTCTCTGCTCCTTTTTATGTTAACAACTACAGGAGCAATTTTAGTGTTTTTCAATGTTTTTTATGACAACCACAATCAAGCTTCATCTCACAATCCTTGTATAGTTTATGTTTCTTAAATACTACATAATAATAGCGGGGAAAAGAGTTGCTCCTATCTTTTATATTGCTCTCAATGCCTAGCACAACCCACCAATGTAAACATAAACCAACAATGGCAGCTCTTGCAGTGTTTCATAATTTTTGCAAGCATGCAATTCTCTAATCTACACTTTGGATATCTTACACATGAATTATAACTAGCTTCAGCTTATTCTTATAGGACTCTGGTTAATTTGGTCTAGTGTTCAATAGAATGCCTCAGACGTTGTATATCACCCATTTTATTACACTATCTACGAAATGCTCAACCATAAGGTTGTAATGCTTCATATAATAACAGTCATAACAAAGTCTACTGTCTTGATATCAGGTCCCATACAAGTACCATTTTGGTACAATGTTGGTATGCCCGATATGTCAGTTGGTTCAACATACTGATCCTCAAATTCTTCCCCTATACCACATACCGATATAATATAATATGTATCGATATCAAGTGGTATTGATACCATGGTTCATGTTAAAGTCCGTCAAGCCATCCATAAAAGAAAAAGGATCTTGCTACGATACATTTTAAACACATTTTATGTGGATGAGGAGAAAGATATAAGCTGCAAGTAAATCAAGAATATAAGAGGAAGTGGATAAGTAACCAATTGGCAACCTGTTGCTCTTTTCTTAATTTAAAAATAGAGAGTTATTTGGCCTCTATATTAGTTTGTTGACTCTCCCCTTCAGCTCATCCTTTCAATGACACGAATCTCATGGCCAGTCAATGAGTGCTTGCTCCCATCTTTGTCTTTGAGTTAGGTGTCCCTCATGCCTTCTTCACTTCTCTCCAACAACTCAAAGGTCGTATGCCACACCACTTCCATCCTTGCGGTCTCCTCTATGTATTATTTAGATGCTTCTCCTAGTTAGCTTTCATCAACATTACCATCCTACCTCCTCCCCTCCTCATGAGCTCTTTTTTTAGGTTATCTCATGGGAAAGGGTTGCATGATGGTAATGGGAAGTGAGGAGATGGGGGCACATTGGATGAGGGTGGGTTAATGGTGCCTATGTTGGGACATGACAGCATAGGGACCATGTTATCTGGTTAGAACATAATGACAAGCAGTAAGGGTAAGGTTAGAAGAGAAGGAAAAGTCCTTCTGCACCGCGTGCGATGATTGGCCGCATGCATGTGCGGCCACGCGTGTGGTGCGCAAAAGGATAAAAATGTCCTCGGGCACGTGCGGCCGCACTCGCGTGGTGCATAAAGACCTTTCCTAGAGGAGAAAGCAAGGCAATGATGGGAGGTGGACACAGGGCTTGGCGAAGAAGTTTGATAGGAAGCATGAAATGAGAATGTGGAGAGGAAACAAAAATTGTTTGTTTCTTTTTGCCATCTGGTTGCTTGTAGATTACCAATCAACCACTCTAATTTGAGACAGACTTAAGAGGACGGCCTACTTTTGCTATTATCTACCCATCCTTTCTTTAAACTACTGTACTTACCATCCACACCTAGATTCAAGATTAGCTATCATTGGTTAATCTCAGTCATCCCTTCATATTTGGAAAAAATAAATGTATGGAATTTTAGGAGTACTATAGGAAAACTTAGGAAAACCATCATCTTATAAGCATATAAATATAATTACAACTCCTTAAATACACTATCTTTTACAAAATAGGTATAGGAAATTAATGTTATCATATCCCAATAATTGTTATGTTTTAATATGTTCACCTCGCTTGACCATCTTTCTACATCAAATCTAAGCTCAAGGCATATTCTTCAATCATAAAGTCCCCTCAAGGCCTTAAAAATAGTGCTTGTGGCATTCTTAAAAGAAAACATATTAAATACTATCTAATATAACAAAATATACCGCAATCTTTAAATATTTTTTATATCATTTATATATGTGTTTGCATGCTTCATACTCTTGTCGTCCACCAAGGTTGATAAAGAGGTCAATGAGAGAGATGGGTTCTTTATCTTGCCTCTGACATGAAGACCTCAATCTACTAAGTGATTAAAATGAAAAGAAAAGGAAGTATCAAAGAGACGGAGTAAATAAAAAGAAAGAAACAAATATTACAAATCAACCATCATTCAAATTGTTCATACAATCTTGAAAAAACCAATAGATTCTAGAGTAAGTTAGACCTCTACTTTATAGACAAGAACTAATCCTATGATTAAAGGCTAAGGGAGACCATTTAATTTAGAAACCATTGTAGTAGTTGTAATTGGGAGTCTCCTAATGAAGTCTTCTTTTTATAGCTTTTATCATGAAAGATTAAATAATATCCAGCAATAATTCCTCTTGGGTGGTGCTTAATAACTCACTTAGATGGTTAACTTCAACAATAAACTATCCAAATGTAGCCTCTTGTACGAGTGTTGAATGGCTGATCATTGTCCCTCCAATTGTCATGCAAAAGCAATTAATTAGGTCTTGGTCAATATAATATCATCGACCACTTTTATAGTTGATCAATGACTAATTAATTTTGGGTACAAATAATATCATAACACCACCTCTATGAGGTAATAACCCATCAATGGAGTCCAATCTTCATAAGTTGTAACTTTTGGGGAAAGTTTTACCATAGCAACATGGAAGGTGTGGTGTTATGAAGCTCAAAAGCTTTATCATTTTCTTTAAGCAGCATGTGAGAATTCAACAGCTTTTACACATAGAAAAAGATGCTTAAGGAGGTCCATGCGATTATCTCTTCTTTTTAAAAAAAAAATTAATTTCCTTCTTGTTTCTTCAATCTCATCAAATAATAGGATATAAAACAAATTGACTAGGCCTTGTGTTGATTAAGAGGTATGAATTGCCATCAATGATCCCGATAGAATTTAGCTTCACCTTTATTATCTTTGGATGGTCTTGTTCAAACAACTATCCATGCATAAGGGTAGCAAAGTCCGAGGAGTAAAATTATAAAACTACAGCTTTAAAGAATGTCACAAACTAATGAATAATCCAAGAGGATCATGAGACTTGATGCAGAACACTTTGGCCACTATGGAAGGACTAGACTGGGTTCAAGAGCGAGATCTACCACATCAAGAAGTCAAAAGAAAAGAGGACCTAACCACAACTTTTGCCATATTTTTCTTATTCTCTTTTTTTTATCTTTTAAGAGATTCTAGTTGAGTGGGTTGGACAAATTTCTTCTTCCAGTTGAGTGGGTTGGACAAATTTCTTATTCTCCTTGATCGAATTGATAGAAGACACATCCAAATGGCAACGTGTTGAGATAAAATAGAATATTTTGCATCAATTCGATAGTATTTAGTATTCTTTTCAATTTTTGAACCAAGGTAATATGATACATGTTCCTCCAAAACAAAAAGGCAATGTGATACATACATGTGTGTGTGCGCATGTGTACACACAATATGTTTTATAAGAGGCTGAATTTAGTCATCCAACTAACCATCAAAGGTTTGCTTATTTTAAAAAGCCAACCCCATATAAATGGGATAAAATTTGTTCGTTAAGTTACATTTGTCTGTAATTTTTCATTTTCTCCATTTCTCGAGGTGAAATTTTCAATATAATTTTTAATCTCTTATTCTACCTATGCATGCACACTCCTTTGCATGCATGCATGTTAGCATAAACTTGGACTAAAAGGTCCGTACTAACTTTTTTCATATCTCAAATGTTTAAATTAAACACAAGGAAAAAAAGAATCACCTTGAGGCATCTATCTCTTGGACCAAATGGCCTGATGAGATTGTATGGTGGCCGTTGATTTCCCCGTAAGTTACCATTGTGGATAGCTGATAGTGAATAGGTACAGCCACCAATAACATACTTAAAATCACCAAGAAACTTTCTCCTATCCAAAGCTCTAGTAGGATAAGTCCATGTCAATATTGCATGAATGGCCATCATGTTATAAAGGTTTATGAAGAAAGCAAGCTTTTCTTCCCGTAACATGCCATCAAACTCAACTCTTTGAAGTTCCTCTATTATTCTCAAGTACCTGCAGAATATGCAGCAAAAATAATCATATACCGTCAGTTATGTCAAGTTCTAGTTAACCATAACAAGACCCTGAGTTCATTGATGTAATTGAATATCTAAAATATTTTCTATTTATCTACAGATGCTAAGAGAAACAGGAAAAGAAAAACAGAAGAAAAAACACTGAAAAGAAAAGGAGGAAACTAAGATTTCTTTCTTCTGCATAGAATGCAATGAATGATAAATCAGTTGCACACAAGTCATTATACGATGTAAAAAATAAATTAATGTGCAAGCATCACCTTCAAAGGATGCTTGTCTGGATGCAATCTAAAATTCAACAATGCAAACTGGCCCAAATGAAAGATGTACAAGACATTCATTGTCCATAAGTACTAGGAACAATTTCACCGCAATATGAAATATCAACAGAGTTCTCAAAATATAAAGCATGGGAGATGAAATTAGATAATAGGAGGAAAATCTATTCATGTAACATTTGAAGGTTCAGAATCTCCGAAAGCACACAGGTTCCAGTTTACGACTGCAACTAACCTTTTGAGCTCCTCACAATGATAAATGCTTCCATAGTCAACATGTTGGCCATCTTCAGATACATATGCTTCAAAAATTGCATATGAAAGAAATCTTAACCTTGTAGCTATGTCCATAAGAGGCTTAGGTTGTACATCAATTATACCCCTAGGGATGTTGTGGCATTGAGTCATGACAACAGGATCATGCTCCAAGAATCGATACAAGCGGTTTCCATCTTCAAATATAATCTCACTGCAGTGGTGATATTATGTAACAGTTGAACCTTGTTGTTTGAGGAAAGGATAAACATATAAATTACCCTCATTAATATAAAGATTAAACAATGATTCATCAAGTTATGCAATATGATTTCAGAATACTTACTCCATAACATGCCGGAAAAAGTTTTGCCTGACAAGCTTTCTTGCAAATTCCACTGCCTGTATTTAAAGAGACAAAGGAACAAAAAAGATGATATATTTACTAACATGAATGTACCATGCTAGCATAAGCATAATTTTCAAAATGACAATGATAATGGGAAATTGACCATTCTCTATAACAAAGCTGGCTGTGGAAGAAATAGAAGATTCATTAACTTCAAGAACGCTACATGATTTTTTGGAGATAGGCTAAGTTGTTAAGGCCTCAAGAAAAACACCCCCCCCCCCCCCCCCCCCACACACACACAACCAAAAAAGAAAAAGAAAAAAGCTTAGGTCATGATGTATATACCACAGGAAAGAGACTTTCAACACTGTTGCCATTTCTTCACCAGAAAAGGATGCCATGGTACATTTTATTACAGATGCATGTGTTGTTAGCTGCTACAACTAATATGCATAATTGAATTAGTAAGATTTTCTTTCAAGACTAGCAGCAGCGTATGGTCACAAACCATAATTTCACAAGCGGTAAAGACAGCTTCAGTTTTCAAAGAAAAACTAATTAAAAAGAATGCAACAGAAAGGTGATCACATCTAGTTTCTGAAAAGACCAGTTAACCATGTTTCTGTAATGCCTCTTTATTGAGCAGAAAGCAATGACAGCAACTAACCTCTTCTCGCTCCAAGCACTGATCCTCTACCAAGAAATCCACAGCTTCAAACCCAAGAAAGCAATTGCTAAATATTCGCATCTTATAGAATCTATCCCTAGGAATAATTGTTTCTTTCATCTTTCTAACTACAAGGGCCAATTCATCAACCTTCCCACTACCAGATTCGTCATCTTCACCAGGAAATGGTGGCAAAGGAACAGCAGGTGAGGGTTCCTCATTGAAAATATTATTAATCTTCTCATCAAGTTTCTCAGACTCAGCCATGGCCCTCAGTTCACCAAGTCCTCCAACAAAAAATTCATT
This sequence comes from Calamus simplicifolius, assembly GCA_900491605.1. Classification (NCBI taxonomy): domain Eukaryota; kingdom Viridiplantae; phylum Streptophyta; class Magnoliopsida; order Arecales; family Arecaceae; genus Calamus; species Calamus simplicifolius. The sequence goes on from UESW01004777.1 coordinate 552,092, forward strand.
AAAGTACACCTGAGGAACAGCTGAAGATCCAGTGTTTTTCTCCAACTCCGTCTTCCTGCTAGGGAAGATATCAACATTGATTTCAACATATTTGAGCCTTTTCTGATGCATGAATAACCTAACCATTTTGCAATCCTCACATCCCAACTTTGTGTATACCACAACTCTTCCCTTCATAACTGGTTCCTGAACTGTGCTTTGAATCTCTGATTCACGTCCAATCTTGATATAGTTTAGAGGATTCCACGTAGATAGTTCCCCAGCCTTCTGCGACACCTCCTTTAGTTTGGAATCTGAGCTAGAATTCTCTTCCTCATTATTTCCCTTTCTTAAATTATCATTATTCTCATCACCATCGGAGGCCCATCCTCATCCTTTGTTCCAGAAAGACGGCGAAGAACAGTTGAAACTGCAACTACTCCCTTCTCCTTAACAAAGTTTTTCAGCGCAAGAGCTTTGTCGGGCCAGGCATGTCCCTGTGTTTCTGGATCCTGTTCTGTTCCATCAAAAACGGGATCTGCTTCCTTCTCTTCAGCAAGAACTTCCCCTAAACTCTGGTGTGTGCTTTGTGAATCCCCAGAATCCAAATCTCTACTTTCATGCTCCTGGGATTTCAAACCTTCGGCACTTTTACCTTGAGCATCAAGGGTGATGTCTGGGGAATTATCTGAAACTGATACAGTGGCCGAATTCTTCTCATCTTTATTTTCATTTTCCATTGTATCAGCAATGTATATACAAGAGTAAAGAATGTTCCAAATGATAGCCTTCTAAAATTTGATTCTTATCAGTCTTCAAAGGACAAGCCTGTAATAATATCACAAATTTAAACACTTATTTGCCTATGTAAACAGACAGGTAGGATAAAGAATGGAAATCATCCAAACTAATGCTATTATACTCTGAACAATACAGTCCCAAGAACCAAAATCCTCATCAAAGAACTACGAAAGACAAGACTCCCAAAGATATCCAACAAGTCTTGCCAATCATTGTTTTATTAGCTTCCCAGATAAACATCTTGGAACTAGTGTTCCTCACCACATAGTTTTATCGGTGTTACTTCAGCTAGTAATTCCCAAGCAAATAACTAAAACCAAATATATATTTTTTTTAAAAAAAAGTCAAACAATTAAAACAAAGACATAAAAGCCATTCAAATTTTCACAGTAGGATGGAAGCATTTACATGCCTCAATTCATCATTCAGCCAATGATTATAAATATGGAAAATCTAAAAAAACAACTTATAATGGATTTCCTTCAAAAAATACACAAATTAGTTCATGGATTCACGCAGCAAGATACACATGTTCAAAACTAAATTTTATTTTCATCTAGTCCTATTGAGGAATTACAATAATCAAAACAGTGGAGCCGAACAAAGATACTAAAAAAGATAAACAGGTCTCTTATAACCCAAAACCACTGAGGCCTTTTTTTATTTTTTTTTGCATCAAAAGCTTACATATTGGAATTAAACCCCCAAAAAAAAATCGAAAATATTGCATGGATTAATTTCTACAACGACTCATAAGCAGAGACAACGTCAAGTCCAAAACCCTAACCAGATACAGCAAAACGCATCAGAATAGGAACGGACATATATCCAACGTTTCGCTACCCAGCTTGGGAATGGAGATCAAGAAACCAACCTGGCCACCAAATCAGAGCCGAGGTTGCAGCGAATGAATGAAAAAAAAAAAAAACGTCCTTTAGCGCACTCGGACCAAGATCTCACCGACAAAAGGACAAAAAATCTGGAAACAGTGAGACAAAATCGGAGAAGTCCAGCTGTGGAATCCAAATGACAGCGGTCTGAAGAAGAGACGGTCGAGCGGGTTATCAAACGGAGAATGACTGCAAGAGAAGGAGTTCGGAAGGGGAGATGGGAGAAAATGAGATCAGAAACGAAGAGGAGAAGAAGAGCATCCGAGAGCGGGAACGGCAGGCGAGAAGCAGGGGGTTCCGACCGGTTTCGAATCCATTCAGATATGCGTTAAGAAAACCGGATCTAAGTCAATTCGGTAACAAATATTTATTAGTAAATTTATTTCCGTCAGAAAAAAAAAAAAGAAAGGAGATACTGATAGAGGTACCTAAACCAAATCCAAACATGCCAATAATTTTAATTAATCTTATATAATATTATTTCTTGAAAAAATCATATAATAATATTAAAATTTTAGTATATGATTATTTTAGTATAATATTGCTTTAATTTACTTTTGATTGAACTATATTTTGATGTGGTGGTCATAAATCTTAATTATTTAATTTATATCTATATTTATGAAGATGCTTTTTTTATCAATTTAAAATAAGATAATAATTATTATACTAATCTTATTTAATCTTATATGATATTGTTAAATTTTTAATTACTAACTTTGATGATATAATATTATTTTATTTTATTTTTGACCTAATTATATGTTTTACTTGATGATGATAAAGTTTAATTATTTAATTTATATTTAAATTTTTATATCAATATTTTTAATATATGTTAGAAGAATATAAAAAATTTTGTACTCATTTGTATTTATTAATCAAAACTAAATACATACAATAATAACAATAATAATAAAGTTTTAATTTTAAAATAGTTTAGGTTAGTAATATAAATTCTTAGTCTTTATTTTGCTTGATTTTTAGTGAGGCCAAATCCTATCGACCTCCACTAAGTAGCACGTAATACTCATCTTCTGAGGGGACAACATGGAGAAATTGAATAAAGGCATGCCAATAATAGAAAAGAGTAAGTACATCCTCTAGTCAATTGACAATGCCACTTATGGAGAGTATTGCCTATGATCACTTGTACTATCCTAGAAATTGAGCCCATCATAGTAAAGCATGTGGCTACGATTGAATGATCCATGCAATTCCATCGCCAAACCTAGAAATCACTTATAAAAGAAAGGCTTGTTCGAATGCAGCATGACCTCAACAATTCTACCATCCTTTCCTTGCCCTAATAGACAAGTTAGCTAAAAAACACCTTTTTATCTTCTTCCATTACACATTCCCAAAGCTACAAAGTATGTCCTTGATCATCCTTACGCCCTCTCTCTATTGATCTGAACAACAAAAGGCTTTTGCTGGAAACCCTTAGCACCTCTTATGTTCTTCTTCATTATTGTAGGTATCTCACTCTAATTATCCAAGCTCCCTTTTTTAACCATATCATATCTCTGATTCATAACTCATCATCATCATCCCTATTGGTATCGAGTCCCACTATTACAATCCAGCATCATCAGATTAGCATCATCTATGGGAATCGAGAGAAAAGTCATACTACCTAAATCCAATAAGAAAGCCTTTACCAATAACAATGATGCTACTAAAACCAAGTTGGAGATCAAATCCCCTCCCCTGATGCCTTCACAAGTCATCATAACTGTATATAGTTCACTCAATTGTAACAAGTGAAGGCACTCACCATATTAGTATGAACTCTAGTCCCCTAGTTAGCATGGCTGATGGAACTAGTGTTGCCCATGCACTCACAACCACTATAATAGAGGCTTTGAGAGTTTGGCCTCATGGGCACGTCGAATGTGAGGAATTTGGTGCCCGAGTAAGGCGGGTGAAGGTGTTGCTTGAGTATGCTGACATACCCAATTATGAGCCACTACAAGTTTGAGGCTAATTAGGATAGGAAACTAAGATATGATAGCCCTTCAAAATAGAAGGATGAACAGGAAGCCTAAGTCTAGCAACTAACATGTCCACATAAACGGCCAATCAGTTAGAGGAATGAGTACAAGTAGCATCTTTTGAAATGGGAATCAAAGATTGATAAGTTTCATCTATAGCCACAAGGAAATGGCAAAAAGGGTCCAAAGCAAAGAAGAAATAAAGAGAAGGGACAAACGTACCTAAAAAAGGAAGGAAATATCGAAAAATTATAGGGCCTAAGGCTAAAAGAACCAAAACACTAGGGAAAGATGTTAGGTGAAGGTGTGAATGTAAAAAAGAAGCTCAAAACACTTATTATTAAAAGTGCAAGGAGCCAACTTCACAGGTTAGTACTTATAGGTCAAACTGATAGCTATTACATGTGTCATGCCCCTTAAGATAACAAAAAGGCACATAAGGATAAGATTATCCCAAGCATCTAAGAGAGCTATACATGTCCAATACATTTAAAGGTATGTAATCATCAAAATTACTAGAACTGAAGATTAAGGAGATGTCATCACTATACCATTGCCATACATGGCCATTCAAAAGGGCTTGTACTAAGCAAAAAGATAAATACCTCGATGCCCTGCCTGACCATTTGAATAATTCTATAGCCAACTTCTTAGCTCAGCAAAATCCTAGCATGAAAAACTAGGAAGAAGTCAAGTAACTTGAAAGAACTCTTCCTCATAAAAGGAAGAGAGAGCTTACAAAGGCCCCCTCTTAAAGAAAGTTCTAAATAATTAATTAGCACTTGGAGATCACTACTTGAAAAGAGACCTAAGGGTCCATGTTGCCCTTAAAAGCCTAATATACAATGATTGAATTGATGTTTAGAGAAAACTACTTCCTCACCTGAGAAGCCTATCTTGGCTTAAAGAGTAGGTGCACACGAGAAGACTACAATACTTGATGGGACAACATGAGAAAATATAATTGATAGATTGAATAGAGACACACCATCAATAGAATGGGGCAAGCTTGTCCTCTAATCAATTAGTAAAGTCACCAACCACCTATGGAGAGTATTGCCCATAGTCAAACATACCATCTCATTCAGAAATCAAGCCTATCATGTCAAATTACATGGCCACAATTTGAATGATCCATGCAATCCCGTCTGATACAACCTATAAAAGAAAATCACCTACAAAACGAAGGTTCATACGGAGACAAATACAACCTCAATAATACTATCACCTTCTCCATATCCTAATAGTTAGGTAAGCTAAGAAGCACTTTTTCTCCTTTCCTTTATTATATATTCATAAGGTGATGAGGTCTGTCCTTGACTATCCTTATATCCTTTTTCTATTGATTTGAGTATCATAGGACCTTCATCGAAAATCTCTTAGCACCTCTTATGCTCTTTTTATTGTTGTAGGTTCCCTACTTCGGTTGCCCAGCTCTCTTTTTTTATTGCATCACCTCTTTCATTCATGACTCATCATTATCATCATCTTTGGTGCATAGATTTCATATAAGTTTTTATTCATGGTATTTTTATAAGCCTTATTTACTTCAGTATCCTTAGCCTTGATGGTAGTCTTCTTGCAATAGTATGAATTATCAAAATATAAGCCTTCTAAAATCAATTTCACTATCCTTGTTAGCATTTGTGCTCCTATCTAATACAAACTTGCCATCGCCAAAGTATAAAGATAACTTAAGGATGCCTTTAGGACCCTTAAAGGAACCATTTCACCACCAACCAATATTCCTTGTCAAGGTTAAAGATGAATCAACAATATGAATTGTATGTGCTATAACAAGCTTTGTATGAATTATGGCATATATTAGATAGCTTACTATAAATGAATGAGGCACTTTTTTTATATCTTCTTTATCCTTCTCACTTATAGGATACTACTTGGAGCTTAATGTAACATGAGCTGTAAGTCCATTATAGTTTTCACTTGCTTAAGTTAAATCATATCCAACACTTTCTTAAGCTACATACTAAGAATTCATTTCACACATCTCAAAGTCTTTCATTATGGTCAGCTTATTTAACTCTCATTCCACATGCCAACCTTGCCAATGTTATGCATATCTTCTACATAAAGCATGAGAATTATAAAATAATCATCAAAAAAGCTTTTCACAGACACAGAATTTTCAAAAGTAATTTTATTGTATATCATGAATGATGTAGCTGATCAAGCACCGTTAGAATAAAAGGTAACAGCAGCTAACGGAGGTTACCATGTCTCACCCCCGAGACCCCCTTCGGTCTCGGGTGAGATCACCATATCTCGACCCCGAGACCCCCCTCTGATCTCGGGGTACACCAGCATCATCTCACCCCCAAGACCCCCCTCCGGTCTCGGGGTGCACCAGCATCATCTCACCCCCGAGACCCCTCCGGTCTCAGGGTGAGATCACCATATCTCGACCCCGAGACCCCCCTCCGGTCTCGAGGTGCACCAGCATCATCTCACCCCCGAGACCCCCTCTGGTCTCGGGGAGAGATCACCATATCTTGACCCCAAGACCCCCCTCCGGTCTCGGGGTGCACCAGCATCATCTCACCCCTGAGACCCCCTCTGGTCTCGGGGTGAGATCACCATATCTCGACCCCGAGACCCCCTCCGGTCTCGGGGTGAGATCACCATATCTCGATCCCGAGACCCCCTTTGATCCCGGGGTGAGATCACCATATCTCGGCCTCGAGACCCCCTCCGGTCTCGGGGTGCGCGGGCATCATCAGCGATTAGCATGCAGACCAGCTTTCGAACCAAATGACAGCTCCGGGCCACCTAGCGCGCCCACGTGACTCTCCGTGCGCCCGTGACTGCTTGCGGCCATGCCTCATAACGGCATATGGTGCACTGCATGTTCCTGTGCGTGACTGTGCCCCGTTACAGAGTACGATTCACTACCACTTGCAACTGTGCGCGGTCATGTCAAGCAACGGCGCGGACCAAATACAACCGCGGCTGCTAGACACATGTAATGTCATATTGACAGGTAATGCGGGATGCCTCCGGCGCGCACAGTGATGGTACGATAGCAATCTTCCGGAATAGTAAGATGGGATATTCGAACAGGTATAAAAACATGTGCCCGCACTGTAAGTAGGGATCCGAACTCTGGTTTTCTAGCTTTCTTCCTCCTAGCAAAACCCTAACTGTCTCAGCTCTCTTCCGCTGAGCGGTTCTTGTCTGATCCCAAGTAACTAACTTGAGCGTCGGAGGGTCCCCACCGGCGCATCCGGTCTTCGAGGACTTTTCTTGCAGGGGTCCGAGAGAAGGACGTCCGTCTTCCCCGACGCTTGAAGAAGGTGACTTGGCGTCATCAGATTGGCACGCCAGAAAGGGGGGGAAAGAGAAAGACATCAACCAGCAATCTACATTTTCTCTCTTCAAGCTCTTGAAGCCATGGTGACGACCCGAACAAAGGGAGTCTCCACCACTGCGTTGGGGGGCAGCGCGAGGAGCCGGTCCACTCGTGGGTGCCCCTCAACCCTTCCAGCCAGCATTCCCGGCGTCGCTGCATCCCTGGGAGGCTAGACCTTCCGCTCCTCTGGCCGATGTCCCTGTGCCCCCTCCATAGCAGTTCCAAGAAGATCGATTCGCCACCCTAACCATGCAAGTCCAGTCCCTGGCTACGGTGGTTCAGGGCCTGCAGCACCAACAGGCGACCGCGCAGCAGCCGGAGCCAAATCCATCAGTCCTAGGGGTGGCGCAACCCAGCCAGCATTCCTTCCGGAGGAGATCGCCGGTGCCGAGGGATCACCGCCATCAAGCTCCGCCCAAGCCTCATCATCGGGAAGCCTCTAAGAGACACCGGTCGCCTTCCTGCCACGCTAGTGTCTCTCCTAAGCGGCGGCATGAGAGGGAGGCGGAGCGCCCCCGCCGACATCGCCGTCCCCGTTCTCCATCCTCTGAATCTTCGGGGGAGGGATCTTTTGATGGCCGGGCAGCCCGTCGAGCCAAGCGTCGACTCGAGTATAACCAAAGACTGGAGGAACTTAGCCGTAGGATCACCCACCTGCCAGAGGTGGACTACGACAGTCGACCTCCTGTTGTCTCGCCGCATCATGGAAGAGCCCATCTTCGCTCGTTTCCTCCTTCCCTAGCTAGACCCTTACGACGGGACCACAGACCCCTTGGACCACTTGGAAAGCTATAAAGTTCTCATGCAAGTCCAGGGGGCCACTGACTCGCTCATGTGCATCGCCTTTCCAGCCACCTTCAAGAAGGCCGCCCGAGCTTGGTACTCCCGTCTGCCGCCATGAAGAATTGATTCCTTCCGCCAGTTGGAGAGGGCTTTCTTGGCCCATTTTGATGCCTGCCGGAAGATTCCAAGGGTGGCAGACAGCCTCTTCGCCGTTCAGCAGAAGAGCGGTGAGTCCCTGCGGGACTACATCGCTCGGTTTAAAGAAGCAGCTCTGGAGGTCTACAATCTTGAAGACTCGATGGCCACCTTGGCCTTGAAGCGGGGGCTTTGTCCATCTCGCTTTGCGTACTCCCTCGACAAGAAGCCGTCGGGCTCCTACGCCGAGCTTTTGATCCTGGCCCAGAAGTACATCCGGGCTAACGAGGCCGACTTTTCCGGCGCGAGGCTGGTGGAACATCTCCAAGTCGGTCCGATTGGAACCTATCGAAGTTCGCCCCAGAAGACTGAGCCTCCTCGCCGGCCAGACAACCATCCCCGAGCCCCTGCACCAAGAGATGGACCCTACACCCCACTGCTCGCCCCGATATCTCAGATCTTGCTCGAGATTGAAGGGGAGTCTTATCTTCAGCGCCCTCCTCCAATGAACCAGAAGATCCCTCGCAACAAGAACCTCTACTATCGCTACCACCGGGATCACGGCCATGATACTGACGAGTGTCGCCAGCTGAAGAAGGCTATTGAAGACCTTATCCAGCGGGCCACCTGGGAAAGTTCGTCCAGAGGAACAACCCGGGAGCTCCTGGCCCATCAGCGCCCCCGCCGCCGATGATCGACAATGCCCCAACGGAGAAGACGGTGGCAATGATTTCCTAGGGGGCAGGAGGCCCGCCGAAGAGGCCGAGAGGGGAAGGGGAGTTGATTCTGTAATTCCTTTCTTTAAAAAGGACTTAGAGGGGGTGTAAACCAGAATGATGATAGCGTCGTCGTATCTATGATGATCGCTAAACATCCTGTAAAGAGAATTCTAGTTGATAGTGGAGCTCTGTGGATGTTTTGAACTATGACACTTTTGTTCGCATGAACCTATCACCTGATCTACTCTGGCCTGTCGCCACGCCTCTGATGGGGTTTACTGGAGATTCTGTGAAAGTTGAGGGGGAGGTCACTCTCCCTGTGATGGCTGGCACAGTCCCGTGTCAAAGCACTGTTTTCATGAAGTTCTTGGTGGTTCGCGTGCCCCTTGCTTACAACGCGATCCTCGGGAGGCCCGGGCTCAATCTTTTGGATGCTGTCATATCCACTAAGAGGCTCCTCGTGAGGTTTCCTACCAGTGAAGGAGTTGGGGAGATGCGGGAAGAGCAGAATCCACCTTCACTTGCTACCACATGGCCCCTAGTCCGCAGGGGGCGGCACCCACACCGGTACCTGAGACGTTGGATCCTCGAGACCTGGAGAGAAGAGGAGAGCCGGCCGAGGGACTGCTTACTTTCCCCTCGGGGAGGACCCAGCAAGAGTAGTCCAGATTGGAGCCCTACTCCCGGAGGAGGCTCGTGATCGACTCCTCACCTTTCTGCGAGCTAATGCGGATGTCTTCGCCTGGTCGGCGTCCGACATGCCAGGGATTCCAGAGGAGGTGATTACCCACCAACTTAACATTCGGGCTGAGTGCCGACCCATCCGGCAGAAGAAAAGGAGTTTCACCCCCGACCGACAGAAGGCCATGGATGAGGAGGTGCGGAAGCTACTGGTGGCCGGTCACATCGCGAGGTGCATTACCCGGACTGGCTGGCGAATGTCGTGATGGTTCGCAAGGCCAATGAGAGCTGGAGGATGTGCGTGGACTTCACCGACCTCAACAAGGCATGCCCCAAAGATAGCTTCCCATTGCCCTGGATCGACCAGCTAGTGGACGCCATGTCCTGGCATGAAACTCTTAGTTTCATGGATGCATTCTCGGGGTATAATCAGATCAGGATGAATCCGGCAGATGAAGAAGCCACCTCTTTTATTACAGAAAAGGGGATTTACTATTACAAGGTGATACCGTTTGGGTTGAAGAATGCCGGGGCCACCTATCAAAGGTTGATGAATAAGGTCTTTGAGGACCAGATAGGGCGTAACATGGAGGTGTATATGGATGATATGCTGACAAGAGTACCAGTGCTGCTGACCATGTCGCCGACCTCGAGAGACCTTCAACAACCTGCGCCGGTATCGGATTAGGCTTAACCCCCACAAGTGCGCCTTTGGAGTGGTGGCAGGCAAGTTTCTGGGCTTTATGGTAACCAGCGAGGGATTGAAGCCAACCCTGACAAGATCAGGGCTATCTTGGAGATGAGGCCCCCAGCTAACAAGAAGGAGGTGCAACGCCTAACTGGAGGGTGGCGGCTTTGAGTCGCTTCATGTCAAGATCGGCAGAGAGGTGCATTCCCTTCTTTAAGGCCCTACGCAAGGTCAACGGCTTCGAGTGGACAAAGGAGTGTCAGGATGCCTTTGAGAGTTGAAGCAATTTCTATCCACTCCCCGCTTGTCCAAGCCTAAGAATGAGAGGAGCTCTTCCTATATCTTGCAGCCTCCCCCGAAGCTGTCAGCTCTGTGCTCATGCGCATGGATGTTGATGGGTCAGAAGCCGATCTATTACACTAGCAAGGTACTTCATGATGCGAGACCAGATACTCTAGAACCGAGAAGGTTATTTTTGCCCAGTGGTCTCTGCTCAACGCTTCCGACCTTACTTTCAAGCTCATCCCATCGTGGTGCTCATGGACCAACCTCTCCGGACCATCTTGTCTCGCCCCACACCTTTGGTCGGCTAGCTAAATGGGCCATTAAACTAAGTGAGTTTGACCTATCCATCCGGCCAAGATTGGCATGAAGTCTCAGGTGTTAGCTGATTTCTTGGTTGAGTGTTCCTGGACCGAGAGGGGTATGGAGGAGGTACGCCCGAGGAGTGTGTAGACCCTCCCTCGACCGAGGAGGCGGAAAAGGAGGTGTGGATTTTGCATGTGGATGGAGCCGCAAATTCTCAAGGAAGCGGAGCTGGACTCATTCTTGCGAGCCCTGAGGGGGATGCAGTGGAGTATGCTCTCAGATTCCAGTTCCCGGCAACCAACAACCAAGGAGTATGAAGCTTTGCTAGCAGGGATGAGGTTGGCTGAGGAGTTAGGCGCGGGGCGTTTGAGGGCCTTCACGGACTCTCAGCTTGTTTCTGGGCAGATCACTGGGGAGTATGAAGCTAGGGACCCAACCATGTCCCGCTATTTAAGCAAGGTGCAATCCCAAGCCTCTCGGTTCTCTTACTTCCGTGTCAGCTACATTCCTCGAGCAGAGAATGCCAGAGCCGATGCATTATCCCGTTTGGCCACTTCGGCGACGGGACGCTGGGAAGAACGTATATAGAGCACCTCCAGGCCCCAAGCATTGAAGTTGCGGATGAAGCATTGCCAGTGAGCAAGAGCCCTCCTAGATGGATGCCTACATCCGATATTTGACCGACGGTACTCTCCCAGAGAACCCGCTGAGGCCAAGCTACTCAGGCAGAGGGCCCCGAGGTTCTTAATGATGGACGGAAGCTTTATCGAAGATCATTCTCATACCCGGTCCTCAGGTGCATGGGACCGGCTGAATCAGATTACATCCTTCGGGAGATCCATGAAGGCATCTGTGGGAGTCACCTGGGGGGCAGAAACCCTAGCTTACAAGCCCTGCGGCAGGGGTACTTCTGGCTGACAATGAAGGAGGATGCGGCCAAGCTCGTTAAGAGATGTGATAGCTGTCAGCATCACACTAATATCAGCGACAGCCGACGTCTCAGTTAACCCCCTTGGTGGCACCCTGGCCCTTCGCCCAGTGGGGTATGGATATCTGGGACCATTTCCCCCGGCCTTCGGACAGCGAAAGTTCCTCTTGGTGGCCGTGGATCACTTCACCAAGTGGGTTGAAGCCAAGGCCCTTGCTAAGATCACAGAGAGCAAAGTGAGATCCTTCTTTTGGAAGTCCATTATATGTTGGTTCGGGCTACCGCGCACCCTAGTCACCGACAATGGCCGGCAGTTGACAACGCGCCCTTCCGGGAGTTCTGCTCCGAGCTGGGCATCCGTCAGAAGTTCACTTCCATTGGGCACCCTCAGACCAACGGGGCAGCCGAGGTGACTAATCGGATCATTCTCCAAGGGCTAAGAACTCGACTGGATGACTATAAGGGACGATGGGTGGAGGAGCTCCCCAACGTGCTGTGGGCTACCACACAACGCCGCGACCCCACCGGCGAGACCCCATTCAGCTTAGTCTTTGGATCCGAAGCCGTCATCCCGGTGGAGATTGGCTCACCGAGCCCTCGGTGGAATCATACAACGAGGAAGGCAACCCAAACCAGCTGCGAGCCAACCTCGACCTGGTGGAGGAAGTGCGAGACCGAGCGCGACTCCGGATGGCGGTCTACCGGCAACGGCCGCCAAATATTACAACGCCCGTGTGCTTCCCAGGACTTTCTTGCCAGGGGACCTGATCCTTCGACTGGCTAGGTCTCGAAGCCGGCAGAGGGAGGCAAGCTAGCTCCAAATTGGGAAGGACCCTATCGGATCGCCGAGACACTTCGCCACGGAGCTTACAAGATTGAAGAGCTCGATGGGAAGCCACTTCCTAGGACATGGAATGCAGACAACCTTCGCCGGTACTATCAGTAACGCATTCCTCCTTCACATCAAATACCGTGCATGTATTCTTTTGGGCTTTCGCCCCTCATTTTATATTAACAAATTTTAATTTTAGCCCCTGAGTTCTTTTTACCTAAAGCCCTAGGCCAACCAGGCATAAAGCCCGACACCCGTCGGCACCTAAAGCCCTGGGCCAGCTAGGCATAAAGCCCAACGACCGATGGCACTTAAAGCCCTACACCAGCCAGGCATAAAACCCGACACCCGTCGGCACCTAAAGCCCTGGACCAGCCAGGCATAAAGCCCGACACCCGTCAGCACCAAAAGCCCTAGGCCAGCCAGGCACAAAGCCCGACCCCCGTCGGCACATAAAGCCCTGCACCAACCAGGCATAAAGCCCAACACCCGTCGCACCTAAAGCCCTAGGCCAGCCAGGCACAAAGCCCGACACCCGTCGGCACCTAAAGCCCTGGGCCAGCCAGGCATAAAGCTCGACACCCATCGGCACCTAAAGCCCTAGGCCAGCCAGGCATAAAGCCCGACACCCATCGGCACCAAAGCCCTAGGCCAGCCAGGCATAAAGCCCGACACCCATCGGCACCAAAAGCCCTGGGCCAGCCAGGCACAAAGCCCGACCCCCGTCGGTACTTAAAGCCCTGCCAGCCAGGCATAAAGCCTGACGACCGATGGCACTTAAAGCCCTGCACCAGCCAGGCATAAAGCCCGATACCATTGGCACCTAAAGCCCTGGGCCAGCCAGGCATAAAGCCCGACACCCGTCGGCACCTAAAGCCTGGGCCAACTAGTTATAAAGCTGACACCCGTCGGCACCTAAAGCCCTGGGCCAGCCAGGCATAAAGCCCGACACCCATCGGCACCAAAAGCCCTGGGCTAGCCAGGCACAAAGCCCGACCCCTATTAGCACATAAAGCCATGCACCAGCCAGGCATAAAGCCCGATGACCGACGGCACTTAAAGCCCTGCACCAGCCAGGCATAAAGCCCAACACCCGTCGGCACCTAAAGCCCTGGGCCAGCCAGGCATAAAGCCCGACACCTGTTGGCACCTAAAGCCCTGGGCCAGCCATGCATAAAGCCCGACACCGTCGGCACCTAAAGCCCTAGGCCAGCCAGGCATAAAGCCCGACCCCGTCGGCACCTAAAGCCCTGGGCCAGCAGGCATAAAGCCCGACACCCGTCGGCACCTAAAGCCCTGGGCCAGCCAGGCATAAAGCTCGACACCCGTCGGCACCTAAAGCCCTGGATCAGCCATGCATAAAATCCGACCCCGATTGGCATAAAAGCCCTAGGCCAGCCAGGCACAAAGCTCGACCCCAGTCGGCACCTAAAGCCCTAGGCCAGCCAGGCATAAAGCCCGACCCCATCGGTACCTAAAGCCCTTGGCCAGCCAGGCATAAAGCCCTACACCTGTCGGCACCTAAAGCCCTGGGCCAGCCAGGCATAAAGCCCGACAACCGTCGGCACCTAAAGCCCTGGCTAGCCAGGCATAAAGCCGACACCCGACGGCACATAAAGCCGACACCCGATGGCACATAAAGCCCGGCACCCGACGGCACATAAAGCCAACACCCGATGGCACATAAAGCCGACACCCGACGGCACATAAAGCCCGGCACCCGACGGCACATAAAGCCCAACGACCGACGGCACTTAAAGTCCTGGACCGGCCAGACAAAGTCCGACCCCCTCGGCACCAAAAGCCACGTGCCTACCTAGCGCAAGGCCTGAGATACCCCTGGCAGAGCGGTGCACCGTCGGTCCTGAGGAACCCGCCTACCTCAACCTCCAACGACCGGCACTTCAAATCCAAGAAACCTATCCTTCCTGGCCCCAAGTTTCGGTCCTAAATGGCTAAGATGGAATATCTTGTATGAGTTGAGAGTTATCCCCTGGCACTAGTGGGACTAATGGGACCAAGGGGCCGCGCATTGTCAACCAACGAATTCGGGGTAAGAGTCGCAAATAGACAATTTATTTTAGAGAAGAAAAGTATTTCATTAATTTGAAGGGATTACAAAATGTCGACGTCGTCGGACTTGCAAAAATAAAAATACAAGCTCACGGTTCTGCTGGCGTGGGCTCATCGTCGGAGGAGGCCGAATCTGAGAAGTGATCTGGCTCGATTTCCAGGGCTTGGGGAATGTTCAAGTCCTTGGCGATTTTCTCCTTCCCATGCTGGAATCCGTGAAGGAACACCGCCTCTAAGGCTTCTGCCAAATCATCTGTAAAGCGCTCGGATGCTTTGTACTCCTTAATAATTCTAGCGGTCCTGGCCACGATGGCAGCTTCCACCTCAGCGGCCCAAGCCCTCTCCTTCCCAGCGAGGGCTGCCACCGCAGCCCTCTCGGCCTCCCGGGCATGGCTCGCCTCCTCCTCGGATTGGCTTGCTTCCTCCTTCGCTGCCCGTGCCTCCTCCTCCGCGGCCTTTGCTTTCTCCTCAGCCGCAACCACCTGACCCTCGATCTCCTAGAGGGCCAGGGTCAGCTCAGAGATGTGTAGATCTCTGGCCATCATGGCGTTCTCGGCCTCCATCATTTGGTGGAGCGCCACCCGCAGACGGTTGGCATCGGCCTCCGTCCGGCTCTCGGCGGCCCTGGTTTCACTAGCCCATGCGCTTTTGGCCGATTCCAGCGCCTCCTCGGCCACCTCCGCGCGGTGCTAGGCATCTTCAGCCTCCTTCTGCGCCTCGTACAGAAGGGCCTTCCCACCATGGATTGCCTCCCTGGCGGCCCTTAGGGAGTGCACGAGCTGTATGAAAGTTCCAGGTTAGCAAAAAAAAAAGGAAAGAAAAAAGAAGAAAGGGAAATATAAAGGCAAAGGGCGGAAAGGCTGCTTACCCTAACGACGGCCGCGTAGGAATCCCAGAAGAATGTGCTCGCCTTCTGGTGGCTGAGCTCCTCTAGGACCTCGGGCATGAAAATTGGGGCAAGGACCCGTTCAGCCCAGCGACCATCGTTCAAGATGGAGTCCTGGGATGGCCCCAGCTTGGCCCTGCTCCATTCGACTGTCTCGGCATTCTCCGGCTCAGTGCGCGGGCTGCTCCTAGGCATCCTCTCGAGGGGTGGGCTTGCTACCCTTGATGGCCCCTCGCCCCAGTCCCTGGCAGCCTCCGATGGAGTCGGTTTGCCAGGGGTAGGAAGCTCTTCCGCCACTATGGGCTCCTCTGCCGCTGCCGGCTCCTCTGCGGCTGGCTCCTCTATTGAGACCCTCGTGGTCGCTTCCATCTCTGACGGGGTGTCGGCTGTGAGATCAATTTCTGGAGCAGCCGGAGGGTCTTGTGGTGCTGGTGGTCGGGGAGAACGAGCTGTCAGGCATTTCGGGGCTGGAGCTTGCTGGCCTTCATTTGGCCCTCTCGGGCCCTCTTTATGGAGACGGCCTTCAGGAGCTTCTGTGTCGGTATCTTCATGGCTGCACGACATCAATCAAGTCAAAAAAAAAAAGGAAAAAAAAAAGAAGAAGAGGAGGAAAAGAGGGAGAAGCAGGCAAAATTTTGGCTAAGTGTGGAAATGGCTTTCCCCGGTGGGAGATAAGACCCGCCGACTGGAGGTTATCTTCCGTCAAGAGCAAGGTGTACCGAGGGACCTCGGTGGCTAACAATTGACTCAACGCTTCTCGATCTCCAGGGTGGACGGTGGAGTTCGCGTTGCCTCGGAGGTCGAGGTCTCCCCACTGGGCCTGACTTGGTCTAGGCCAGCGAAAAAGAATCGGGATTTCCATCCCTTGATCGAGGAAGGAAGAAAAAGCTTAAGGACCCGATTGGGTGGGGCTGGAACAGCCACCAACCCTTCTGGGATCGGAGGATATAGAAGCACCGGAAAAGAGAGATCCGGGGGTGATGCCAAGACGATGATAGAGGATGACAAAGGCGCTAACGACCCGGTATGAGTTTGGGACCAATTGAGAAGGGGTCAGGAGTAGTAGTCAAGAAGGTTGATGAAGAAGGAAGGAAAGGGTGGGCGGAGACCCGCCTTCAGGCAAATTTCATACAAGGCCACCCGACCGGGTCGAAGGAGATGACTCTATCGTCAGGAGTCGGCAGGAAAAGCTCGACTCCTGGGGAATCTGGTAACGGGCTCGGATTTTTGCCAAATCCAGACCTGTTACCATGGAGGCAGTCCGCTTCGGGGACCCCTCCACCCTCGAGGAGGTGCCGGCCTCTGACCGGCGGCCCCTCAACAGGGCTCCACCAGTGACCCGGCGTCGGAACAGGGGAACGCGGTCCTCTGAGTCAGTGGACCATTCTAGTTGAGGAGAAGGGGAAGGTACAGGAGAGGCGCAATGCCTCTCAGAGGGAGAACGATTCTCCAAATCGTCCTCCGAGGTCCAGGATGGAGAACTCATGGGTAAGAGAGGAGATGGAGTCTAGAATGGACGAAGAACTAACCTGAGGGAAGAAAACCTAAACGCAGGATTCACAGGTTGCAGGGGAACCCAAAGCGCAGGCTCAGAGGACGACGATGGCAGCAGTGTTGAGGCCAGATTCAACCCCCTATTCGAGTTTTATTGGGTTTTCAAATTGTCCCGCCTCGTCTCGTCAGCCACATGGACCCCCACCATAGGCTGGTTCGCCTCGATGGTTGCCCAGCGCGTGATGCGGTACGCCTCCGGCCAATGATGGGACTCCGCTGACGTCGCCGCTATGAGAGGTAATGATGATGTAGCTTTTCACGCGGACTTCGAAGAGCTAACCTCGCCTCGAGGTCGATCGTGCGGGCACAGTGTACGAAAGCGGTCGCCTGGCTGATCCCCGTCCACATCTCTATGCGGACGACATGAGGAATGTGAAGCGGCCGCCTCTTCACATTCCTCATGTCGTCCGCATAGAGATGTGGACGGGGATCAGCCACGTGAGAGATAGCACCCCTTTCGCCTTGCTAGTGGGGACCGCTTCGCCTCAGGGGTGAGGGGGCATCTGATGTGGCTGATCCAGCGCCGTTAGAATAAAAGGTAACAATAGCTAACGGAGGTCACCATGTCTCACCCCCGAGACCCCCCTCCGGTCTCGGGGTGCACCAGCATCATCTCACCCCGAGACCCCCTCCGGTCTCGGGGTGAGATCATCATATCTCGACCCGAGACCCCCTCCGGTCTCGGGGTGCACCAGCATCATCTCACCCCCGAGATCCCCTTCGGTCTCGGGGTGAGATCACCATACCTCGACCCCGAGACCCCCCTCCGGTCTCGGGGTGCACCAGCATCATCTCACCCCCGAGATCGCCTCGGTCTTGGGGTGAGATCACCATATCTCGACCCCGGGACCCCCCTCCGGTCTCGGGGTGCACCAGCATCATCTCACCCCGAGACCTCCTTCGGTCTCGGGGTGAGATCACCATATCTTGACCCCGAGACCCCCCTCCGGTCTCGGGGTGCACCAGCATCATCTCACCCCTGAGACCCCCTCCGGTCTCGGGGTGAGATCACCATATCTCGACCCCGAGACCCCCCTCCGGTCTCGGGATGCACCAGCACCATCTCACTCCCGAGACCCCCTCCGGTCCCGGGGTGAGATCATCATATCTCGGCCCCGAGACCCTCTCCGGTCTCGAGGTGCGCAGGCATCATCAGCGATTAGCACGCGGACCAGCTTTCGAACCAAATGACAGCTCTGGGCCACCTGGCGCGCCCACGTGACTCTCCGTGCGCCCGTGACTGCTTGCGGCCATGCCTCATAATGGCGTATGGTGCACTGCATGTTCCTGTGCGTGACTGTGCCCCATTACGGAGTACGATTCACTACCACTTGCAACTGTGCGCGGTCATGTCAAGCAACGGCGCGCACCAAATACAACCGCGGCTGCTAGACACG
Source organism: Calamus simplicifolius (assembly GCA_900491605.1). Taxonomy (NCBI): domain Eukaryota; kingdom Viridiplantae; phylum Streptophyta; class Magnoliopsida; order Arecales; family Arecaceae; genus Calamus; species Calamus simplicifolius. Next base: position 570,387 of record UESW01004777.1, read on the forward strand.
TGTAATGCCATATTGATAGGTAACGCGGGATGCCTCCGGCGCGCACAGTAATGGTACGACAGCAATCTTCCGGAACAATAAGATGGGATATTCGAATAGGTATAAAACATGCGCCCGCACTGTAAGTAGGTATCCGAACTCTGGTTTTCTAGCTTTCTTCCTCCTAGCAAAACCCTAACTGTCTCAGCTCTCTTCCGCTGAGCGATTCTTGTCTGATCCCAAGTAACTAACTTGAGCGTCGGAGGGTCCCCACCGAAGCATCCGGTCTTCGAAAACTTTTCTTGCAGGGGTCCGGAAAGAAGGACATCCGTCTTCTCCGATGCTTGAAGAAGGTGACTTGGCGTCATCAAAGAAAAAATTGAATAACTTCTTATGCCACTATCAAGATACTTGTTTGGCGCAAAGTTTTGTCAACCTACACTAAAGTATTTCCTTACCTTTAATTTCAAATCTCTACGGTTGCTTTGTAAAAATTTCTTCTTCTAATTAACCATGCAGAAAAACAATCACCACACATCAAGCTATTAAATCTCAAAACTCAGACTAGCAGCTAGATCAAGAACAATTCGGATAAATGACATCTTTACTATAAATGAGAAAATGTCCTCAAAATCGATACTTTTCTTCTACGCTAATGTCATTGTAAGCTCTAAGAGGATCCCAAACCAATTATAACTTGTCATAGAGTCATCATAAGCACTCCTTATCTATTTACCCCTGCATCTTTGCAATTGGATGTTCTCACCATTGATTTAAACTTTAAATGTTATGACATTAAAGCATACAAGCACAGAAAGATCGCTTGTTATATTAAGTTTAATGAACCTTCTAGTCTTAATGCAAGGTTCACTTAGTCTTATCAAGCGAATTAAAAAAAATAAATATGGATATGTAAATGAGATTACTTCTCAGACTTCCCAGATTAATTAGAAGTTCCAACATGTGAAATTTATGCTATGTGTTCTGTGCATTACTTTGTTACCAATCTTAAGCTTAGTGGATCAGTAATCTAATTAATAAAAATCTGCCCCCATTTATCCATGTAAATTTATTTTGTGTAAGCCAACCCAAAAAATATATATAAGATAAGGAGGGAGGGAGCGTAGAGACGGCAAGCCCGGTGCCGCTATTTTATTCCTCAAAGCTTTCTTCTTTTCAAATATTAGTTAATTTTACCGTTGCCTTTCTCCCGCCGATATCTCCTGCAAAATCTTCCGCCGATGCCGGCATCTGTCTCTCTTCCAACTCTTCATCCCAAAATTCATCACTGCTTTCTTCCCTCGGTGCTTCTTCTACCGTTCACACCCAGAGGGATAGATAGAAGAGCTTTTCGGAAGAATTCCCACAAAGAATTCCTCAAAACCTCATCTTTTCCTGCAAAAAATCCCGCTATTCCCTTCCAAATTGAAGCAATCCGTGGTCATGAAAGCTTTGTTGAAGACCCAAGTCCTAATTCTTCCGGATGCCTCCCGGTTTCTCAATTGGATACCAAAACACTATCTTCACTCCTTACGTCGTGTTCTCATTTGATGGAAGTTAAATGTCTGCACGCAGTTGCAGTGAGGTTGTTTGATAGCTCTGTAACTTTTGCGATCAACAATCTGATCAGTGCCTACGTGAGATTCCGGGAGTTGCTCCATGCGAGGAGGTTGTTTGATAGAATGCCTGAACGAAATGTTGTTTCGTGGACAGCGATGCTTAACGGGTATCTCATAGTAGGACTGCATGATGAGGTTATGAGATTGTTCAAGGAGATGGTTGATAACCATGTCGAGGCTAATAGTTTGACCTTTGTATGTCTATTGAAGTCATGTGGTAATAGAATGGATTATAAGCTCGGGACTCAAATCCATGCTAGCGTTGTAAAAGGGAGCTGGAGCAATTTGATAGTGGATAGCGCTCTTGTGTACTTCTATGCCCAATGTGGCGACCTTCTTTGTGCATCGAGAATGTTTGATAGGATGCCTAATCGGGATGTCATTAGTTGGACTTCAATGATCACAGCTTATGCACAGCATGGGCATGAAGAAGAGGCCTTTTCAATGTTCTCACAGATGCAGTGCTTTGGATTTCGCCCAAATGAATTTACTGTGTGTAGTGTTCTGAAGGCTTGTGGGGAAGTGAAAGCTCTGAGATTTGGGAAGCAGCTGCATGGTGCTATAGTCAAAGGGATGTTCAAAGAAGACGTACATGTGGGAAGTTCCCTAGTGACCATGTATGTAAGATGCAGTGAGGTCAATGATGCGCGGATGGTCTTTGATTTGATGCCCAAGAGAAACACAATTACATGGACCTCTATGATTTCGGGTTACTCACACAACGGTCTTGGGGAGGAGGCCATTTTGTTGTTCCAACGAATGAAGGAGCGTCGTGTATTTGCTAATAGTTTGACTATTGTTAGTATTCTTAGTGCTTGTGGTTCTATTGGATCTTTATACCTTGGAAAAGAAGTTCATGGACAGATAATAAAAAGTTATGTTCAGGAAAATGTTCATCTTGGGAGCACGCTCATTTGGTTCTACTGTAAATGCGGACAGTATGCTTATGCTGCAAGGGTTCTAGAAATCATGCCTGAAAGAGATGTCATCTCGTGGACCGCTATAATTTCAGGCTATGGTAGCCTTGGGCATGGTTCAGAGGCACTTGGATTCTTGAATGATATGTTATGGGAAGGTGTGGAGCCAAACCCATTCACTTATTCTTCAGCTTTAAAAGCTTGTGCAAAGATAGAAGCTGTGAGGCATGGACAATGGATTCATGCTTCTGTGAATAAGACCAGAGCTCTTTCAAATGTTTTTGTTGGCAGTGCACTCATTGATATGTACATGAGATGTGGCTGCACTGCAGATGCGTTAAGAGTTTTTGATACCATGCCAGTACGCAATTTGGTTTCTTGGAAGTCAATGGTCCTAGGATATGCGAAAAATGGGCTCTGCAGGGAGGCTTTAAAGCTCTTGTATCAAATGCAGGAAGAGGGATTACATGTGGATGACTTTGTTCACGCAACAGTTCTCAGTGCATGTGGAGATGTGCAGCGGGAATCAGAGTGTTCTGCCCCTTGTTGTTCTCTGACAAGTTGATTGCAGTCAACAATATTGTTCAATATTGGGTAATGGTGAATGCAATGATGGACTCTTTCTCGAAGTCAATGAGGAACAGTTACTTATGTTTTCTATTATGACAGATCATTTCCAGGATTACGGAACAACACATGATGCAGATGGAGATTGTCGGCAATAAAACAGCATGGAGACAGACCATCAGCATAGAAAGCATTCTACATCTTCCGAAGAGGTATGCTGGTTTGTTGGTTGTGCAAGCAGGCACAAAGAAGAGAGTGAAATACCTTGTACCATGGGAGAAGATGCAACTAACCCAGTAAGTTAGGCTTTATCACAAAATTGATTATGCCTGAACAATTGGATTTTAAGTCTGAACATGTCCAAGATTAAAAATAGAGGATAGAAATTGTTGGATTTTCATGTTTTTATCAACCTCATGGTAAAAGCTATTGCTTTTTTTATTGAGTGGCATGAAAATCTGTTAGGTTGCCTCCCATGGGATATTTAGATAGGACTCTTCGAGGATAGGATGACACCTAATGTCATGTGGATGCACTCATCTTGCTGCACATGACTGTTCTTAGTCATGTACAGTTTCCTATGAAGATTTCTTGAAGAGTCTACTTGCAATATGAAATTTATTCCCTGTTTGACAAGCTCATGCTGAATTTTTTTCCTCATTTGCTATATTTTTTTTTTTAAAAAAAGAGAAATTTGCATAGCATTTCTTATTTGCAATATTCTATTATGGTTCATTTTGTTCTTTCAAAATAGCAGTGCTTTTCAATTTGTTCAAAACGAAGCACTTATGTCTAGGCCAGTACTTCATGTCACTCTCTTTTAAGGGCTCTTTGCTTAGCTGCTTCAGGGTCCCAAAGAGTGCCATAGCTTGATTTCTTTCTTGCTTTTCCTGGTTGGAGTGATATTGGTGTTCTAAACATTGGCAGCAGCTGCGGCATGTAATTGAAAGTGTAAATCATTGCAGTTGATCATGGTTATTGACGCTCAGGCTAAATTTGAAGATAATATTGAGAGAGTTTCCAATCTGTAAATTTTCCAGGAAGAATGTGAGATTGTTTCTTAGACTACAATAGGCTTGGAGGCATGGATGGATACTTAAACAAAGCAAGAAGAGAACAAAATTTTATCATCCAATCGTCACTTCAGTGAACTTACTAAAGAGCCACAGGTTACAACCTACCTATGTAGCATTTCTCAGGAATTTTGGACACTGCTAGGTGACATTCATATCGGTTACCGTATGAATTGGGTTTTCCAGATATTTTTACCGAGGGTAAAGGCTATAGTTCACCATAACCATATGCTAATTGGAATTATAAAAGGGATTCACACCTTAAACTGTGTGTAACTAAGTTTCAAAGTAAATTTAATAAGCCTTCTGTCTTTGAAATTGCCATAACCCACACATCACGGCCACATGTATATGGTCACACAATAAGTGCTGGAGCAAAGACAGCCCATTCGTTAGAACTGGTCTGAGTCTTTCCCCTATATAAACATTTGCAACCAAAAGCTTCTTCACTGCAAACAAAGAATGGCAATGGAGAAGCCAAAAGGGGTAGCAGTTTTGATCCTTATGCTTGTTGCCTCGACGATTGCATGCTCGGGAGACAATGACGGCGGGTTGGTTGATCCACCAGAAACTTGCCATGGCCGGTGCAACCGTGGACTGAGCCTGTGCGTTGTGAAGCTGTGTACTTGGATATCTGACAGTGAATTTTACAACCAGTGTCAGGATACTTGTAGTCAAGCAGGCAGCCTGTGTCATGAAGCCTGTGGGTGTCCAATCATTGATGATGACTCTGATTGTGAACCAGCAGCAGAGCCTCCTGAATCAAGCATAGGATTGCCACAGGCATAAGTGGTTCTCCAACTTTCTAACTTCTACTATGTAATATGAACTCTTAGGACTCTGTCCACCCAGAACAAAGAAAATAAGAAACGAACTTCTTTTACAGTTAGTATTCATTCTATTGCTGTCCTTCATATGAACAAAATGAGCAACGGTACAAAATTTTAATATCTTATAAATGATGATGTTATTAGGCCCTGAGTTTGTTCTTCAACCTCCCCATCTCTTTGCCTTCAAGAGATATGTGTGTCTCTTGTGTCACATGATTACAGTGGAGTAAATGTTTTCAGTTATTTGTTTTTAATGTCTGTGGAGGTTATATTTTGTAGCAGGTCCATCAAGAGTACATCTTTGAACCTGTTTTTCGAATGATGTTTTTGTGAAGGTCGAATGTTTATTGCCAATGTTGATTGTCTTTAGCCAGTGTCAGCCATTTTTGCAGGCGGTGCATGCTGCTAGATTGGTTTACCTATTTCATTTTCCCTTTTAGCTGTCTAAGATTTCTAGTTGAACACGACTCAAGGTCCTTGGAGAAAATTAGCTTATCATGATCCAATCGGCAGATCAGATCTTTTATTTGATTTCTCAGACTGTTTTGCTCTAAAACATAATGAAAAATGAGAAAACAGAAAAAGAGGCACATCAGATCATCAAGACGATCATTTAATTAGTGAAAGTCTCCAAATGATCATTCTGTATAATATTTATATTTAAGCATTTTTGGTGTTTGAATGCCTGCTTATGTTCCAAGTTCTAAAATCATAGCACACGAAAACATTCTGTAAATCATAAAGTTATAGGCCAAAAGTGTTAATATGTAATTCAATCTGTGAGGAAATCTCCAAACCCATTCTAATTCATCATGTGAATCAATTTAAAAGGTAAAATTTTAAAGATTGAAAGACCTTCAACCTCTACTGATCACTTAATATTTTACCTAACTGGAATAAAACCTTGATTGTTGTGTGGAGGGTAATTACTAGCATATTACTGGGGTTCACATTCCTTTTTTCCACTGCCCATATCTACCTTGTTTTATAAACAAACCAAACATTTCCATATCTACTTTTTGGTCAGTCGCCTGAAAATCTAATGCAGCTGTAAAATTTATACAAGCTATATGACACCTGTTTCTATGTCCTGGAATCTATGATTTGGTCCAATGGAGTGGGAGTCGCTTCATGGAACCATTTAGAGGACAGAAGTCATGGAACCATATCATAATGCTTCTTCTAGCTTCTCCTTTTAAGGGTACTTATCTGCCATCAAAAGGTGATGACTGATGGCATATTTATTCTCACATAAATCAAAACCATAGTCGGGTCTCATGGCTGTGTTCACCAAGCAATGCAACCAAAGCAAGAACCCTTCTTCCTGGCATATTGGTTATGGTAAAGAACCAAATTTGAAATTGATTAACAGATAGAAACCAAACTCAAACTCCAATCCAATAAAGAAATGTAATCGAAAGCCCAATCAATAAACCCAACAAGGAATCAACATCTTTGTCTATTCTTATTCAACACAAGGATACTGACAGATTCCAATCTGTCTCGTGCTTTTCCATGTAACAAAGAAAAAAACAAAGCGATGAAAAAAAAAATTTATCCATGACAGTGCAGATGGCTCATCAAGTTGATGTTTTATGCTTTTTTTTCTTGTATTTGAGTCCTCTCATATCAAGTTGATGTTTTGGATGGGATTTATTAGCATGACAAACTGGAACTTTTATCCAGAGTTTTGCACGTCACATCTAAAATTTTGTTACTACTATCTATCAAACCTCATCTTATCTCTATTTGCAAATTGACGTAGGCGAGGCCATATTTATTTGTAGGAAACCCCTATCATTTAGTTGACTAGATATGCTAACAGATGATTATATCCCTAGTAATTTTCAGCCAGTTCAATCATAAACAGTAAAATTTATGATAAAGGACTAAAACATACATTCAGTCCTCAATTTCACTTAAAATTCATTTTGGTCTCAAAACTTTCAGTTGTTATAATTCATTTTTTTATAGTTTAAAAATATTACATTTTTAATATTTTATTATACAGATTTAGTTAAAATTGACATATGAATTGGTTGATAGGATCATAGTTAACTATTCAGTCAATTTTATTCGATCTTATGTAATATAATATTTTTAAGATTTAAAAGACTAGACTAAAACAACTGGAATTTTGAGTGAAAGTCCAAGGACCAAACGTATCTTGTTCCTCAAAATTTTAAGGTCGACTCAACTGGGGAGAAAGGTTTCCCATTTCCTCAATGTAGCGTTCAGGGTTCGCTCAACTCGAGTAGACTTCCCCACAATCCCCTCCACTGCCACTAGTGGCTTTCCTCCCTCCATCGCCTTGGCAGCCAAAACTCCGCTCTTGGCCTCATCAGTGGCCTTGCCATCCACTCTCCCACCTCATGGACTCTACCTCTAATTTTCTTTCAGGTAGTAGTGGTGTGAGTAACATTGATGGCATGGGAGACTATATCTAAAACTTAGACAAGCTTGTGAGCCTCAGCAATCGAACGGTGGCATCACCATTCAATTGCAGGAGGAAACTCTCCTTCCTTGTTGACCCCGCCGCCTCTGTCGTTCTCGATTCCTAACCCTGTTCATGGCCTAGATCAGCCCTCATAGACCTAAGGTATTTTGTTGGAAAGAGAGGCAAGATGGAGCCATGCCTGCACCGATTATAATAAAATATTATCTTAAAAAAAATTACAAATATTTTTTCATATCTTTTATAATTTTTTTTTACATTATATTATTATATAAGTTAAAATTTATAATATAACTCAATTCCATAAAAAAAAAATTTTTAATTTTGCCGCTAAATTACGATGGCCTTTCTACTTGCATGTTGCCAAGGAGTGGCAAAGCTTGAACAATAGTGGAGAAGAGATGCTTATGCCCTACTCGATGGGTGATAGATATGTTTGTGAAAATGAAGCTTCTTCTCATCTGAATGTCATCTTTGCTTCTGCTACATAGTTTGGAATGTTTCGTAGTGTTATGTATCTTTAAGGTAGTGTTTGAATGTTAAAAAGTTATTATAGAAATAGAAATACAAATTCTTCATGAATAGCTTATTCTCTTGTTATTTCAGATTTTTATTTGGTTTAAAATCTGATATTCTATCTTATTTAAATATAATTAATGCAGTATTATTTCAAATGGTGTTTGAATGACATAGGAATAAGCCTGCATTCCATTAGGAATAGATGAAGACTTTTTTAGAAATCTCAAAAATACCTTTGATCAAATGATAAGAAAAAAACGACACCTAGCAACAACGCTACGACACCATGCTTATAACCTTACGACACCCAAGGAGGAATTCAGCCAAAAATCATTCGTGACACCGCAGTTGAAATGCTACGACACCCTAGCGGCAACGCTACGACACCCATGCTTATAACCTTCACGATCTTTGTTTGTTGTTTTCCGGGGTGTGTAGTTTGTTCTCTGGGGTGTCTTTAACTGCTAAAGAGTGTGTCGTGCTTATAACTGCTGGAGAGAAGGCCCGTGACACCCCAAGAGGAATTCGCTTGAAAATCTTTGCGACACCCAAGTTGAAACGTATGACACCCTAACGATAATGCTACGACACCCGTGATTATAACCTTCGCGATCTTCATTTGTTGCTTTCCAGGATGTCTTTAACTGCTAAAGGTGTCGTTATTTTTTATATGGGGTGTCGTAAGTTGTTTCATGGGGTGTCGTTAGTTTCTGCCTGAACATTTTCAGCTATGGTGTCGTAATATGTGAACCTTGGTGTCGTTAGGCCCTTCCTCATGTGTTATGAATGGGTGTCGTAATTTTATAGCTTGGTGTCATTTTTTATAAACTAGGTGTCGCGACTCTGAATTCGGCCGTTGTAAGTTCATGTCTTTAACTATTAATGGTGTCGTAGTTTTTAACCAGGAAGATGAACAATGAGCCATTATTCAGATCAAAGATGGCATGTATTCCTGGTATTTGAGGTTCAATCATAATCGTATTGTCGTATTTCTTCAAGTTATATTGATAGCTAAATCTATGGATATCATTGTTCATGACTGTGTGTGCCTATATTTTCCATAGACGATGCTGAAATTATAGATCGGAAAGAAATCGAGCACACTCCCAGTCGTGCACCTTCACCCATCGCTCCAAAAGCATGGGTTGATACTGTAGTTCCTCAAACTGGAATGGAATTCAATTCAGCAGATGATGTATACTTTCTACAATGGATACGCAAAAAGAGTTGGTTTTGGAATCACAACAGTGTGTAGCAGGGCCAACAACAACAAACAACTTTGCTTCAAGCACCTGGCGTGTTGGAGGCAAGGAAAATTTAGAAAAATGAGAAAAGCATGAATCATAGGGATACTGGGAAAGTTGATTGCATGGCATCCATAAAAGCAAGACTGAATGCTACAAGTGGTAAGTGGATATTGGTTGAGGTTTCTCTAGAACATAACCATGGGATGTCCATAACATCAACTGGTTATCTACGATCGCATAGGAGGATCATCACACCAGAGAAGGCAGAGATCAGCAATTTATATGTCGTGAATGTTTCGACAACTCAGATATACTCTGCCATAGCAAGGAGAAAAGGGGGCAGAAGACAATTGGATTTCATCGAGAAGGATGCTCGTAATTTCATTTGTCGTGAATGTCATTTAAGCTGAAAGAAGGAGATGCTCGGTCGATGGTAATCCATTTCATCAAAATGCAACTCAAAAATCCTAATTTCTTCTATACCTTAGACCTCAATGATAATGGTCATCTCAGGTCTGTCTTCTGGATTCATCCAAGGTCAAAATTGGCATGCACATACTTCGGTGATGTTCTAAGCTTTGACTCAACCTACTTGATAAATAGATATCAAATACCTTTTTGTCCATTCGTTGGGGTCAACTATCATGGACAGTCCACCTTGCTTGGTTGCGCATTATTGTCTGATGAGAGTACTGAGACATATAAATGGGTTTTTCAGTCATGGCTGGATGCAAATGGTGGTCAAACACTATTGCCATAATAACTAACCAAGATAAGGCAATCGAGGCTGCTGTTAAAGAAGTTTTTCCTTACACACGACATCGATTTTGTCTTTGGCATATATTGAAGAAGATACCTAAAAAGATTGGCCACATTTGCATAGAAAATCCCAAATTTATGGTTTATTTGATGAGGCGATATATGATTCATTGACCATACAGACATTCGAGGAAAGGTGGGCACATGTTATGAGAAATATAAAGAATGCAAGGCTATAGATTGGTTCAATATCCTTTACGAATGTCGGGATAAATGGGTCCTAGTTTACCTAAAGGATACATTCTTCGCAGGTTTGTATGTCATTGTTTTGGTTCATGTTCGCGTTCAATGCTTCTTTTTTTGACAAAATTATGTACAAGAATGTCATCTTCACAAAGGAGCGAGGGCATAAATCACTTCTTTGATGGGTTTATAAATTCGAAGACTACACTAATGGAGTTCATAGGTAAGTACGAAGATGCCTTGGAGAAAAGGTACGAGGCCAAAAATGAGAAAGATAATAGGACATTGCAAACGATTGCTTTCCTAAAGACGTCATCACCTTTTGAGAGACAAGCTACAGGCATGTATACAAAGCGCATTTTCAAAAAATTTCAGAATGAGATCCTTGAAATGGCTGCATCAAATACTAAATTGATCAAGGAAGTTGATAACTGTTGTGTATATTGTGTAAAGTCGTATGAAAGGATTGAAGTCGATGGAATCGGCAAGGAGAAGATCAAAGATTATATCGTGTCATACGATAGAAATATTGAGGATGTCCAATGCTAGTGTCGATCCTTTCAGTTTAAGGGTTACCTGTGTAGGCATGCCTTATTGGTTCTTCATCAAAGCAACCTATTTCATTTACGATATAAATACTTCTTGAAGAGATGGTGCAGGGACATGAAATACCAATTCGATGATTTCGACTGCAATACTGAAGGTTGTGATAAAAGCACACGAAAATTACAGTACGCAGTGACAATTTTTTATTTGAAATGTCTTAATATATGTTTTCAATAATATTATGTTATTGATTGTAGATATAGTTTGCTGAGTCATCGATGATGAAGCTCGCAGAGATAGCCTCCATGTCTGAAGATGCATTTAATTTAGTGATGGATGGTCTAACACCCATATTCAAAATTATTGTGGATTCTAACTACAGCTAAGCCAAGTACAGAGCTTGTAATTCAAGATCCTTAGCAAATTGGGATGAAAGGTCGCCCAAGAGAGAACATATTAAAGAGTGGAGTCGAGAATAAGTCAAAAAGATCAAGGAAAAATATGGTCAAGGCAATTGTTGATGCTCCACCAATGCAAAATGAAATAAAAGCTGCTTCAAGCAACAGGCAGAGTTGTATGTAGTTAATTAACACCGGAGAGACATGGAAAGAATTGTACCACCTTCCGAAACTTTGATGGATGAGTTCGATGCTTATGTATTGAGTTAACTAACACAGGAGCATATATAAAACATGGGTGTCATAACTTTGTAACTAGGGTGTCTTGGTCACAAATGAAGTGCTTTGTAACTAGGGTGTCTTTTTCAGCCAAATGAAGTGCTCATCTCGTCTGCCAAAAAGATTTGATATTTTACGAATATGCTTGCACTGTTACGACACCCCAGCTCTCGCCTAACGACACTCTCACTCTGGGCTAATACCAAAGCTTTTAGTGCAACGACCTCCAGCTCTGGGCTAACGACACCCTAGCTTTAGCTCGACGACACCCGAAAGGAAAATCCTACGACATCCCATTTCTCACGAAAGGACACCAATGCTTTTAGCGCAACGACCCCCAGCTCTAAGCTAACGACATCCTAGCTTTAGCTCGATGACACCGAAAGGCCAAATCCTACGACATCCCATTTCTCACGAAAGGACACCAATGCTTTTAGTGCGACGACCCCCAGCTCCAAGCTAACGATACCCTAGCTTTAGCTCGATGACACCCGAAAGGCCAAATCCTACGACATCCCATTTCTCACGAAAGGATACCAATGCTTTTAGCGCGACGACCCCCCAGCTCTAAGCTAACGATACCCTAGCTTTAGCTCGATGAACCCAAAAGGCCAAATCCTACGACATCCCATTTCTCACGAAAGGACACCAATGCTTTTAGCGCGACGACCCCCCGGCTCTGGGCTAACGACACCCTAGCTTTAGCTCGATGACATCCGAAAGGCAAAATCCTACGACACCCCTGTTCTCATGAAAGGACACCAAAGCTTTTAGCACGACAACCCCCCAGCTTTGGGCTAACGATACCCTAGCTTTAGCTCGACGACACCCGAAAGGAAAAATCCTATGACACCCTTATTCATGAAAGGACACAAAAGCTTGTAGCGCGACGACTCCCCAGCTCTGCACTAATGACACCATAGCTTTAGCGCAACGACCCGAAAGGCAAAATCCTACGATATCCCATTTCTCACGAAAGGACACCAAAGCTTTTATCGCGACGACCCCCAGCTCTGGGCTAACGACACCTAGCTTTAGCGCGACGACACCCGAAAGGCAAAATCCTACGACATTCATTTCTTACGAAGGACACCAAGCTTTTAGCGCAACAACCCTCCAGCTCTGGGCTAACGACACCCTAGCTTTAACTCGACGATACCCGAAAGGCAAAATCCTATGACACCCCTGTTCTCACGAAAGGACACCAAAGCTTTTAGCGCAACGACCCCCCAGCTTTGGGCTAATGACACCTTAGCTTTAGCGCGACGACACCCAAAGGCAAAATCCTATGACATCCCATTTTTCATGAAAGGACACCAAAGCTTTTAGCGCAATGACCCCCAGCTCTGGGCTAACGACACCCTAGCTTTAGCGCGACGACATCCGAAAGGCAAAATCCTACGACATCACATTTCTCACGAAAGGACAACAAAGCTTTTAGCGCGATGACCCCCAGTTCTGGGCTAATGATACTCTAGCTTTAGCGCGATGATACCCAAAAGGAAAAATCCTACAACACCCCTGTTCTCAATTTACAACATTTAGTTTTCAATTTACGACATCATATATGAAAACTTAAGAAATTGTGAAGTAGAAAGGCATAAATATGAATAAATCGAGGACACCCCTATTCTCAGTATAAATTTTTGCATTTGCATTAAATCTGAAATAGTGTTAGTATGAATAAATTACATTAAATTTTCAATCAAAGAAGAATGAAAAAATTAAGAACAGTTTGACAAGGTCGTTGATCTTTTGGTTTAGGCCCTCTTTCAATATCGTCGCAGCTAATTGTCGCCGGTATTCTCTTACTTCCTCCTCCATGAAATCCATCTTCATATCAGGATTATCCCGTCGAGCAAGACATTCCATGTATCTCAGACAGTATAGGCCGCAATCCAGCGATCCGCCGGTTGACTTGGGCAATCCGAAATCTCTTCCATCGGCCAAGTCATCACCTCCTCCTAATCGCAGTAGATATGGAATATGTGGCCAAGAATTGTATGCCATTTCTTTGCATTGGCCTTGTACCTGGCGTTGCGTTTTAATGAATTCAGGTGCATGAACACCTTTCTTTCCATGTCGACAGCAACCAGATGCCAGTGTGAGTTATCGGAGTTTATTATGGTGAATAGAAACCAGAATTGGCCTTATCTTCATCGATACATTGTCAAATATCGAAGCCCCTGATGTTGCAGCGAGTTCATGAGCAGTTAATGAAGAAGTCAGACACAAAGCGGCTACAAAAACTGATGCAAAGATGCACTTATGGTATCGGTCCGGATGCTCTGTCTAGTTGCACATCAAAACTCCTGGCCGGCATCAATTATCTGCCAATGCAATGTAAACCGATTAATATAATTCTAAAATCAATAACTAGAAAAGGTTTCTTGAGATACTTACATCATCTATTATCATATCATTGTTAATGAGATCCCAAAGACTTTTCCTTGTTACAATGCCATCTAACTTATTGGTGTACTCGATCTCGTCGGTTAGTCGTTCGCTCAAAAAAAATTATAATAATTTGGTCATCTTCGACCGTTGTGTTGGGCTTTGATGTGCCTACTGTCTTCGATGACTTTCTAGGACGGGTTGTCTCATAAGAATCTCCTCTGACCTTGGATGCCTTTGCTTCCTCGGCTCTTTTTTAACCCTCTTAACAAGTGAAGGCATTCCAATGATTTCTATGTCCACATCATCACCCTTTGGAGCAGGGGTGCCAAGTTTATTATCAGATTTGGACTCCTCTTGGCCATCCGTAGAATGCCCCTCCCCCTCTTCTCCTCCTCTTAATTTTCATTCCCATGCTCTGTTTTATCGTCCAAGGAATCCCCCTCCAATCTCTTCTCCTCTATTTTTGCATTCCCCATCTCAGTTGGACACTCGGAGGAATGTCCTCCTCCATCTTCTTCTCCTTGTATTTCCTTTCCCAGGCTCGAGAAGACACTCCAGGGAATGCCCCTCTTCTGTCTTTCTGTCTCCCTTGTCCTCCTCATTTATTGCATTGCTTTCCTTTCTGAGCAGTGAACTGAGGAGGCTCTCAGCAATGGACAGCCTGTGCCTGACATCGTCGAGTTGATCCTTAACGCATGCCAATTCAATCCTCAACTCGGCACAGCTTTCGCAGCGCTCTGTTGGTTCAGGCGATGCTACTGTCTATTGAGTGAGAAGCCAGCGCTCCTCTGACAGTGGTACAGTAGCTCTTTCTAACTGCAAAGCAAGATGATAAACAAATTAATATTAAGTGAAAATATTAACACATTAAGTGAAAAATATGGTCAGAGCAATGAAGCAATGTATTAGCTTACCAAGTCATGAGGCTGCATGTTGGCAACCCGAACCGACTGGATCTTCATTTGGTTGTCATACCACTTCAACAGCCGGGGCAGTTTATCGGGATATGTGCTCACATTGATGTATGCTCGAGGAACCACGCCTGAACATGATAATTTTTGGATATAAAAAAATGTAATATTAACAAAAAATTATACTAAGGATACTATTTCTGCATCTCAATAATCCTTACTACCAACGCTGCCGAGCATCCGACAGGGTAGGCTGCCTCCTAACCTTTTTTGCTCTCTTTGAGTGGACCGGCTCCTCGGAACGCAAGCAAGCAGCTACTTCTGGGAGAGCCAGAACAATCAACTCCTTGAATGCGAAGCCCAGTCGATCCTATCCAGTTGACTTAAGTCATCCAAGTGCTAGATGAGATACCGTGGACATCTCTGATTAGACATTGGAGCCAAAAACATGGCAAACATGTAGGCGATCCAAAGTCTGACGTTGTCCTCGACATCTTCCTGTACCTTAGATGATCGGAGTTGAAATATTAACTTCTCCAAACCTTCTTGACGAAGATCTAAACCCTAACCAAATCGTCTGAACAACCTTCCGTTGAACAACTGGCTCGACGTGTCGATCTTCTTCCCATGAGTTGGAAGTCCCAGAATAAGTGCGACTTCGTCGGTACTGAATAGAACCGGCTTGCCACAAAAAATGAACTCGTCGCCTCCATTGTGACACTTATGATGTCTGCTAGCAGGCACCGTCGACTGTGAACGTCTGCATATCGACGAAGGCACCAAATGGGGTCTTTGAATAAGTTTTGTATGCTGTCTAGTAAACCCCATTTTCCAAACCTTCTGAATGTATAAGGCCGGCCTACAACTATTCTTAAACAGCTGGGAAGCCTTCACTCGGGGGACTGAATAATTTTCATGTCATCTGAAACAGGGGTAAAACATACTTGTCAGCTGGGTGCCATTATGTATGAACTAGGGTGTCATGACATTTTAAGAGAGGATGCCATAATATCTTAACAAAGGGATAAACATACCTGAAGGAGACGCATCCTCATTCGAATGAAGAACGATGTCCTTGCTTTGTTCCGCCATTTTCTCCTTCTGGTTCTTCTTTGTTCGCGGTCTTCATCCACAAACGAAAGCACTCATCTCCATGAATGAAGTAGATGCAAGAAAGAACTGTGGAAGAAATTTAGGACACCAGTGGCTTCTCGAGCAACAAATGAAGGACCTCTAGGGTTCAGAAATTTTTTTATGCCAACCTCAGAGAAATATGAAAGGACACCAGGAGCACACGATCATATCACTGATACACAAACCCGTAGGAACCGGCCACGTTATGCAACTTTTCTCGAAAAGATGGCATAGCTGAGTTACTAGGGTGTCGTCGAATTACAACTAGGGTGACATCAAAATTCCACCTAGTTTAAATATATCGTAGTGGTGTCATAAGTTTATACTAAAGGCATCGTAACGTTTCAACTGGGTGTCGCGAATGAAACCCCATGAAACAACTTACGACATCCCAGCTCTCATCTGACAACATCCTAGCTTTAAACCAACGACACCCATGCAGGGTCTTGTTAAGGCAAGGACCTACGACATCCCGACTTAGGCTGTTACGACACCAGCTCTAATCCGATGACACCCTAGCTTTAGCGCGATGACACCCGTGCGGGAACTGTTAAGGCGGGGACCGACGATATCCCCGACTTAGGCTATTACCGATACCCAGCTCTCATCTGACGATACCTTAGCTTTAAGGCGACGACACCCATGCCGGGACTTGCTAAGGTGGGGACCAACGACATCCCCGACTTAGGCTGTTATGACACCCCAGCTCTCATCGAACGACACCCTAGCTTTAGCGCGACGACACCCGTGTGGGGACTATTAAGGCGGGGTCCGACGATATCCCCGACTTAGGCTGTTACTGGCACCCCAGCTCTCATCTGACGACACCCTTGCTTTAAGACGACGACACCTATGCGGAACTTGTTAAGGCGAGAACCGACGACATCCCCGATTTAGGCTGTTACGACACCCCAGCTCTCATCTGACGACACCCTAGCTTTAGCGTGATGACACCCATGCAGGGACTGTTAAGGTGGGGACCGACGACATCCCCGACTTAGGCTTTACCGATACTCCAGCTCTCATCTGATGACACCCTAGCTTTAAGGCGACGATACCTGTGCCGGGACTTGTTAAGGCAGGGACCGACAACATCCTCGACTTAGGCTATTACGACACCTCAGCTCTCATCTGACGGCACCCTAGCTTAGCGCGACGATACCCATGCAGGGACTGTTAAGGCGGGGACCAACGGCATCCTCGACTTAGGCTGTTACGACACCCCAGCTCTCATCTGACGATACCATAGCTTTAAGGCGACGACACCCGTACCGGGACTTATTAAGGCGGGACCGACGACATCCCCGACTTAGGCTGTTACGACACCCCAGCTCTCATCTGACGACACCCTAGTTTTAAGGCAACGACACCCATGCGGAGACTGTTAAGGCGGGGACCGACGACATTCTGAATTAGGCTGTTACGAAACCCCAGCACGGTGTCATAGCATTGGTTCTAGGGTGTCGTAAGGTTTAAACTAGGGGTATAACTGAGTCGAGACAACTCGCAAGTAGCTCGAGATCGACTCGAAAAATACTCGAAATCGACTCGTTGCTTATCGAGTCGAGCTCGAGCTCGAGCTACTTGAGTAAATTATCGAGCCGAGTTCGAGTATTAAAATACTCGGCTAGAAAAGCTTGCAAGCTTGATTGAGCTTACGTAACTTTTTTTAAAATATAAAAATTTATCTGATTAGATCGGGCAATCAGTGGTTTAGTGGGGCTCTAAGACAAAATTAGAAAAAGTGAAAAATAAACCGTCATTCGTCTCAGCAAGAAAATTAGGAAAACGAACCGTCACTCCTCTTTTGCTAACCTGCTCCTGCCATAATAACCCAGTCAAAACTCGCATAGAGTTATTAATTTATTCCATCAGTCAAAACTCGCATAGAGTTATTAATTTATTACATCTTTGACGTGTTATCGGTGAGATCACTATATTAACATTAATCCACAAGAACATCTGAATCATCATACCAGAATCACCACAGAGTAAAAAAGGGCGTGACTGACGCCCAGTCGCCCACCATCCCTTTGGTGCCTTCTCCTCAAAACCCATATCTTCCCTCCGCGGCGTGAGTGCGTGGCTCTCGTCCCTCCCTCCGTATCCCCAAAACCCATCTTCCTCCGTGGCGTGACTCTCATGACCTTGTCCCTCCCTCCGTGTCCCCAAAACTCATCTTCCTTCCACGGCATGACTCTCGTCCCTATGAACAGCAAGAGGATAGGGCTCATCTCTAAACGGTAACGGGTAAGCCCTATCTCCATAAAGATAATGATAATCTTTGCCCTATCTCTAACAGTGAGAGCTCCTTTGAATTTTTTGCTAAGAAAATATTTTATTTTAATTTAAAAAATATATTTTTTAATTTTTATACAAAAATTCAAGTTGAGTCAAGCTCGAGTACATCGAGTATTTCATCGAGCTTGAGCTCGAGCTTGAAATAAAAAACTCGATTGAGCTCGAGTCGAGATTCGGGCTTCAAATTTTAGAGTCGAGTTGAGCTCGAGCTTGGCAATGTATCGACTCGACTCGGCTCGATTACACCCCTAGTTTAAACTGGGGTGTCGCAAGGATTTTGGCTGAATTCTCATGGGGTATCGCGGGGCTTCTCTCCATGGCCAGTTTTAAGCACGGGTGTCGTAGCATTGGTGTTAGGGTGTCGTAAGATTTAAACTGGGGTGTCGCAAAGGATTTTCGGCCAAATTTATGTGGAGTGTCGCGGGGCTTCTCTCCATGGTCAGTTATAATTATGGGTGTCGTAGCGTTGTTGCTTGGGTGTCGTAAGGTTTCAACTGCGGCATCGTAGATCTTTTTTTTGGGTGAACATAACTTGGTGTCAAACTTCCGACCTGTTTCTTCTTGGGACGTCGTAAAGCTTATCCATTCAGTGCATTTAAACCACGAGCACCAAGTGGCCGATTGAATAATTGAAAAGTGCTCATTCTGTCATGCGAGGAGAGACACTTTGATTTACTATAATGAAGATGCTAGCATGGCCAATCCTTGTTCCGAATCGGGGATTGGAACACTGAGTTCGACGAGATTTGGTTTCCCAATACTCTCTTCAGTAATGTTTCTGTCCCCCCATCCCCCAACTCGATGGCTATAAAAGGGGAAAGGATGAGAATTGCCTGCAACCACAGGAAGGGTAAACAACATCGGAGGTAGTTTAAGAAAGCTTCGCCCATGACGACATTGGAGGTAGACGAGCTGGCTATCGCCTTTAGCATGAAACTTTGGCTCGATGGCTTCAACGAAGATGTGGAAAAGCAAACTGCCAAGGGATCGTTGAAGACCAACTCTGGTGTATCTCCAAATCCCTTTTTAGCATACAAGTGAGAAGAAGAGAAAGGGAGGAGACCATAGAGGTCCACCTAGAAACGCAAAAAAATTTCCATTTGAAATTGTAACGAAATTTTGCAATGACTAATAATTTATAGATGAACTTGCAACTGCTTTGATGCTACTGTGTTTTAATAGTAAATCTAGGGTATCGTAGCTTTATTACGATTACGATTGATTTTCTCCTGAGATGTCGTGAAGCTTTTCATCTACGCATGAATGGATGTCTTAGGTTTGTAAGTAGGGTATCGTACTATTTCAGCTTGGATGTTCAATGGTTTTCGGTTTCCTCTTGGGATGTCGTAAAGTTTTCTCCTAAGCGTGAACGGGTGTTTTAGGTTTGTAAATAGGGTGTTATACTATTTTAGCTTCGATGTTGTCAATGGTTTTTAGCCGATTTCCTCCTATGATGTCACAAGGCTGTTCTTCAGCGTCCGGTGTAAGGCCATAGGTGTCATAAATTTAAACCTACGGTATCTTAACAGTAAAGCTTGGGTGTTCCGGGCAATTTTCTAAATAGGCGTCTTCGGTTTATAACTAGGGTGTCATACTATTTCAGCTGGAATATCATCATTGATTTTCTGCCGATTTCCTCCTGGGGTATCGCGAGGTTTCTCTCCATGGTCAGTTATAAGCACGGGTGTCGTAGCATTGGTGTTAGGGTGTCATAAGGTTTCAACTGGGGTGTCGCAAAGGATTTTTGACCGAATTTCTCCTGGGGTGTCGCTGGGCTTCTCTCCATGGTCAGTTATAAACACGGGTGTCATAGTATTGGTGCTAGGGTGTCGTAAAGTTTCAACTTGGGTGTCGAAGGATTATCGGCCGAATTTCTCCTGGGGTCATAGCATTGTCGCTAGTGTGTCGTAAGGTTTCAACTGGGGTGTCGTGAAGGATTTTCGGCCGAATTCTCATGGGGTATCGCGGGGCTTCTCTCCATGGCCAGTTATAAGCACGGGTGTCGTAGCATTGTCGCTATGGTGTCGTAAGGTTTCAACTGGGGTGTTGCAAAGGATTTTAGGCAAAATTCCTCATAGGGTGTCGCGGGGCTTCTGTTGACCCAACTATTGATTTTGATGATTAATAAAAGACATGAGTATATTCATTTTGTTTCTAACAGATTTAACAAGTGTTTCAGGGATTAAAAATGTTTGATCAATCAAAAAGAATAAAGAAACATGTTTTGAATCAATGTTTTAAAAAAAATTTCAAAGTTCAGAGCCTGGAGTCGACACCCAAATAGTCAGGAGCGACCCCAAGGCATATAAGAAGGTTTCTGGGATTTTGGCACGATCTGGAGTTGACACCCAAGGTTTCGGAGCCGACTCCAACCTGAGATACAGAGAAGTGCATTCTGTTTTAGTTTCTGGAGCCGACACCTAGAATTTGGGAGCCGACACCTGAGATTTCGGGAGCCGACACCTAAGGTTCTGGAGTCGACTCTAACCTGAGAATAGAGAGCGTGTTTTATGGACTTTTCTGGAGTGACACTTACAGTTTCCGGAGCCGACTCCCGAAAGCAACGAGCCGACACTTACCTTTCTCGGAGCTGACTCCCCAACAACTTTTCTTTACTATTTTGAACACCCGACTTGGAGCCGACACCTAAAAAGTTGGAGCTGACTCCAACCTGTCAGGAACAATTTTTTATCTGTCAGAACGTACTTCAACGGTAAGATTTCTTTTCACCCAACCTCTAACGGCTATTTTCTTTGTGTGTAGAAGAATCCAAACATCTCCAACGGCTATATTTTCCACCTAAAACTTGGATTAAGAAGATCTATAAAAAGGAAAAAACCGTCCGTTTGAAAGTGTGGAATACAGAGGAAAAAGAAAAAGGAAAAGAAATATTTTATGAAAAATCCAAAAATCTTGAGAGAGAAATCAAAAGGAAAGACTCAGAGCTTACATCAACCAATCCAAGAGAGTCCAAAGAGAAATTCAAGGCATTCAAGTTCAAAATCAGAGGATTTTCTAAGTAAAGAAAAAGAAAGCAAAAGCCCTGATTTTCCCAACTTCTCAACTGTAATCTTTGTGAAGAATCTGAGCTGAGGCCTGATTCAACATTTCAAAGGAGAAGAGGAAAACAAGAAAAGAAGAAAAGCACAAATCAAATTTGCTTCAAACAGGCTTTTCTTACCCTTGTTTATTTAATTGCATATTTGCTCACTTAAGAACTGTCTTATATTATAAACTCTATTTTTCATAGTTGTTGGCTAGTTCAATCAAGGAATTGAATTAGTGAGATAGTATACCTCGGTACAAGCTAAGGATAGCTTGTGGTTGGGTTTTGTGCTAGTGAGCCCGGAAAATCAGCTGGGTTCATTGTAATCCCGGGGGAAAACAACAAGTTTTGAGTTGTGAGCTTGTAAAACAACTCGGCTGTAATCAAGTAGATTATAGTGTGGACCCAAGTGATACTTGGGAGTGGACGTAGGTGTTGGATATACCAAACCACTATAAAATCCTTATGTTTGTCGTGTTTTGACTCTCTCACTCTATCTTTTTATTTGTGCTTAATATTTATCCTACACTTAATCTCATTTATTCCAAAGTACATAGTTTTTAAAAGATTAAATTTTAAGAACCCAATTCACCCCCCCTCTTGGGTTGCCATCTGGGCCAACAATTGGTATCAGAACAAGTGCTCATTGTTTATTTGATCACACGATCTAGAGCTAAAGATCCAAATGGCAGCTCAAGCTGGATCTTCATTTGCTGAAGGTCATTCTACTAATAGACCTCCTTTGTTTAATGGTTCAAATTATTCTTATTGGAAAGCTAGAATGAAAATTTTTATTCAAGCTTTAGATTATGAACTTTGGAGTGTAATACTAATGGACCAAGCACACCCACACACTTGTTAGATGGTTTAATAGTTCCTAAACCCGAAAGGATTGGAATGAGAACGATAGGAAAATGGCTCAACTTAATGCAAAAGCTATGAATGTTTTATATTGTGCTTTAGATGCTAATGAGTTCAATAGAATTTCTACATGTATTTCAAAAGAAATTTGGGATAGATTAGAAGTTACCCATGAGGGTACTAATCAAGTTAAAGAATCTAAAATCAATATTCTAGTGCACAAGTATGAATTGTTTAGCATGGAACAAAATGAAACCATCACATGCATGTACACTAGATTTAATGATATTGTAAATGGTCTAAAAAGTCTTGGCAAGACCTACACTAACTCTAAATTGGTTCGTAAAATTCTTAGGTCTCTTCAAGGACATGAAAGCAAAGGTAACTGCTATCCAAGAAGCCAAGGACCTCAACACCTTACCTTTGGAGGAGCTACTTGGATCATTGATGACCCATGAACTGACCATGAAGTAACATCAAGAGGAGGAAGTCAAAAAGAAGAAAATAATTGCCCATAAAGCTGCAGAAAAGGAGATAAGCAACAGTGAGGAAGAAGAGGAAGATGATGAGACAGCTCTCCTTACTAGAAAATTTAAGAAATTTATGCAAAGAAGGAGACCATTCCATAAGAAAAGATATGGAACAAAAATGAAAGGAGAAAAAAAAAGAGAAGGACAAGGACAAAGAAAAAGAGAAAGACCCCCTCATATGTTATGAATGTAAGAAACGGGGCACTTTAGATATGATTGTCCTCAACTGAAAAAGGGGCATAAGAAGAAGAAAAAGGCATATGTTGCAACATGGAGTGAAAGTGATGAATCCTCATCCGAGAGGAACAAAAGGAAGTTGCAAACATTTGCTTTATGACAAACGACGACAATGAGGTAAGTTCTGAAACACTTGTGATGATTTTACTTTTGAAGAATTATATGATGCATTTAATGAATTAGTTAGTGATTTTAAAGCTTTGAAAAAGAAGAACAAATCTTTAAAAAATGATAATTTAAATCTTGCCAAAGAGAAGGATAAACTAACTCATGAAGTTGAAAAACTAAAATCTGAAAATGAAAATTTGCTAAAAGATAAAGAGTTAATTTCCAATGAAAATGTTAACTTAAAGAGAGAAGTTGATAAATATAGAAATATAGTTGATAAATTTACATATAGCTATGAAAAACTTAATTTGCTATTGAGTAATCAAAGAGCTGTATTTGATAAGGCTGGATTAGGTATAGACCTAATAAGAAATAAAAGTATGTTAAAAACTTTTTTAGAAAAGAACAGGATAAGAATGATTTTTCATGTCATTGCTGTAACAAGAAAGGACATAAAGCCTATGAATGCAATCTTAGAAAACTTAATAAGAATTTAAGTATTAAAAGAAAGAAAATATGGGTTTCGAAAGGAACAATCTTTGTTGCTACTGAAGGACCCAAGAAAGCTTGGGTACCTAAACAGAAAGTTTGATTACCTTGCAGGAGTGTCTTGCGGCCAAAAGATTAAAACGAAAGTGGTATCTTGATAGCGGCTGCTCAAGGCATATGACGGGTGACAAGGAGTAATTCATCACCCTTGAAGATAAAAGAGGAGTTGTCACAGTTGGAGACAATGGTAAAGGCCAACTTATGGGATTTGGTAAAATTAACTCCATTTACTTTTATAGAAAATATTTTATATGTAGATGGCTTAAAGCATAATTTAATTAGTATTAGCCAATTGTGTGATAAAAGTTTCAAAGTTTCATTTGAAGCTTCTATCTGCACTATTTCTAATCCCATTGACAATAGCATTGTATTTATTGGTAATAGAAATGGCAATGTATACTTAATTGAATTAGACAATTTGTCTACTAATAATCATTGCTTAGTAGCTAACAATGCTAATGCTAATGAGATTGGATGGTTATGACATCGTAGATTAGGTCATGCAAGCACACACTTAATTTAAAATTAATTAAAATAGATTTAGTTAAAGATCTTCCAAAGCTAGATTTTGAAAATAGCAGAATTTGTGATGCATGTCAATTAGACAAGCAAACTAGAAACTCTTTCAAATCAAAAAATAGTTTCTACTTCTAGGCTATTAGAGCTACTTCATATGGAGCTTTTTGGACCTACTAGAACCACTAGTTTAGGAGGAAAGAAATATAGTTTTGTGATAGTAGATGATTATTCTAGATACACTTGTGTATTGTTTCTGGCTCATAAGGATGAGACTTTCTCAATATTTTTAAATTTTTTAAGAAAGTCACTAATGAGAAAAACAACACCATAGTGTCTCTTAGAAGTGATCATGGCATAGAATTTGAAAATCACTTATTTAAAATTTTTGCACAGAACATGGCATTCATCATAATTTTTCTGCACCTAGGACACCACAACAAAATGGAGTTGTAGAAGAAAAAAATAGGACTTTAGAAGACATGGCCCGTACCATGCTATGTGAAAGCCAACTCCCAAAGTACTTCTGGGCGGAAGCTATAAACACGGCATGTTACATTCTTAATAAAGCCCTAATTAGGCCAATCCTTAAGAAAACACCTTATGAATTATGGAATAATAGAAAACCAAAGATATGTTATTTTCATGTATTTGGTTGTAAATGTTTTATTCATAATAATGGAAGAGATAATCTTGGAAAATTTGATGCAAAATATGATGAAGGCATATTCTTAGATATTCAACAACTAGTAAAGCCTATAAAATATTTAACAAGAAATCCTTAATTGTAGAAGAATCCATTCATATAGTTTTTGATGAGTCTTTAGCATCAAGTTTAGAAAAATTTGATGATGAGAAAGATACAAATATACCAGAAAGACATATTGAAAAATTAAATATAGATGTATCTTCAGATCATGAACAAGAAGCTAAAGATGATGATTCACCTAGAATTGATGATATTGATACTAATCATAATGAAGTAGATCTTCCTAGAGATTGGAGATATGCCTATGATCATCCAAAGGAATTGATTATTGCGATCCATCTCAAGGAGTAAGAACTAGGTCATCTATGAGGAATATCAATAATCATCTTGCATTTGTATCTCAAATTGAACCTAAAACTGTTGAAGAAGCTGAAAAAGATAGTAATTGAATGCTAGTTATGCAAGAAGAATTAAATCAATTCGCTAGGAATAATGTATGGTCATTAGTTGATAGACCTAAAGGTCATTCAGTTATAGGATCTAAATGGGTATTTGAAAATAAATTGAATGAAAATGGCACAGTAATTAGAAATAAAGCTAGATTAGTTGCAAAAGGATATAATCAAGAAGAAGGAATTGATTTTGATGAAACTTTTGCACCTGTAGCTAGATTAGAAGCAATTAGATTACTACTTGCATTTGCATGTCATATGAACATAAATTTATTTTAAATGAATGTTAAAAGTGCATTTTTAAATGGTTTTATAAATGAGGAAGTATTTATGGAACAACCATCTGGTTTTGAAGATCATGAATTTCCAAATCATGTTTTTAAATTGCACAAAGCACTATATGGTTTAAAACAAGCACCTAGAGCTTGGTATGATAGGTTAAGCAAATTTCTGATTGAAAATGATTTTACTAGAGGAAATGTAGACAAAACCTTATTTTTGAAAAGGAAAGATAAAGACTTATTAGTAGTACAAATATATGTAGATGATATTATATTCGGTGCTACTAACAATCTCTTGTGTCAAGAATTTGCTAAGTTAATGCAGGGTGAATTCGAAATGAGCATGATGGAAGAACTCAACTTCTTCCTAGAACTTCAAATCAAGCAAAGTAAAGAGGGGATTTTCATCAACCAAACAAAGTACATAAAGGAACTTCTCAAAAGTTTGGAATGGAATCAGCCAACCCCTTGGAACACCTATGAGTCCTTCATGCAAATTAGACAAAGATGAAGATGGTAAGAAGGTAGATCAAAAATACTATAGAGGTATGATCGGATCTCTACTTTACTTAATAGCAAGTAGATCAGATATCATGTTTGCCGTTTGTCTATGTGCTAGATTTCAATCAGAACCTAAGAATCTCACTTAATTGCTGTGAAAAGAATTTTAAGATATCTAAGTGGAACTAAAAATATAGATTATGGTATTCTAGAGACTCAACACTAAACTTAATTGCATATTCTGACTCTGACTATGCTGGATGTAAACTAGATAGAAAAAGTATAAGTGGTATATGTCAATTCTTAGGAAGTAACTTAATCTCTTGGTTTAGCAAAAAGCAAAATTCGGTTGCATTATCTACTGCTGAAGCAGAATATGTTGCAGCTGGAAGTTGCTGTGCTCAAATCCTTTGGATTAAGCGACAACTTGAAGATTATGGCATAACACTTGATAAAACTCCTATTATATGTGATAATACTAGTGCAATCAATTTAACTAAGAATCCAATCCAACATTCAAGAACTAAACACATTGAAATTAGATATCATTTTATAAGAGAACATGTAGCTAACAATGAAATTTGCCTTGATTATATTAGTACTGAAGAACAATTAGCTGACATATTTACAAAACCTTTGAGTGAAGAGAGATTTTGTTATCTTAGAGGTGAATTAGGGATTTGTGATCCTTTGGAATGACTTTGAAACCCCTAAGGAATGATTATCTAGATTTCTATCAATTTCTTGAGATTCCTTTCATAATTTTAAGGACAATTTATCTAGTCATTTGAGCAATTTGATTCCTCATATTCCAAAGATTTTTTTCAAAAATGTATTGACCTTATTTTGATAAGGTTCGGCTGTTTGAAACTCATTTAGTTTTCTCTGAAACTGTCAGTGGAGTCGACACCTCAATTTGAGGAGTCGACACCTCTTCTATGTCGCTCTCGTCTTTGACCTTGGAGCCGACACCCGCTTAAGTGGAGCCACTCCAGTTCGGGCGCTAACTGTGTTAGCGACTTGGAGTCAACACCTGATTTTGCGGGAGTCGACACCTGGTGGACCCAAATTGACTATATTAGGGCAGAGTCGACACCTTCTCGATTTTTATCTTCTCCAAACCCTCTCCAAATCTTCTCCAAACCCTCTCCAATTTTCCAAAGCCAAATACTCTTCAAATCAACCATTCCCTAAGATTTCTATGCACCTAAGCGTAGGGATCGGTCTTTGATGCTCCCGTTGCTATAAGGAAGCATACGGCTAGGCGTCCCGTCCGTGAACCTACTCCAAGTGATGATTCTTCTTCAACTCCCTCAGATAATCCTGGCCCCTCCTCTCCATAGGTAGATACTCTTGCTGGGCGAGTTATTACCATGAGTAGGAAAGTAGATTTCGATTTCTTTGAAGCCGAGGGTTTTGACATTGGTAGACAGATTAAAGAACTTGGTTGGGATAAAGTTTGTTCTTTGGATGTTCCTACTTATCCAGCTCTTGTTAAAGAATTTTACTGAATTTATCTAGAGAGATGGTGGAATTGTTAGTTCAGTAAGAGGAAAGAGAATTCATCTTACTTTTCAAATTTTAGGAAATATGTTGAGTATTCCTGTCACTGGATTTGTTGCAAACATTCACAGTGAGAGATTAGCTGCTTTATCAAGAATGTTAGGAAGAGAAATAACTGAATTTGAAGAGGTTAGGGCAAACCAATTGCCACTTGAGCTTAGGCTGTTGCATAACATTTGCAGTAGGATTTATTTTCCAAGACTGCCGTTTTGAGTATGTCTCAGAGCGAGACATTGTAGTCATGGATAGTATCTTGACGGGTCAGCCAATAAATCTTGCTGGAATGATGATATGGTATATGGCTGAGGCCAGGGGCAAGAGGAGATCTTGACTGCCTTATGGGATGATCCTAACCTTGATTTTTAGAAGTCAAGGAGTAGTTATTTCTTAGAATGAGCCATCGAAGAACCTTAGGCACACTGACTACTATAGCTTAGCCACTGTGCACAGGATGGGATTTGTGAAAGTGGATGGTAAATAGGAGAGAAAAGGTCATACTGGAGATAGGGTTGCTGAGACTAATGTGCCTGGCCCTTCTAAGGCAGGACCATCTGTGAGACACAGCTCACCAGAGCCCAGTCAGAATGTACCTCCAGCTCCACCTGTTCCTTCTCTTTTGATCAGTCATCTATTGGTTTTTCCGATACTAGTTAGAATAGCTTAGAAGTATTTTTGTACTCACAAGGAAGAGATGAAATCGGACCTAAATAGCCAATACATGAACCTGAGAGAGACCCTCTATTCTTTGGATGAAAGAATTGGCAAAATTGAGTCTACACTTGGAGCCTCCGCTGAAGCTTTAAAGAATGATCTCAAGAACATTTTTGAAGAACTTAAAGATATTGGTGGAGACTCAGAGACTTATTCCAAATGCAATGCTGAGCTTCAGGACAAAATTATGACTGCATGTGCATTTGTTGATAGAAGACTAAAAGAATTTGTAAGAACTCAGAATGAAGGAATGGGAAGAATATTAGAAGATTTGCAAAGACTCATTAGAACTAACTTTTGATTATATTGTAATGAAGTTTCTTTGATGTTATTGAAAGATGATGTTTAGTCTAGTTTGATGTTGATTTACTTTTATTAAAAGTTCTAATGTAATGAAGTTTGATGTAATGAAGTTTCTTTTTGCAATATGATGTAATGTTTGACATTATGATGTAATGAACTTATTTGATACTTAATGAATGTCATTTGATCTTTGAAGCATCTATTAATTTTGTCATTTCACTTAAAACTTCGTAACCTTTTTATTGATTACAAAAAAGGGGGAGAAGTTA
>UESW01004777.1:604353-793057 GCA_900491605.1 Calamus simplicifolius
AAAAAAAAAAAAAAAAAGGTAAGAACATGACGTTGGACGATCTGGACTATCACTCAGTGCGTCCAATCACACGCAGTACCTTAAAATATAATGGGCGAGCTGGAGTGTTTCTACGTCAAGAGCTACTTTATAATATTTGATCTACGTTGGTTTTTTAAGTTCCAGCCCGTCTGGATTATTTGTTTACGGTGAAGACCGGTCATTTTCTGATTGGCTGTAGATCAGAAAAAGGATCCTTGAAAATGCTTCCCTTTTTATTTTTTATGGAAATCCTTGAAAGAAGCTTGAAGGCGTGTCTTAGGAGCAATTCAACGCCTAAAATGCCCAATTTTTTTTTTTTTACTACGACGGTGCATATGGAAGCATTGATGGGCCTGATCTATTCAACGTACATTGATTATAAAAAGAAAGTTCTCACGAGAAATTTGTCGTGATGGAGAGATTATTTTTGCGAACGATTGAAGTAAAAATATAATCACCCATATGACCGCCTGCTTGTAAAAAAAAAAAAAAAAAAACAATTTGTAAAAACATGATCCGGATCATCGCTCTGTGCGTCCAATCGCAGGTGGTGCCTGAAAATTAATTGAGCGAGATGGACGTAGTCTACCTCATGACCTACGTAATCTTTGATCAATGTCTGATTTTTTTAAGTACCAGCCCATGTCGATTGCTTGGCAACTGTCAAGACGTACGGGTCATTTTCTGATTGGCTGAAGATCAGCGAAAAATAAAAAGAGAGATCCTTGAAAGATCTTCTCTTTTTTATGTTTTAAGAAGCCCTTGAAAGATGCTTCAAAGCGTGACTCAGGAGCAATTCAAGGCCCAACATACCTGACTACGCCATTCAATGCGCCTTTTTTTTTTTTTTTAAGAACTACAAGAGCGTGCAGAGATAGGATCTTGATTGGACTGATCTACCTGCCATCCCTCACCTCCCCCCCGCCACCCACGAGTCGTTCTATTGGCACCCCAACGATTACTCCACACCCACACTTACATAAAATTTAAATACCTAAAATACCCTAAGATGTAATTACTTATCTACCCTTGCTTATTTCTATCTACACCCACATGATCAAAACCCCTGATTTCATTTCAAAATTTTCTCCCAGGCACAGCCATCTCCCTTCCTCCTCCCTCTCTCAACGATTGTCTCTGAAATCAGGGTCTAGACAGGTTTAAAGCTCTCATTTCAACAATGGAGAAGCAACTAGTAATCTGGGAAGGCGACGGTGACGATAAGGTTCGTTTTTGAAATCTGAATCATCTTTTTTTTTTTTCCCGGAACGCGTTCCGTTCGGCCTATCAGGGCCGAACGGAATAGTTTTGTTCGGCCAGGTCTGGCCGAACATAAACAATATGTTCGGCTTAACCTGGCCGAACAGATGCATTCTGTTCGGCCATGGTAGGCCGAACATATTGTTTGTGTTCGGCCAGCCCTGGCCGAACAAAACTATTCCGTTCGGCCAGCTCTGGCCGAACAAATCTATTCCGTTCGGCCATTCTTAGCTGAACGAAACCATTATGTTCCAAATATAAATTTAACATAATATTTTATCCTTGTAGGATGATGCGTCAACCGAATCAAGCAAAATTGGCTCAGATTGTGTTATGGATTACACAAATGAATTTACAACTTACGAAGTAAGATAATTTTGATTGCAATTGTTGCTGACTTGTTTTAATTGTATACTATACTTGCTAAACTATACTTATTTATTGTGTAGATATTCAAGAGTAGAGAAGAATTGTGTAGTTGGTGTCGGGAAGCTGGGAGGAGGAATGGATTAGTTATTGTAATTAAAACATCTGATTCGGGAAGCAATGTTAGGAAACCAAGAATCAAGTTAGGTTGCGAAAGGAGCGGTAAGCACAAATGCACAAGCGGAAAGGAAAAGGAAAAGGGATCAAAGAAGAGGGCTACTGGTACAAAGAAGTGTGGATGCCCATTTTTATTAAGAGGAAGGAAATTGGACACTGGGGATGATTGGATTTTGGAGGTTATTTGTGGAGTGCACAATCATCCGTCTGCGAAGCATTTCGAGGGACACTCATATGCTGGAAGATTATCTAGGGAGGAGACTTCATTGTTAGAGGATATGTCGAAAACTTTGGTTCGGCCAAAGGATATATTGTCCACATTGAAGCAAAGAGATGCCCAATGTTACGACAATGAAGACGATCTACAATGCACGCCAGAGGTGTAAGGTTTTAGAGAAAGCAGGGAGATCACAGATGCAACATCTTCTTGGTCAATTAGCCGATGCTAAATATATTGAGTGGCATAGGAGTTGCGGTAGTACTGACGTGGTGCGTGACTTGTTTTGGGCACACCCTGGATGTATAGATTTGTTACGTGCATTTCCTCGTGTATTGATTATGGATTGCACATACAAGACGAATAGATATCGTCTTCCTCTGTTAGAGATTGTGGGGGTGACATCAACTAATCTCACATTTTCTGTTGCTTTTGCATACATGGACTCTGAGCGGGAAAATAACTATACATGGGCATTAGATAGATTGCGCAGTGTCATGGATGCTGATGTTTTGCCTGAGGTGATAATCACAGATAGAGATTTGGCTCTATTGAATGCAATTAAGAGGGTATTTCCTACATCTTCACATATGTTATGTAGATGGCATATTAGTAGGAATGTTCTGGCTCAATGCAAAAGATTATTTGAAACAAAGGAGAAATGGGATATGTTTATAATGAGTTGGAATATACTGGTCCTGTCAGCCACAGAAGATGACTATAATGTTCGTTGGAGTGCACTTCAGAGAGATTTCAGTTCGTATCCAGATGCCTTGCGATATGTATCAGATACCTGGTTGAGCAAATACAGGGAAAGATTTGTCTCAGCATGGACGGACAATTATAGGCACTACGGGAATGTGACAACAAATAGGTATTTCAAGAAAAAGATTTCCCTTAGCAATTCATATATTATATTTTTATCTTTGATATATAACTTTGATCTAATTTTCTTACTTTACTAGGGCTGAAAGTGCACATGCAAGGCTTAAAAGAGCTTGGTTCAAGCCAAGGTACTTTCGAGTCTTCTTGGACAAAAATAAATAGTTTGATTGAGCTACAGCACAGCGACATTAAAGCCTCATTCGAGAAGAGTTTGACGGTCGTGCAACACAACTTTAAGCCTGCTGAATTCAAAGAACTGCGAGGATTCATATCTATATGTGCATTAAATCATATCCTTGCCCAATCGAATCGGGCCAATTCAGCTGAGATTCATGAATCAGCTTGTGGGTGTGCTATTCGACGCACACATGGCTTACCATGTGCTCATGAGATTTTGCGGTATAGGATGAAAGGTCAGTCTATTCCCCTCGACTGCATAGATCCTCATTGGACGAAACTTGATATGCAGCCTGCTAAAAATGTGCAAAGTGTGAAGTTGACCTGTAAACCAGAGTTGAATATAATTGCCGAGAAATTTGAGCAGTTAGATGGGGCATCTCAATTGCAAATGTTAAAGAAATTAAGAGAGATTGCAAGTCCTGATAGTACATCTCTTGAAGAACCTGCGAAAAGGAAGATCGGTATACGTGGGCGGGCTTCATTGGAGGTTGATACTTCTACTCGCCGTGACCCTTCCGCATTTGAGTTGGTTCTATCTGGACAGGATAGTTATTCACCTGGTTCGCAGCAAAATATTTTAGGGATCCCAAGGATGCAGATGCAGAAGGTGCAGCCAAAGAAGAAGGTACGAAGCTTTTCTTTAATATAGCTTATCGTTATATTTTATATAATTCATATCATTCAATACAATTTGTAGGTTATTCGTCAACGAATCCGGTCACATAAGCCAATGATCTATATTAATCAACTTCCAGACGGGCTGAGGGCATTCATCCAGCACATCAAGGATGTCAAAGCTGATGGCAATTGTGGATTCCGAGCTATTGCTGACTTACTTGGCTTCGGAGAGGAAGATTGGCCACGTGTCAGGAGGGATTTATTACATGAGTTGAACTGTCATATAGAGCACTATCGCGCATTGTATGCTGTCGAGGGGAGGGTTGACGAGATCGCTCATGCATTATCATATTTTGAGGATTGTCCGCCATATGACCGGTGGATGACCATGCCAGATATGGGGCATCTTATAGCATCATGCTACAATGTTGTCCTGTACCACCTCTCCTTGCAACAATGTCTGACTTTCTTACCGCTCAGATCGGTGCCTCTTCCTCTTGTATCCCGTAAAGACATTGCAGTGGCCTTCGTTAATAGTAACCATTTTGTTGAGGTATTAAATATATTACTCTTTGTTGAGGTATTAAATTTAAGACATTGCTGTTATTCTTGACGATTTTTTAAACTTGATTACTCTTTGTAGGTTTTCTTGTTGCCGGGTCATCCAGTACCGCCAATAGCAACCAACTGGTTAAAATACCATTTACCTTGTGCTTCCGGATGGGCCAATTCTTATGAATCTAGGATTCAACAGTTCAGAGAAAATATATCGTCCGATGTAATACTTAGCGAGACTGTTGAGTTGTAGAGTGCATTGGTTGTTACAAAGTCAACATTTTGTTTATGTAACATTCAATGCAATTGAAATGAAATGAAAGTTTTGAATATCATTTTTTTTTATCTACTTATGTGTGCAAATTGTTTGTATACATTTCGATCAATGTCAAACATTCCGTCCCGTGCCATCCCGTTCCATTCGTGCCATCCCGTGCCGGGCCGTGCCAATGAAACGCTTGCCGGGCCAATATTTCGCCTGGGCCATCAATTGCTGCCCGTGTCGATCTGCGCACCAGATGGCCCGGGACCCATATCCTCCTCGACATTCCACTCAACCACAAAGCCCCGTGCCGGGCCGTGCCGGCCCGTGCCGGTGGCGTGCCAAATTTTATTAAAGATTTTGAAATAACTCAATAAATAACTCATTTTACAATTGGTTGAAAAATAATTTGAGTACCCTCTTGTCTGCGCACCCGACGGCCCGGGGACCATATCCTCGGACCCATTCCACACAACCAAATAGCCGTGTGCCGAATTAACCTCCGTTCGGTCTGATAGAGCCGAACAGAGGCAAACTGTTCGGCCCTGTGTGGCCGAACAAATTGCCTCTGTTCGGCCCAATGTGGCCGAACAGAGGCAATTTGTTCGACCACACAGGGCCGAACAAAGGCCTTTACCCCTGAATAACCGTGTTCGGCCCTGTGTGGCCGAACAAATTGCCTCTGTTCGGCCACACTGGGCCGAACAGAGGCAATTTGTTCGGCCACACAGGGCCGAACAGTTTGCCTCTGTTCGGCTCTGTCAGACCGAACGGAGGTTAATTCAGCACGCGACAATTTGGTTGTGTGGAATGGGTCCGAGGATATGGTCCCCGGGCCGTCGGGTGCGCAGGCAAGAGGGTACTCAAATTATATTTTCAACCAATTTTAAAATGAGTGATTTATTGAGTTATATCAAAATGTTTAATAAAATTTGGCACGCCACCGGCACGGGCCGGCACGGCCCGGCACGGGGCTTTGTGGTTGAGTGGAATGTCGAGGAGGATATGGGTCCCGAGCCATCTGGTGCGCAGATCGACACGGGGTAGCAATTGATGGCCCAGGCGTAATATTGGCCCGGCAAGCGTTTCATTGGCACGGCACGCCTTTGATTGGCCTTTGATATTTTTCAATAACAATTGTCATTTATTTTAGATATAATCAATGTGATTTGCGCGATAATTGTGCGGTGTTAGCACCAGATGGCCCGGCACGTACCGGCACGGGATGGCACGGATGAAACGGAATGGCAAGGGATGAAATGTTTGTAAATAAGACAAAAAATTTGGAATTGAAACTTTCATTTCATTTCATTTGCTTTGAATGTTACATATAACAAAATATTGACTTTGTAACAAGCAAAAGTAATACAAATCCCATCCCAATCAATCCCCAGCCCGTCGTCGTCGACGCCTATACTGCTGTGTGGGTGCCCGACTAGATCCAGGAACATCAGGTCGTGCATGACTCGGTCCAGGCACATCAGGTGTCGCATGACTAGGTCCAGGCACATCAGGCTCAACAGTCGAGATGTGCTGACCCTGCAGAACATCAGCCATATGCGACATAACATCGTACATGTAGTCGGTCCCAAATGATGCAAGCTCCACCCGACCCATATTTAGAGTGTTGGTACAAATGCTGATGGCATCCTCACAGCGCCGCCGGTAAACGTCAAGATCAACATCAACATCTTCAGTTCGTGCACGATCATATATGCTGGATCGGCTCTCTGGGGGGTGGACAACCAAGCGTGATACGAGAATACCAATCCATATATCCTGGAACACAGTCCGATGGTCGGACAACCGGATGGCTCCTAAGACGTTGGCTCAGTACGTGATCCTCCCACTCCTCCCATAACTGATCCAAGAAGACATATGCAATACGGTACGATCCTGCTGTCGGTCCTCTACTGGCTCGCGCAGGGGCTAGTGGCGCGCGAGGGATCGTCTGTATCCGACCAAACTGTCGTAGAACCCTTTCAGGATGATAGGGTTCTACGACATCCATACACTTTAGGCATCCACTGAAGAATGCAATGTCTAGGAACGGACGATCAGCTCGCTGATGCGATGGGGATCCCAAATGACCTGCAACATATAAACAATACCCAGCTAGGTCATATATAGCAAATTAAAAAAACTTAAATATACAAGCGACACATCATGGTACATACCTGATCGGCCCTCAAAACATCCAATGACTCACGAAGAACAACTAAATGGTCCATCGAGGTACGTGATGGAGTGCCAGGATGCCAACGCTGCACGCGGGGCCTCGCATCAGTATAATCAAGGGATGGATGAGGAGTGAGATCCGGAAAATGCTCATAAATCCAAGCCTGGAGCAGCGTCATGTATCCACTGATCTGTCTAACTGATGCCCTAGACGCAATCCCCAGCTGACGGTACAAGAAAGTCAAAGCAGCGGCACCCCAGGAATATGATCTCACTCTATCCAAATCCCTAAATAGAGCAAGATAAGCTATAGGCACCCTCGTTCCACTTTTATCAACAAAGAGTGTGCACCCTATCAAAAATAGCAAATACCCCCGCGCTGCACACTCTATCCTGTGATGACTATCTCTATCAGATACAGTGTGAAAATGACTCTTCAGCCACTCTAACCTAACAGACTGACCACGTACAGATAGAACCTCCTGACGCGCATCTGTATCTGACACACCCAATAGCTCAACGAGGATGTCCTCAGCTTCCCGATCGCTCATCCTCTCACATGACACTGAGGAACCCGTGACAGTAATCCCTAAGATGGCGGCTACATCGTCCAATGTAATAGTCATCTCGCCACAGGGTAGATGGAAGGTGTTCGTCTCGGGCTGCCATCTCTCTACAAAGCCGGAGACAAGAATCTTATCGGTGAACCGATAAGAGGAGTGCACTAGATCTATAAGGCCCGACTGCTCTATGATTGCCCTGAACTTCCTATTTGGTTGCCTTGATTCCCACCACTGCCATTCAGCTACCTTGGCAGCATGGTTCATGCACTTCAGTGGAGCCCGTTCCTGTAATATAAATGCCATTAATAATATAATTTATATCACAGCATCGTAATGATACATTAAAGAAAGTAAAATGCAATAGCAATTAAATAATACCTGTTGCCTCCAGATCGAGGCTGCTATATGTGTCCTGAAACTACTCAGGACAGACTCATCCTCTGGACCTCCTGGACATGGCCCGACAGCTTCACCCTCAACGTCCATAGCGGGCATGTCCTCGTCTACGGCCTCAGCAGGGGGCGATGGTGCAGCAGGAACCTCGGCCTCAGCATGACCGGCACGACGTCTTCTGGCTGACGCCGTGGGTCTAAATCGCGAGGAACCAGCATCCATATCTGAAACTGAGTATCAGCATATACGTCAATCAAAATGCAATTCAAGTAGACAAGTTATATGATGAAACTGAACAAAATATTCAGATTTACATTTATGAATTATAAGACTAAATTGATCAAGAATGAGAAGCCAATAAGTGCAATTGCCAAGCCAATAAGTGCAATTACCAAAATTCAGTAGTGTTATGTGCAAGTGGGTTAATAAATTTACTGTTAACGATCTGGGAGCTCCCATGCCTCCCCGGATAACCCGCCGGAGAGGGAGCACCGGGCGGGAATGCCGCCGGCTCTCACAAAAAAAAAAAAAAAAATTAATTGCTTAACGGGGAAGGGAGACGGCGGGCCGCCGGCTCCCTTCCTCGTTCTCATGCCGGGCCGCCGCCGGCATGGGAGCTCCCATGCCGGGACAACCCGCCGGAGAGGGAGATCCCGGCGGGAATGCCGCCGGCACTCACAAAAACAAAAAAAAAAATTTTTCTTAACGGGAAGGGAGCCGGCGGCCCAAAAAAAAAAAAAAAAAAAAAAATTGCTTAACGGGAAGGGAGCCGGCGGCCCGCCGGCTCCCTTCCTCGTTCTCATGCCGGGCCGCCGCCGGCATGGGAGCTCCCATGCCGGACAACCCGCTCCGCCGGTACCTCCCATGCCGATAAGTAAAAAAAAAAAAAAATAAGAGACTTACCTCGCCGGAGATCCGCCGGGAAGGAGGGTGGAGGAGGAGCTCCGCCGGAGATTCGCTCCGCCGGGATTCGCCGGGATCAATGGTGGAGGGCGGGAGGAGGGGGGGCGGCGCGGGTTGAGGGTGTGCTGAGTGATTTTGAGGGGTGAAAGGGTGTGAGGGTAGTTTAGGGATTAAGAAAATATGGATGGGTGTAGTGAGTAACAATGTGGGTGTACTTAGTAAATTTTTTTTTTTTTTAAATGCGGGTGCTGAGAGGTATTTGGTGGGCGCGAATAGAATTTCCCGCCACCCACCCACCCACCCACCACGCCAACGCGCGCGCAATTGATTGGACTGATCTACCCCGCCCCCCGCCTCTCTCTCTCTCTCTTGCTGGTTTTAATTAATTTTGTTATCGATGGCTCGGACGGCTCGGAGGATCGATGCTTGTAGTTGATAGGTTTGAATTTTTGATTTTTTTTTTGGCATCGCTAGCTAAGTTATATGCTTTGATAGGATTTGAAAAATTCTTTGCCTACAAATTCTTTATTATATAATATCAGGTCTATATTTATCATGTTTATTATGCTTAAATTCAATATACTTATCTTAACTCAACAACTAACTAGGTAGCTACTCGAGTTGTCTATCATTATGATTCTTAGTTCTAGAGACCGAATGACTTATATCCCATAATTTTAACTTAAATTTTGTACATATATCAGGCTTGACTTTCTCTAAGTCGGCGTGATTGTCCGTTTGTAAAAACAAAAACAAAAAACCTCTATTGCCACGTGTTGCGCAGCGACATTAGTGTATCATAATATTCCGATTTGCACGAATCCCCTTCCACCATATGACATGGATCTTTTGAACCACGGGGGTGGCTTGGCAGCATGCCTCTCTAGTTCTCATACGACTCATTTTTTCATTCATTGATAGCATATATACTAGAAATGCCAAACCTCTTGTTAGTGCCCTAATTGCACAAACGGCAGAGACTCATGGCTCTCCCTGCTATTGTTGCCTCCCTGCCACTTCTTTTCCTTATCCTTCCATTGCTCTCTCTTCTTCTATCCAGAAAAAGAGAGGGAAAGAGCATAGCTCCCAAGCTACCACCAGGCCCAGCCAAGCTTCCCATAATTGGAAACCTGCACCAACTGGGGAAACGCCCCCACCACTCCCTCTGGCTCCTATCTCAACAGCATGGCCCCCTCATGCATCTGAAACTTGGTAACATAACCACCATTGTGGTATCATCTCCTTCCATGGCCAAGGAGATCTTCAAGACTCATGACCTCGAGTGCTGCGGCCGGCCTCCTCTCGTCCCGCCACAAAGCTCTCTTATGGTTGCTTCGATGTTGCCTTTGCACCGTATGGAGACCAGTGGAAGGAGCTTCGAAAGGTTTGCATCGTTGAACTCTTTAGCAACAAGAAAGTGCTCTCGTTTCGATCAATAAGGGAGGAAGAGATTAAACGAAGTATGAACTTGATATCTTCTTGTTCTGAAAATTTGGCCCCCATCAACTTGAGCAAGTTGTTATTCTCCCTTTCGGGCAGTATCATATGTCGAATTGCCTTTGGTAGAACCTACCATGTTGGAGAAGAAGATCGATTTCACAGCATCCTTAAAGAAACCCAAGCCATGTTAGGTGGCTTCTTTGTTGCCAACTACCTACCAAGTCTCGGATGGATCGACAGGCTTACAGGAATGCAATCTAGGCTTGAGAAAATATTTCTCCAACTCGATGGTTTCTACCAACAACTCATCGATAAGCATGTCGAATATCCAACGGGGCCACAACATGATCAAGACGAAGACACCATCGATGCTTTGCTCCGCATTCAAAAGGATGTAGATTATATTACTCAAGATCGCATCAAAGGAGTGCTGACGGTATTATTTATTACACCACCCGTCTATCCCCACATCAAATTCTTTTAGGTCGAGCATATTTTCTGTATATTAGTTATAACTTTTAATTTTTGTTGCAGAATATCTTCGTAGCTGGAACGGACACATCATCTTCGACGGTAGAGTGGGCGATGACAGAGCTCATGCGGCACCCGGAAGTGATGAGGAAGGCACAAGATGAAGTCAGAGGCTTGGTTGGAAGGAAAGTAAAGGTGGAGGAGAGTGATCTCCATCAGCTTCACTACATCAAGTCTGTTGTGAAGGAGGTGATGAGACTGCACCCTGCGGCTCCACTGCTCGTGCCAAGAGAGACGATAAAGCATTTTAAGATCAATGGCTACGACGTCCCACCCAAAACAATGGTGATCGTCAATGCAATGGCGATCGGGAGAGACACCAGTACTTGGGATATGCCTGATGAATTCAATCCTGAGAGGTTCATGGACAGCTCTGTTGAGATCAAGGGGTACGGTTTCGAGCTTATAGCATTCGGAGAAGGTCGAAGGATTTGCCCTGGGAAGAATCTCGCATTAGTGGTTGTGGAGCTCACGCTTGCAAGCCTTCTGTATCACTTCGACTGGGAATTGCCGAGCGGCGTGAGGATAGAGGACATCGACATGGATGAAACAACCGGTATTACGGTGCACAAGAAATCAGCTCTCTGTCTTGTGGCCAAGAAATACGTTGAGATGGATTGCTAGACTGTTAGTGGTGCCTTTAAATCTATCAGGTCTATTCGACAATGGTTGTTTTAGATTTAGATCGGTCATCCAATCTGTGTGTCTTTGTGCAACTATGTATAACTCTGGTGGAGACTTCGACGCTTCATCCTTGCTAGAAATGCCTCGAGATGATGTTCTTGACGGTGAAAATGAAATCAATATCTTTGCGCTCGTTTCCGCAAGTTTCACGCTTTTTAATATCTCGTTAAAATTTTGCAGCAATTGACGTGTTAGAGAGAATTTGGTTTGATAAATTCGGTTAAAATGGAAAATTTTAACATGTTAGATCTTTTGCAGCCCGATTCCAAAATAGTTTTTTTTCCCTTTTTTTTTCAGGTTCTTCTCAAAACTCGAAAGATGCTGGTTTTACTTATTAGCCAGAATAGTTTCTACAGTATTGTTGTCGGTTTATTTGGTTGGTTACGTTCTGTTTAATAATGAGTACATACTTCAACTTTCCTCTGTTATTACACTACAAACTGCAAAGTCCTCTGTTTTTTCCCAAAAGCCTTTTTGGGAAAAAAAAGGGACATGTGGCATCTGTTTTCCTAATTGGGATACAATAATGGATATAATTCACTTGATGACCTATTAACTTTATATCTTCTGTTTTATGATGATTAGGTGTTAACTTTTTTATTATTGTAAGACAAACTTCTTATATAAATGATCTCCTCCTTCTCATGACTTCAAGATAAAGCTAATACTTTATAATAAAAATTAAAAATAATAATGATAATGGTCAGCTCAAGTCTGTCTTCTAGATTCATCCAAGGTTAAGATTAGCATGCACATACTTTGGTAATATTCTAAGCTTTGACTCAACCTACTTAACAAATAGATATCAAATGCCTTTTTTTCCATTCGTTGGAGTCAACCATCATGGTCAGTCCATATTGCTTGGTTGCACATTATTGTCTGATAAAAGGACCGAGACATATAAATAGGTTTTTCAGCCATGGTTGGATGTAAATGGTGGTCAAGCACCTATTGCCATAATAACTGATCAGGATAAGGCAATTGAGGCTGCTGTTAGGAGGTTTTTCCTAACACACGACATTGATTTTATTTTTGGCATATATTGAAGAAGATACATGAAAAGATTGGCCATATTTGCATAGAAAATTCCAAATTTATGGTTGATTTCGATGAGACGATATATGATTCACTGACCATATAGTTATTCGAGGAAAGGTGGGCACATCTTATGGAGAAATATAAAGAATGCAAGGCTATAGATTCGTTAAATGGTCTTTACGAATGTCGAGATAAATGGGTCTTAGTTTACCTTAAGGATACATTCTTCGCATATTTGTAGGACATTATGTTTGGTTCATGTTTATGTTTAATGCTTCTTTTTTTGACACAATTATGTACAGGGATGTCATCTTCACAAAGGAGCAAGAGCATCAATCACTTCTTCAATAGATTTATAAATTCAAAGACTACACTCACGGAGTTCATAGATAAGTACGAAGGTGCCTTAAAGAAAAGGTACGGGACAGAAAATGAGAAAGATAATAGGACATTGCAAACGATTGCTTTCGTAACTCTTTTTTCGGTCGATTTCCTCATTGGATGTTGTAAGTCTCATCTACAGCGTTCGTTTTAAGCATGGATGTCATAGGTTTTAACTAGGGTATCTTAATAATTCAACTAGAGTGTAGTAGCTCTTTTTTCACGATTTCCTCCTTGGGATGTTGCAAGTCTCATCTTCACCGTTCATTTTAAGCATGGTTATCTTAGTCGTATATTTGGCTTATTTTAGCTTTTTTTTTGGAGGATTGGAAAGTGCTTATCTCGTCAGCCAATGAGAGACTCTCGCTTTGCTATTACTACGAATATGCTTGCATGGGCGACAATTGTTTCGAATCGGGGATTGAACACAGAGTTTGACGAACTTTAGTTTTTTGACTCTCTGCTTATTAATGGTTTTTGTTCCCCAACTCGACGGCTATAAAATGGGGAAATGATGAGTCTTGCTTGCAACCATACGAAGTGTTTCCTTTGTTTGAGAGAGGGAGTCGGGAAAAATTTTCAACGTGCCCCACCGTATCTATAAGTAATTATGATGAAAATTTTAAATGAATAAAAATTTTCATAGTTGCCAAACTTACTAGTCGTGAACATTATTCGTTTTAGATAATCATCCATCACAGCATCCTATAAAAGCTGTTACGATACCCCAGTTCTCATCTTACGATACCCTAGCTTTAAAACGATGACACCCGAGCAGAGAATATCAAGGCATGAACTTACGATATCCCATAAAAGCTGTTTCGACACCCTAGTTCTCACTTAACGATACCCTACCTTTAAAACGACGACACCTGAAAGGCCAAAACTTACAACATCCCAGAAAGGCTGTTACGATACCCCAGTT
The DNA here is from genome assembly GCA_900491605.1 of Calamus simplicifolius. Lineage (NCBI taxonomy): Eukaryota > Viridiplantae > Streptophyta > Magnoliopsida > Arecales > Arecaceae > Calamus > Calamus simplicifolius. The sequence goes on from UESW01004777.1 coordinate 617,931, forward strand.
CTTAGCTAACGACACCCTAGCTTTAAAGCGACGACACCCAAGCGGAGACTGTTAAGGTAGAAACTTACAAAATCCCATATTTAGGCTGTTATGATACCCCAATTCTCATGTAACAACATCCTAGCTTTAAAGCGACGATACTCGAAAGGTAAAAACTTACAACATCCCAGATTTAGGCTATTATGACACTCTGGTTCTCATGTAAGGACACCCTAGCTTTAAAACGACGACACCCGAAAGGCCAAAACTTACGACATCCCAAAAAAGCTGTACGATATCCCAGTTGTAAATTTATGACACTCTAGTTTTAACATTATAACATCCCAGATGAAAACTTAAGAAACTCAGAAGTAAAAAAAGCAAAAGTATAACGATAAGATTTCTGACATCCATGTAAAGCCCCATGACATCCATATAAAAATTCTACATTTGCATAAATTCTGAAATAGTATTAGTATGAATAAATTACATCAAATTTTTAATCAATGAAGAATGAAAAAATTAAGAACAGTTTGTCACAAACTCGTCGATCTTTTGGTTGAGGCCTTCTCTCAATATCCTCGCTGCTAATTATCACCGGTAATCTCTTATTTCATCTTCCATGAAATCTATCTTTATATCAGGATTGTCCCAACGAGAAAGGAATTCCATGTACTTCAAACAGTAGAGGCCGTAATCCAATGATCCAGCAGGTTGACTTGGGTAATCCAAATTCTCTTCCATCTGCCAATTCATCACCTCTTCCTTATCACAGTATATATGGAATATGTGGCCAAGAATGATATATCATTTCTTCGCATTGGCCTTGTACCTAGCATTGCATTTTAATGAATTCAGGTGGATGAACACATTTCTTTCCATGTCGACAGCAACCAGATGCCAGTGCAACTTTTCGAGTTAATGATGGAGAAAATAAACCAAAATTGGGCCTTTTCTTCATCAGTTACTCTATCAAATATCGTAGCCCCAGCCATTGCAGTGAGTTCATGAGCAGATAATGAAGAATTCAGACATAAATCGTTGTCAAAACAGATGCAAAGATGCACTTATGATATCGGTCTGGGTGCTTTGCCCAAGTTTTTATCAAAAACTCCTGCCCAGCATCAATAATCTGCCAATGCAATGTAAATCGATTAATAATATTCTAAAATCAACATCGAGAAAAGGTTTTCTGAGATACTTACATCATCGATTATCATAACTTTGTTAATGAGATCTTGAAGATTTTTTCTTGTAATGGCGCCACCTAATTTATTAGTGTACACGATCTCGTCGCTTATTCGTTCGCTCAAAAATTTTTTGATAATAATTTAGACATCTTCGATTCTTATGTCGGCCTTTGATGTGCCCACTGTCTTCGATGGCTTTCTAGGACGGCTGTCTCATAAGAATCTCCTGTGACCTTGGAAGCCTTACGCTTCCTGGGCTCTTTTTTAACCCTCTTAATAAACGAAGGCATTCCAAAGAATTGTATGTCCCCCTCATCGCCCTTTGGCACATGGGTGATAATTTTATTATCAGAGGGCATAGTGGTGACAAGTTTATTATCAGAAGGCGCAGGGATGATGATTATTTCCTCAGATTTTGGCTCCTCTTGGCCCTCCATAGAATGCCCCTGCCCCTCTTCTCCTCCTCTTTATTTCCATTCCCAGGCTCAGTTTGATAATCCAAGGAATGCCCCTCCTTCCTCTTCTCCTCCTCTGTATTTGCATTCCTAAGCTCAGTTGGACACTCCAAAGAATGCTCCTTCTTCCTCTTCTCCTCCTCTGTATTTGCATTTCCAGACTCAGTTGGACACTCCATGTAATGCTCCTCCTTCCTCTTCTCCTCCTCTGTATTTGCATTCCTAGGCTCAGTTGGACACTCCAAGGAATGCCCCTCCTCTGTCATCTCCTTCCTCTTGTCCTCCTCATTTGTTGCATTGCTCTCCTTTCTGAGCAATGAACTGAGGAGGCTCTCAGCTATGGAAAGCCTATGCCTGACATCGTCGAGTTGATTCTTAACGCACCCCAGTTCAATGCTCAACTCGGCACAGCTTGCATAGCTTTTTATTGGTTCAAGGGATGCTATTGTCTGTGGAGCAAGAAGCCATCACTCTTGTGATATTAGTAGAATAGCTCCCTCCAACTGCAAGGCAAGATGATAAACAAATTATCTAAAACAAATAATAATAAATTAAGTAAAAAAAATATTTATAGAGCAATGGATTATCTTACCAAATTGTGAGGCTAAATGTTGGCAACCCGAACAGACTGAACCTTCAATTGGTTGTCATACCACTTTAATAGCCAGGGCAGTTTATTGGGATATGCTGGGGCTCACATTGAAGTATGCTCGAGGAACCATGCCTATTCATGATAATTTTGTGATATAAAAAAATAAAATATTTATAAAAAATTATAATAATGATACTCTTTTTGTATCTCAATAATCCTTATCATCAGCGCTACCGAGCATCCAAACAGGATAGGCTGCCTCCTAACCTTGTTTACTCTCTTTGAGTGGACCGGCTTCTTGGATCGCAAGCAAGTAACAACTTCTGGAAGGGTCAAAATGATCAACTCCTTGAATACGGAAGCCCATTCGATCCTTATATTTGAGTTAAGTCATCCAAGTACTGGATGAGATATCATGGACATGTCTGATTAGACTTTGGAGCCAAAAATATGGCAAACATGTAGGCGATCCAAAGTCTGAAAGTGTCCTCAATATCCTCCTGTATCTTGGATGATTGGAGTCCATATATTAACTTCTTCAGCCCCTTTTGACGAAGATCTAAACCCTGGCCAAATCGTCTGAATAATCTTCTGTTGAATAATTGGCAAGACGTGTCAATCTTTTTTCCATGAGCTGGAAGATCCAGAATCAGTGCGACTTCGTTGGCACTGAATAAGACCGCCTTGCCATAGAAAATAAACTCCTCGCCTCCATTGTGACATCGCATAATATCTGCTAGTAGTCATCCATCGACTGAGAACATCTGCATATCGATGAAGGCACCAAATGGGTCTTTCGGATAAGTTCTGTATGTTGTGTATTAAACCCCATCTTCCAAACATTCTGAATGTAAACTGTCAGCTTGCAACTATTCTTAAACAACTGGAAAGCCTTTACTACATGGACTGGATTAATTCTCAAGTCATCTGAAACAGATGGAATAAACATATTTGTAGATTAAGGAAAAAATATATATTTGGTGCTGGGTGCCATTATATCTGAACTAGGGTGTCATAATATTTTGAGAAAGGATGTCATAATATCTGAATAAAGGAATCAATGTGATGTTTACCTTCTTCCCGATTCTGTAGCTTCATATGGAACGGTGTTGACCCAATTGAGGATTTTGATGATTAACAAAACTATTTGAGTATAACATTTGAAGTTACTAATGATTTTGATTAAGTTTTTCAGATTATAAGTCGATTTGATAATCAAAATCAAGAGTCAAATCAAGTTCTGGTTCGAATCTAATGTCAAGGTAAGATTGCAGACATTAGAGTCGACACATGGAATCGCAGAGTCGACTCCGGAAAATGGCACAGACTTAGAGTCGACTCCGGGACTGTTAGAGCCGACTCCAACAGAAAAGACAGAACGATGGTTTTTCAGGCCACGACTTAGAGTCGACTCCCGGACTGTTAGAGTCGACTCCAGAAGAATTTTGTGTCGACCCCAGAAAAGTCAGAGACGACTCCAGATCGAGCGATTAAAGAATTTCGAGTTAGAGCCGACTCCAGAAAAGTTAGAGCCGACTCCAGAATGTCAGACGCGACTCCAGAACTGTCAGAACGACTCTAAACTTTATCTTTATCTTTTTTAATCCCAACGGCTATTGCTATTTATGGATCTAATCCTTCTTACACTTGTTTCTAATGGATAGTTTTAAACTATTTATGGATTAATCGGGATCTATAAGAAGAGGGTTTGCTGCATTCGAAAAGAGACAAGAGAGACAAAAAGAAAAGAATAGAGAGAAATCTGTGAAATCCATCAGAAAATCAAAGAGAAAGAGGAAAACTTGTAAAGAAAAAATCATACTGATTCCCCAAAAGAAAAGAGAGAGATTCCAAGCTTTTGTTGTTCTATTTCGAAGAAATCTCAAGAGAAGAAAGAAGCCTAGTTTTCTGATCTTCTGAGTCTCAAGAGCATCTTGAAGGAAGATCCATTCAAAGGAAAGAAGGAAGAAGCCACCAAGATCTGCGAATCAGGCTTTGATTCCTATCCTTTTATTATTGTTTCATTATTGTATATTTGCTCATTGGAGGAGCTTTATCTTGTAAAAATAAATATTGTTTGCTGGGTCAATCTGGTGATTGATTCAGTTGAGGCTGTTAGCCTTGTGCAAGCATTAGCTTGTGGTGATAGGTTTTGTGCTGGTGAGCCTTGAAAACCAGCTGGGTTCATTGTGCACCGGGAAAAACAAGTTCGAGTTGTGAGCTTGCAAAACAACTCTGCTGTAATCAGATTGATTATAGTGTGGACCCAAGAGGTACTTGGGAGTGGACGTAGGTGTAGGTACACCGAACCACTATAAAATCTTCTGTGTTTGCCGTGATTGTCTCTTTATCTTTAACTCTCTATTTGTGCTTGTTCTGTTTTAATTTGTGTGAATCTAAGTTTTTATTTCCGCTGGGGTTATTTTCAAAAGAGTTTAAATTTTTGAAAAACCCAATTCACCCCCCTCTTGGGTTGCTATCTGGACCAACAATTGGTATCAGAGCTAGTGCTCATTTGATTTGATCTAACGATCAAGAGTCAAAGATCCACATGGCAACTCAAGCTGGTTCATCTTTTTCTGAAGGCCAATCTACTAATAGACCACCCTTATTTAATGGTTCAAACTATGGTTATTGGAAGGCTAGAATGAAAATTTTCATTCAAGCACTTGACTATGATCTATGGAGTATTATAGTCAATGGACCACACACACCCACTGCTAGAGTTAATGGCATGGAGATTCCTAAACCGAAACGGAATGGGATGAACATGATAAAAAATTGGCACAACTCAATGCCAAAGCAATGAATGTTTTATACTGCTCATTAGATGCAAATGAATTCAATTGCATATCTATTTGCATTTCTGCTAAGAAATCTGGGATAGACTTGAGGTTACCCATGAGGGAACAAATCAAGTCAAGGAATCCAAGATTAACATGCTAGTTCATAAGTATGAATTGTTTAAAATGGATGCATGTGAATCTATTGCTGATATGTTTACAAGATTTACTGATATAGTTAATGGTTTAAAAAGTCTTGGTAAATCTTATGATAATTCTGATCTTGTGAGAAAGGTTTTGCGTTCCTTGCCTAGGACTTGGGAAGCTAAAGTGACTGCAATACAAGAGGCAAAGGATCTAAGTACCCTACCCCTAGAAGAATTATTGGGATCCTTGATGACTCATGAGCTTCAAATTAAGCAACATGTTGATGATGATGAGTCAAAGAAGAAGAGGACTATGGCTCTTAAGATTTCTGAATATATGGAAGAGCCTCATGAATCTGAAGATGAAAGTGATGATGAGGACATGGCACTCATCACAAGGAAATTTAAAAGATTCATGAAGAAGAAGAAGTTTGAAAAGAAAAAGCCCTTTGCAAGAAAAGATGAGGACAAGGGCAAAGAAAAAGAAGTTATTTGCTTTGAATGTAAAAAGCCGGGTCATTTTAAATCTGAATGCCCTCAACTAAAGAAAGGCACCCGGAAGTTCAAAAAGAAGGCAATGATGGCCACATGGAGTGATTCGGAAAGCTCAAGTTCCAAAGAGGAAGAAAAGAGTGAAATGGCCAATCTATGCTTCATGGCAGACAATGATGAGGTAAGTCCGAGTTTTCTTGATGACTTTACTTTCGATGAATTGCATAGTGCTTTTTATGAATTAATGGATGATTTTGCGAACCTAAGTTCAAAGAACAAATATTTGAAAACTCAAATGCAAAAACTATCCTTAGAAAATGAAAAGCATGTTGTAGAGAACTTTTGATAAAAGAAAAGAAAGTTTGAAAAATGAAGTTGATAGACTTAAGCCTATAGTTGATAAATTCACTCTAAGCTCTATCAAACTTAATATGATTTTGGAAAATCAAAAAGCTGTTTTTGATAAAGCTGGATTAGGATATAATCCACTTAAAAAGCAAAAATCTTTGAAGAATATTTTTATACATGCTGAAAAATCATCAAATATTACTTGTTTTAAATGAAACAAAGGACATAAATCATATATGTGTAAATCTCCATAATAAGAGAAAGATGATTTGGGTTCCCAAAGGAACAATATTTAATGCATCTAACCATGAAGGACCCAAGAAGGCTTGGGTACCTAAAATTAAGACATGAATGTTTTGCAGGAGTGTCTTGCAGCCATCAGACTGAAAAGAAAATGGTACCTGGATAGTGGTTGCTCAAGACACATGACGGGTGACAAAGATCAATTCATCACCCTTGAATCAAAAAGAGGTGGAGTAGTTACTTTTGGTGATAATGGTCAAGGCCATATCATGGGTATTGGTAAGATTCAAATTACTCCATCTACTCATATTGATAATGTTTTATATGTCGATGGACTTAAACATAATTTGATAAGTATTAGCCAACTGTGTGACAAAGGTTTCAAAGTTTCCTTTGAAGCTTCTGTTTGCACTGTTACTAATCCCATTGATAACAGCATTATTCTTGTTGGTAAACGTTATGGCAATGTGTACTTAATTGATTTGAGTAATTTATCTTCAAGTAATCATTGCTTAGTTGCTAATAATGCTAAGATGAATGAGATTGGTTGGCTATGGCACCGTAGATTAGGTCATGCAAGCACACACCTAATTTCTAAATTATTGAAAATGGATCTAGTTAAAGGTATTCCTAGCTTAAATTTTGAAAATAATCGAATATGTGATGCATGTCAATTTGGAAAACAAACAAGAACTTCTTTCAAATCTAAGAATGTTGTTTCAACTACTAGGCCACTAGAGCTACTACACATGGACCTTTTTGGACCTACTAGAACCACAAGTCTAGGAGGAAAGAAATATGGTCTAGTGATAGTAGATGATTACTCTAGATTCACTTGGGTAATGTTTTTGGCTCACAAAGATGAGACTTTCTCAATATTCCTGAAATTCGTTAAGAAAGTCACTAATGAGAAAAACACTACCATAGTGTCTATTAGAAGTGATCATGGAACTGAATTTGAAAATCACTTATTTGAAAAATTCTGTTTTGAAAAAGGCATACATCATAACTTTTCAGCACCTAGAACACCGCAACAAAATGGAGTTGTAGAAAGAAAGAATAGGACTTTAGAAGACATGGCCCGTACCATGCTATGTGAAAGCCAACTTCCAAAATATTTTTGGGCGGAAGCTATAAACACAGCATGTTACATCCTAAATAGAGCCCTGATTAGACCTATCCTTAAGAAGACTCCCTATGAACTATGGCACAATAGGAAACCAAATTTAAGTTATTTTCATGCATTTGGTTGTAAATGTTTTATTCATAACAATGGTAAGGATAATCTTGGAAGTTTGATGCAAAGTCTGATGAAGGTATTTTCCTAGGATATTCTACATCTAGCAAAGCATATAGAGTATTTAATAAGAAAAGCTTAGTTGTAGAAGAATCCATTCATATAGTGTTTGATGAGTCTTTAGCATCAAGTTCAGATAAAATTGATGATGAGGAAGATACATCTTTGATTGAAAGAGATATTGAAAAATTAAATGTATCTTCAGATCAAGAACCTGAAGTTAAGGATGATAACTCACCTAAGGATGATGGTATTGATACTACTCAGAATGATAAAGATCTACCTAGAGATTGGAGATATGCTTATGGTCATCCTAAGGACCTAATCATAGGTGATCCATCTCAAGGTGTAAGGACTAGATCATCAATGAGAGATATCAATAATCATCTTGCATTTGTATCTCATATAGAACCTAAAACTATAGAGGAAGCTGAGAAAGATAGTTATTGGATGTTAGCAATGCAGGAAGAGTTAAACCAATTCACTAGGAACCAAGTTTGGACCCTAGTAGACAGACCTAAAAACCACCCTATAATAGGATCTAAATGGGTTTTTAGAAATAAATTGGATGAAAATGGATTGGTAATTAGAAATAAGGCTAGATTAGTTGCAAAAGGATATAATCAAGAAGAAGGTATAGATTTTGATGAAACTTTTGCACCTGTTGCTAGATTAGAAGCCATTAGGCTACTACTTGCATTTGCATGTCATATGAATTTCAACTTATTTCAAATGGATGTTAAAAGTGCATTTCTAAATGGTTTTATAAATGAGGAAGTTTATGTTGAACAACCTCCTAGTTTTGAAGATCATGAATTTCCAAACCACGTCTTCAAACTACACAAAGCACTTTATGGTTTAAAGCAAGCACCTAGAGCTTGGTATGATAGATTAAGTAAATTTTTAATTGAAAATGACTTTTCTAGAGAAATGTTGATAAAACCTTGTTTTTGAAAAGAAAAGAAAAGGATTTATTAATTGTTCAAATTTACATTGATGACATTATATTTGGTGCTACTAACATCTCCTTTGTCAAGAATTTGCTAAGCTAATGCAGGGAGAATTCGAGATGAGCATGATGGGAGAACTAAACTTCTTCCTTGGACTTCAAATCAAACAAGAGAAAGCGGGATTTTCATTAACCAAACAAAGTACACAAAGAAATACTCAAGAAATTTGGTATGGAATCTGCTAAACCTCTTGGTACGCCAATGAGTCCCTCATGCAAGCTGGACAAGGATGAAGAAGGTAAGAAAGTAGATCAGAAGCATTACAGAGGTATGATCGGATCACTTCTTTACCTAACTGCAAGTAGGCCAGATATCATGTTTTCTGTTTGCTTATGTGCAAGATATCAATCTAATCCTAAGGAATCACATTTATTTGCTGTTAAAAGAATCTTTAGATACTTAAATGGAACTAAAAATGTAGGATTATGGTATTCTAGAGACTCAACCTTAAAATTGATTGCTTATTCTGATTCTGACTATGCTGGTTGTAAATTAGATAGAAAGAGTACAAGTGGGGCATGCCAACTTTTAGGAAGTAACTTAATCTCTTGGTTTAGCAAGAAGCAAAATTCGGTTGCATTATCCACTGCTGAGGCAGAGTATGTTGCAGCTGGAAGTTGCTGTGCTCAAATCCTTTGGATTAAGCGACAACTTGAAGATTATGGTATCACACTTGATAAAATTCCTATTAAATGTGATAATACTAGTGCTATTAATCTAACTAAAAATCCAATTCAACATTCAAGAACTAAACACATTGAAATTAGACATCACTTTATTAGAGAACATGTAACTAACAAAGATGTTTGTCTTGAATATGTTAATACTAATGATCAATTAGCTGATATTTTTACCAAACCTTTGAGTGAGGAAAGATTTTGTTATCTTAGAGGAGAATTNCCTTTGAGTGAGGAGAGATTTTGCTATCTTAGAGGAGAATTAGGAGTTTGTGATCCTTTAGAATAATTTTCTGAAACTCTTAAGGACAACAACTATCTAGACTTCAATAATTTCTTGAAAATCCTCTATGTCCAATAAGGAAATTTATCTAGAAAGTTGATTTATTGTTTCCCCAATTGTTAAGGAACACTTATCTAGAGTTTGATGATTAATTTGATCAGTTTCAGATCCTTGAAATTCGAATTTTTTCTGAAACTATTGTGGAGTCGACACCTCAGTTTGTGGAGTCGACACCTTCTTATTTTGATGTTCTGTCTGGGCAATTAGAGCCGACTCTGGCTTCTGTAGAGCCGACTCTAATTCGGGCGCTGACAGATTCTCTGGTTCGGAGCCGACACCTCATTTTCGGGAGTCGACTCTAAGTGGAACTAGGTCAAAATAAAAAGGGCGGAGTCGACCCCAAACGATTTCTATCGTCTCCTAAACCATTTTCAAACTGTTCCAAACTGATTCCAAACCCTCCAAATCCCTCAAAACCCTTGATTACTCATTCCAATCGAATCCAATGGCTCCCAAAAGGCGTGCTATCATTGGTGGTTCGACTGTTCCGACGAAGCGCCGTTCAAATCGGAGGCAACCTTCGTCATCTTCTTCATCTGCCACTCAAGATGACTCTCCACCCTCACCATCTTCTCCTCGAGTCGACCAATTAGCTGGTAAGGCCATTACTACCGGAAGAAAAGTTGATTTTAACTTTTTTATTTCGGAGGGCTTTGCTATTGGGCGGTTGTTGAAAGAAATGGGATGGGAGAAGGTCTGTTCTTTGGATATCCCTACTTACCCTGCCCTAGTAAGAGAGTTTTATAATGATTTAAGTAGAGGAGAGGGAGGCTTAGTAAGTGTTGTAAGAGGAACAAAGGTAATCATCACAGCCGAATCCCTTGGTAATTTATTGGAAATGCCTACTGTTGGACTTGTTGAATATCATCATGAAGATAGAGGAGGAGCACTATCAAGGATGTTAGGGAGAGAAGTTTCTGAGTTTGAGGAAATCTTGGCAAATCAACTTAATTTGGAACTCAGATTACTTCACAATATCTGTGGAAGGATTCTATTTCCTAAATCGGAAGGTTTGAATATGTCTCGGAGCGAGACGTTTTATTGATGGACTGCATACTCACTGGTAGACCTTTAAATCTTGCTGAAATGATGATAGGCTATATGGCGGAGGCAGCTACTAAGAAGAGATCTACATTGCCATATGGTATGGTTTTAACATTGTATTCAGAAGCCAAGGTGTACTTATAATGGACAATGAGCCACTAAGAAAGTTAAGACATACAGATTACTATAGTGTCTCTACAATTCACCGAATGGGCTTTAGAAAAGAAAATGGAAACTGGATTAAAAGAGGACATGAGGCCAGAGCTGAAGAGGTTAGAGTTGAGGAAGTCAGAGGAGAAGACATTCCTGAACCATCTGCTGGACCTTCTGCTGGACCATCTGCTGGACCCTCAGAAGCTGGACCTAGCTCTCAACTTCCACATCAGTCAGCATTGGCATCAGAAAGATTTTCTGAGGAGCAAATAGGTCAGCTCAGGGCTTTACTGGCTGAGTATGACAGTGTAAGAACAAATGATATGTGTAAATTAAGAGAGGAGTTCAATCAATTAAAGGATGAGATTAATTCAAGACTTGACATGATTTCGTTTTCAATTAGCAATTCCGTCGAATCCTTTAGCACTGATCTTCATAAAATTTTTGAAAGGATGGAAGGCATTGCAGACGGTTCTGGAACTTATCTTCATGCTACCAGTCAACTGAAGAAAGATATCGACCTCGCCGTCTCTCAAATTGAAGCATGTCTTGAAAGTTTTAAGAAGACCCAAAAAGATGATGTTATGGAAATGATTGGACATTTAAAGAAAATTGTGTATAAGCATATTTGATTTTGATATTCTATCCTAGGTTGTATCTTAAGATTTCTTACTTTCTTGTTTTCTTAGCATGTATCTAGGACTTACATACTTAAATCTGTCATTTTAGAATATATGTAATGGATCTTGCTTTGGAATACAAATATTTGAATGAATATTACACTTTTATTACAAATTTTTCTTTGATTGAATGTTAATGAATGAATTTCCTATCTTTATGACTATTCAAACAAACATCCTCGCTTTGATAACATTCTTTATTTGCCTTTAAACTCACCTTATTGTTGATAACAAAAAAGGGGGAGAGATAAGTGTATATGCATATAAAGAAAAAGAGAATATAAAGAAAAAGAGAATGAAGAAAAAGAAAATGAAGAACAATTCTGAGAATAGAAAGAATGAGAGAATTTTTTTGAAAGAATTCAGTTTATCTACATAGGGGGAGCTATTCAATGCAGGGGGAGCTTAATAAATTTCTCCATATAAAAGTCAAATCATTTTGATTGATGTCAAGTTTTGTTTATTTTTATTCATTTTGAATATTGGCATCAAATTCTCTATTAGAAAGTCTCTAAGCTTTAACAATGTCTATAATTCTCAATTCAAATGAATTTCTTAATACATATACTCAAAGTTTTTGTCATCATCAAAAAGGGGGAGATTGTTGACCCAATTGAGGATTTTGATGATTAACAAAACTATTTGAGTATAACATTTGATGTTACTAATGATTTTGATTAAGTTTTTCAGATTATAAGTCTATTTGATGATCAAAATCAAGAAGGAAATCAAGTTCTGGTTTGAATCTAATGTCAAGGTAAGACTGCAGACATTAGAGTCGACACATGGAATCACAGAGTCGACTCCGAAAATGGCACAGATTTAGAGTCGACTCCGGGACTGTGAGAGCCGACTCTATCAGAAATAACAGAATGTTGGATTTTCAGGCCACGACTTAGAGTCGACTCCCAGACTGTTAGAGTCGACTCCAGAAGAATTTTGTGTCGACCCCAGAAAAGTCAGAGACGACTCCAGATCGAGCAGATTAAATTATTTTGAGTTAGAGCCGACTCCAGAAAAGCCAGAGCCGACTCCAGAATGTCAGACACGGCTCCAGAACTGTCAGAACGACTCTAAACTTTATCTTTATCTATTTTAATCCCAACGGCTATTGTTATTTATGGATCTAATCCTTTTTTCACTTGCTTCTAACGGATAGTTTCACACTATTTGTGGATTAATCGGATCTATAAGAAGAGGGTTGATTGCATCCCAAATCTAAAGAGAGGAAAAGAGAGGAAAAGAGAGGAAAAGAGAAGAAAGAGGCAAAAAGAAAAGAATAGAGAAAATCCTTGAGATCCATCAGAAAAGAAAAGAGGGAAAACCTGTAACGAAAGATCATACTCATTCCCCAAAAGAAGAGAAAGAGATTCCAAGCCTTCGCTGTTCTATTTAGAAGAAATCTCAAAAGAAGGAAGAAGCCCTAGTTTTTTCAATCTTCTGAGCCTCAAGAGCATATTCAAAGGAAGATCCATTCAAAGGAAGAGAAGGAAGAAGCCACCAAGATCTTCGAATCAGGCTTTGGTTCCTAATCTCTATTTATTGTTTCATTATTGTATATTTGCTCATTGAAGGAGCAGTTTGCTTTTGTAAAATCAAAATACTATTTGCTGGGTCAATCTGGTGATTGATTCAGTTGAGGCTGTTAGCCTTGTGCAAGCATTAGCTTGTGGTTTTAGGTTTTGTGCTGGTGAGCCTTGAAAACCAGCTGGGTTCGTTGTGCACCCGGAAAAACAACAAGTTTGAGTTGTGAGCTTGCAAAACAACTCTGCTATAATCAGTTTGATTATAGTGTGGACCCAAGAGGTACTTGGGAGTGGACGTAGGTGTAAGTACACCGAACCACTATAAAATCTATTGTGTTTGCCGTGATTGTCTCTTTATCTTCAACTCTCTATTTATAGTTGCTTAGTTTTAAATCTATGAATCTAAGTTTTTATTTCCGTTGGGGGTTATCTTTCAAAAGAGTTTAATTTTTGAAAAACCCAATTCACCCCCCCCCTCTTGGGTTGCTATCTGGACCAACACCGTTGCCGGACCCTATTTTTTTAAAAAAAATAGAAGGAGGATGGGCTTACCTCGGTCGCGAGGGGACGCCGCCGGAGTGGGGGGAGCTTCCGCCGGAGGAGAGGACGGGGGCAGCCGGAGGAGCGGAAGGACGGCGGCGGCTAGGGTAGGAATAGGAAGAAGAAGAAAAGGGAAGGGGGGGCCGGCCCGACCAAGCCTTAAATAGAGGTGATTAGCGACGCAATATATGCGTCGCTAATCACTCGCTATTTTTTTTATTATTATTATGGATTAGCGACGCAACAATGCATCGCTAATCCATCACTACTTTGGCTTTTTTATTATTTTATGCAAAACTTAGTGACGCAATTACCTAATGAGTTGCTAAATTGGCGCCAATGTCCGGCGAAAAAATAATTTTTAAATCTAGAAAATTGCGTCGCAAATGCATCGCAATATTTTTTAAATATTTTTAACTGATAAAATTTATATTTTTGAAAATAATTGCGACGCAAATATTGCATTGCAATGTTTTTTTAAAATTTTTTAATTACATTTATTTTTTCAAAAACATTGCGACGCAATACATGCGTCGCAATATTAAAAATTATTTTCTTCAAAAAAATTATTTTTATTTTTTAGGAAACTACGTCGCTAATGCATCACAATATTTTTTTAATAATTATAACTGATAAAAATATTTTCTGAAAATAATTGCAACTCATATATTACGTCGCAATATTTTTTTAATTTTTTTATTACATTTATTTTTCTTAAAAATATTGCGACGCAATAAATGCGTCGCAATATTAAAAATTATTTTCTCCAAAAAATAATTTTCATTTCTAAGAAACTGCATCACAATATTTTTTAAATATTTATAACTAATAAAAATTATATTTTTTGAAAATAATTGCGACGCATATATTGCGTCGCAATGTTTTTTTGATTTTTTTATTACATTTATTTTTCTTAAAAACATTGCGACGCAATAAATGCTTTGCAATATTAAAAATTATTTTCTCTAAGAAAATTATTTTTATTTTCTAAGAAATTGCATCGCAAACGCGTAGCAATATTTTTTAAATATTTATAACTCATAAAATTTATATTTTCTAAAAATAATTGTGACGCAAATAATGCGTCACAATGTTTTTTTTTAATTTTTAATTACATTTATTTTTCTAAAAAACATTGCGATGCAAAAATGCATCGCAATATTAAAAATTGTGTTCACCGAAAAATTATTTTTTAGGAAACTGCGTCGCTAATGTGTCGCAATATTTTTTTAATAAGTATAGCTGATAAAAATTATATTTTCTGAAAATAATTGCGACGCACATATTGCGTCGTAATATTTTTTTAAATTTTTTGATTACTATTATTTTTATTAAAAATATTGCGACGCAATAAATGCGTTGCAATATTAAAAATTATTTTATCTGAAAAAATTATTTTTATTTTCTAGGAAATTGCATCGACCGATCGGACCGATCTCCAATGATCCGACGGTTGCGATCGATCCAAGCCTTGATCCCGATCGGCCACGACCGATCTCGGACCGTGGTGATCGGTCCGAGATCGGCGACGATCCGATGGTTGCAATCGATCCAAACCCTGATCGATCCCGGTCGGCGATGAACGATCTCGGACCGTCGTGATCGATCCGATCGGGGACAATCCGACGGTTGCGATCGATCCAAGCCGTGATCCCGATCGGCCACGACCGATCCCGGACCGTTGCGATCGGTCCGAGATCGCTGACGATCTGATGGTTGCGATCGATCCAAGCCCTGATCGATCTCGGTCGGCGATGAACGATCTCTGACCGTCGCGATCTATCCGATCGGCAACGATCTGACGGTTGCGATCGATCCAAGCTGTGATCCCGATCGGCCATGACCGATCCCGACCGTTGCAATCGGTCCGAGATCGCCGACGATCCGACGGTTGCGATCGATCCAAGCCGTGATCCCGATCGGCCACGACCGATCCCGGACCTTTGTGATCGGTCCAAGATCGCCGACGATCTGATGGTTGTGATCGATCTAAGCCTTGATCGATCCCGGTCGACGATGAACGATCTCGGACCATCGCGATCGATCCGATTTCCAACGATCCGACGGTTGCGATCGATCCAAGCCGTGATCCCGATCTTCCACGACCGATCTCGGACCATGGCGATCGGACCGATCGCCGACGATCCGACGGTTGCCATCGATCCAAGCCGTGATCCCGATCGGCCACGACCGATCCCGGACCTTTGCGATCGGTCTAGGATCACCGACGATCCGACGGTTGCTATCGATCCAAGCCCTGATCGATCCCGCTCGGTGATGAACGATCTCGGACTGTCGCGATCGATCCGATCGGCAACGATCTGACGGTTGCGCTCAATCCAAGCCGTGATCACGATCGGCCACGACCGATCCCGGACCGTTGCAATCGGTCCGAGATCGCCGACGATCCAACGGTTGCGATCGATCCTAGTCCTGATCCCGATCGGCCACGACCGATCTCGGACCGTGGCGATCGGTCCGATCGCCGACGATCCGATGGTTGCGATCGATCCAAGCCGTGATCCCGATCTGCCACGACCGATCCCGGACCGTTGCGATCGGTCCAGATCGCTGACGATCCGATGGTTGCGATCGATCCAAGCCCTGATCGATCTCGATCGGCGATGAACGATCTGACCGTCGCGATCTATCCGATCGGCAACGATCCGACGGTTGCGATCGATCCAAGCTGTGATCCCGATCGGCCATGACCGATCCCGGACCGTTGCAATCGGTCCGAGATCGCCGACGATCCGACGGTTGCGATCGATCCAAGCTGTGATCCCGATCGGCCACGACCGATCTCGGACCTTTGCGATCGGTCCAAGATCGCCGACGATCTGATGGTTGCGATCGATCTAAGCCCTGATCGATCCCCGTCGACGATGAACGATCTCGGACCGTCGTGATCAATCCGATTTTCAACGATCCGACGGTTGCGATCGATCCAAGCCGCGATCCCGATCTTCCACGACCGATCTCGGACCATGGCGATCGGACCGATCGTCGATGATCCGACGGTTGCCATCGATCCAAGCCGTGATCCCGATCGGCCACGACCGATCCCGGACCTTTGCGATCGGTCTGAGATCACCGATGATCCGACGGTTGCTATCGATCCAAGCCCTGATCGATCCCGGTCGGTGATGAACGATCTCGGACTGTCGCGATCGATCCGATCGGCAACGATCTGACGGTTGTGCTCAATCCAAGCCGTGATCACGATCGGCCACGACCGATCCCGGACCGTTGCAATCGGTTCGAGATCGCCGATGATCCGACGGTTGCGATCGATCCAAGTCCTGATCCCGATCGGCCACGACGATCTCGACCGTGGCGATCGGTCCGATCGCCAATGATCCGACGGTTGCGATCGATCCAAGCCATGATCCCGATCGGCCACGACCGATCCTGGACCGTTGCGATCGGTCCGAGATCGTTGACGATCCGACGGTTGTGATCGATCCAAGACCTGATCGATCTCGGTCGGCGATGAACGATCTATGACCATCGCGATCGATCCGATCGGCAACGATCCGACGGTTGCGATCGATCCAAGCTGTGATCCCGATCGGCCATGACCGATCCCGGACCGTTGCAATCGGTCCGAGATCACCGACGATCCGACGGTTGCGATCGATCCAAGCCGTGATCCCGATCGGCCACGACCAATCCCGGACCTTTGCGATCGGTCCGAGATCGCCAATGATCTGATGGTTGCGATCGATCTAAGCCCTGATCGATCCCGGTCGGCGATGAACGATCTCGGACCGTCGCAATCGATCCGATTTCCAACGATCCGACGGTTGCGATTGATCCAAGCCGTGACCCGATCTTCCACGACCGATCTCAGACCATGGTGATCGGACCGATCGCCGACGATCCGACGGTTGTCATCGATCCAAGCCGTGATCCCGATTGGCCACGACCGATCCCGGACCTTTGTGATCGGTCCGAGATCATCGATGATCCGACGGTTGCGATCGATCCAAGCCCTGATCGATCCCGGTCGGCGATGAACGATCTCGGACTATCGCGATCGATCCGATCGGCAATGATCTGACGGTTGCGCTCAATCCATGTCGTGATCCCGATCGGCCACGACCGATCCCGGACCGTTGCAATCGGTCCGAGATCACCGACGATCCAACGGTTGCGATCGATCCAAGTCCTGATCCCGATCGGCCACGACCGATCTCGGACCGTGGCGATCGGTCCGATCGCCAACGATCCGACGGTTGCGATCGATCCAAGCCGTGATCCCGATCGGCCATGACCGATCTCGGACTGTGGCGATCGGCGACGATCCCATGGTTGCGATCGATCCAAGCTCTGATCCCGACGGTCACGACCGATCTCGGACTGTGGCGATCGGTCCAATCGCCGATGATCCGACGGTTGCGATCGATCCAAGCCGTGATCCCGATCAGCCACAACCGATCTCGGACCGTGACGATCGGTCCAATCGGCGACGATCCGATGGTTGCAATCGATCCAAGCCGTGATCCTGATCGTCCACGACCGATCTCGGACCGTGGCGATCGGACCGATTGGCGACGATCCGACGGTTGCCATCGATCTAAGCCGTGATCCCGATCTTCCACGAACGATCTCGGACCGTGGCGATCGGACCGATCGGTGACGATCCGACGGTTGCCATCGATCCAAGCCATGATCTCGATCGGCCAGGACCGATCCCGGACCTTTGCAATCGGTCCAAGATCGCCGACGATCCGACGGTTGCGATCGATCCAAGCCCTGATCTATCCCGATCGGCGACGATCCGACGGTTGCGATCGATCCAAGCTGTGATCCCGATCGGCCACGACCAATCTCGGACCATGGCGATCGGTCCGATCGCCGACGATCCGGTGGTTGCGATCGATATCCAAGCCCTGATCCATCCCGATCGGCCATGACCGATCTCGGACCGTTGCGATCGGTTCGATCGGCGACGATTCGACGGTTGAGAACGATTGAAGCCATGATCGATCTCGATCGACGACGACCGGGATCGGACCGTCGCGATCGATCCGTTCGGCGTCGTAATATTTTTATTTCACAATTTTTTTAATATTTTTATAAAGTTTATTTTTTAAAAAAACATTGGATGCAATACTTGTGTCGCTAAATAAAAAATTATTTTTATTAATTTTCTGTTTTATTGCATCGCTATTGCGTCGCTATTTAACATAATTAATTTTTTTAAAAACATTGCGACGCAAAGGCTTGCATCGCAATTTTTTAATTTGATAATTATATTATATAAAAATTAATTTTATTTAAAATAATTGCAACGCAACAAGTGCGTCGCAATTTTAAAACATAAATTTTTTAATTTTCAGGTTTATTGCATCGCTATTTAACATAATTAATTTTTTAAAAAATATTGCAATGCACTGAGTTGCGTCGCAATATTTTTTTCTCATAATTATATTTTATAAAAATTTATTTTATTTAAAATAATTGCGACGCAATAAGTACGTCGCTAAATTAAAAATAATTTTTTTAATTTTCTGGTTTATTGCGTCGCTATTAAAAATAAATTTTTTCTCACATTTATACTTTATTAAAATAAATTTTATTTAAAATAATTGCTACGTGCAGCTGCTTGGTCCCCGCACCCCCACCATTAGACTCTTTGCTGCCGCCCTCACCTCCAATTTCAACGCTTCAAGTTTTGATCTTATAACTAAAGTGAAAAATAGACCTAGCAATTGTCAACCAAAATATTGTTCTATGAACACAACAAACGAAGAATCAGCGTACAAGAAAATTTATCTTTCATGGTGTTTCATCAATCAAACACATGGTTCTTTGCTTAAAATCTTAACGGTTTCATGGATATAAAAATAGACACACGGAAGTGTCTGGCATTCATGAATGAACAAATGGATGGTAGACTAGAAGCAGCATCTAGTGCTGGAGACTTGGATGCCTTTCACCCGCTTCTTCAAGAGATAGCCTTCTCCTTCATGTCGAGTCCTGCAATGAGTTGGAGGATTACTATAATATTATTTTAAAGATATTACAATTAGATTACTATAATAATATATAAATATATAAATGTTTCTTAAATATTCTATCACGATCATGATTCATCGTTACGTTAAAATTCTTGCTTTTGGCTCTTAATCCATTTTGAAAGAAAAAAAAATATTTATGAAAGATTTCATAATTAAAATAAAAATATTTTTTAATAATAAAAATATATTTTATAAAAATATAATATTATTATTTAATTAGTAAATAATAATTATTAAAATTTATTTTATTTTAAAAATAAAATTTATATACGATGAATGTATATATTAAAAATATAGCAAGCGCTTGATAAAAAAAACTAATGTCAACTAAAAGATTTACAAATAATAATAATAGTAATAATAATAATGTCATCTGTCCGACAAAGATGATAAAACTTTGATGTAGAAAATAAATTAGGAATGCAAGTTGAATTTAAGGGTATTATTCCAAAGATATTTGAATTAGATTACTATAATATATATATCTTAAATATTCTATCATGGTCATGGTTCATCGTTTTATTAATACTCTTGCTTTTGGTTGTTGATGCATTTTGAAAAAAAAATATTTATAAAAAATTTATAGTTAAAATAAAAATATCTCCTTATGATAAAATATATTTTATAAAGAAATAATATTATTATTTTATTAGTAAATAACAATTATTAAATTCTTTTTTATTTTAAAAGTAAAATTTATATATGATTAATGTATATTGTTGGGGGGTAAAATCGTCATTGCATCAATATCCGTGCGAGGAGGCTAAGACCGACCCCCTCCCTTAGCCCACCAAAATACCCCCGAGCTTCCCATAGCTCGGCTACCCCCGAGCTTCCCAGCTCGGCTCCTCCGAGCTCCCACAGCTCGGCTCTCCCGAGCTTCCCGTAGCTCGGCTCCTCCGAGCTTCCATAGCTCGTCTCTCCTGAGCTCCCACAGCTCGGCTCCTCCGAGCTCCCGTAGCTCGGCTCTCCCGAGCTTCCATAGCCCGGCTCCCCCGAGCTTCCATAGATCAGCTCCTCGAGCTCCCATAGCTCGGCCCTCCCGAGCTTCCTGTAGCTCGTTTCCCCCGAGCTTCCACAGCTCGGCTTCTCCGAGCTCCCATAGCCCGGCTCCCCGAGCTCCCGTAGCTTGGCTCTCCCGAGCTTCCATAGCCCGGCTCCCCCGAGCTTCCATAGCTCAGCTCTCCCGAGCTTCCATAGCTCGTCTCCCCCGAACTCCCATAGCTCGGCCCTCCCAAGCTTCCTGTAGCTCGTTTCCCCCGAGCTTCCATGGCTTGGCTTCACTGAGCGATCCACGATCCAATACTCACCTCCACGGAACCCGACGCGGGAGAGCCTAGGCCTATCGTAACAACATCCTAGGCAAGGAATCATGTTGAGAAGTGGTCTAGAACCTACCACGGCTACCTGAGACCTACACACCTATCGGATCTCAAGCCATCAAGGAGCTATCCTAGCCGTCGATCCCCTAACAGACAAGATATGGATCCCAACAGCCCCACAACGGCCCGATTCGATCCATCTCTGTATCCTAACAACCTTTGAACCTTCCAGAAGGTGCTCAAGATCCAGGTGACAGCCTATAAATATGATACTCCCAGATTCCCTCAGGTTCGCGCGCTCACACCCTCACTCTCACTCTCCCGCTCTCGCCAGCTGCTCGTCGGTGCTCTCACCCTCTAGAGCTTCCGATCGGCCGCCCCCAAAGAGACTCCCCGGAGAGATCCACCTCCCCATTTTCTGATTGATCGCCGATTTCCTCCCACTGACTTGAGCGTCGGAGGGTCTTCCACGGAGGGCCACCTCCAACGCCTCTCGCGCGAGGACTTGTGTGCAGGTCCGCCCCTGGAGATCGACTGCGCCCGAGTCGAAGGACGGATCTCGGCGGCAACAGATTGGCGCTAGAGGAAGGGCCCTCAAGTCCCATTAAAACTTGAAAAAAGGAGATAAGGATCTCGATTCAGAGTAGAACCTCTTTAATGGCCAATCGGAGAAGAGCAACCTCTGAAGCCCAAGATCAGGCCGCTTCCCAGAGGCCTGATCCGACGAGCGGTGTAGCGCTGCAACCTCCACCAATCGAAACCCCGTCACCGCCTGCCATCCCGGTGACCCAGGACCAGTTCGCCTCGCTGGTCCAGCAAGTCCAGGCCCTGACTCACCTGGTCCAGGAGCGCCTTACGGCTCCTCCCGCTCTGCACTTTCATAAGGAGGCCACGATTCCTTCTTCGCCGGCAACTTCCTCCTCAAGTCCGCATAAATCCGTGGACCCCGCACACTGACCCAGAGGGAACAAACCAGTCCCGCGAGGCGGTTATGATAGGGATCCTCCTAGATCTCGGTGAGCTTGATCCCTCTCCCCAGTGACCTCCCACCATGATTTGACGCTGTCCTTGCGATCCTCACGCCCAGCTCCTCCTCTGACCGGTGAAGAGGAGATCCGTCGTCAGATCCAGGAGATGCGTCAGGAACTGGACGCTGCCAAGCAGGCCCATCCGCCCCAGCCCAAAGCGGAGCAGGGCATCCCTTTCTCCAAGGGGATTATGGAGGAAGTGATTCCCTCCCATGTCAAGCTCCCAGCCGTCGAACCCTACCACAGCTCTTTTGATCCGGACGACCATCTTAGCAGCTTCCGGTCAATAATGATGTTCCACGGAGCATCCAACGCGGTCCTCTGCCGCTCTTTCCCCTCCACCCCTAGAGGATATGCCCGAACCTGGTTCAATGCCTTGAAGCCAGGTTCCATCGATTCATTTGATGAGCTGAGCCATCTTTTTATTGGCTAGTTCGTTAGCAGCCACCGCCACCGACGAAGATCTGACTCCCTCTCCGAAGTTAAGCAGAGAGAGGGGGAGTCCTTGAGAAATTATCTTGGCCATTTTAATAAGGCCATGTTAGAGGTGGACCACCTTAATCATGAGGTGGCTATGTCCGCCTTGGCGGGGGGAGTCTCGAAGGAAAGCGACTTCTACCTGGCTATGGAAGTCAGCTACCCCCCTAGCCTCTCTGATATGATGGCCCTAGCGGACAAATACGCTAGGGTCGAAGAATCACGAAGAGTTGCCCGCACCGAGCAGGCAAACAAGAAGGAGCCCAAAGGTCCCGATAGGCACCGTCCGCCCGTCGGCCAAGTCCACCTCGCCGCCAAAGAGTTCCCCCGCTGCCGCCAAGGAATCGCTTCCGGAGCCCTCCCAGGCGATTCGATCACTACGCTCCGCTAACCGTGCCCTGGGCACAAATCCTCATGGAAATAGAGCGCCAGCTCCCCCGGCCAGTTCCTCTCCGAGGGAACCCGACCCGAAGAGATCCCACCAAGTACTGTCACTACCACAGGGAGCACGGCCACGACACTGAAGAATGCTGGCAGCTGAAAAATAAAATCGAGAGGCTGATCCAGCGGGGACGACTGAATCAGTTCAGGAGGGAGCTCGAGCCAGGACAAGGAGGTGACCGCCAGCCCGAACTTCAACAACCTCCTCCTCCACCGAATCCGCCCGTGATTGGCCGCATCAACATGATCGAAGAGGCCGGCGGGTCGAGCCCCAGGGATGACGGTGAAGGATCGGCGCCAAAGAGGGCGCGGACGGGCGAGCTCTCCTTCTCCGACGATGATCTCCAAGGGATACAGTTCCCCCATGATGACGCATTAGTTGTATCCCTCAACTTGAATAACTATGATGTAAGCCAAATCCTCGTTGATAGTGGAAGTTCGGTGAATGTTTTGTACCTCGATGTGTTTGCCAGGATGAAATTACTCATGGAAAACCTTCGAGCCATGGATTCCACCATAATGGGATTCACAGGCGATGTCATCGTCCCGGAAGGGGTCGTCACCCTAACGGTCCGCGGGAGCCTGGCCCCTTATAGCCATTATCCAGACGGACTTCTTAGTAACCAACCTCAGGTCTCCATACAACGCAATATTCAGCAGACCCGGTCTGATGTCCCTCAAGGCAGTTGTCTCCATCCCGCATTTATTCATGAAATTCCCCACCGAGCGAGGAGTTGGAGTTGTTCGAGGAAGTCAAGCCATGGCTCGGCAGTGCTTCGTTACAAGCCTTCAGTCTAGAATGCCGGAAGTTGATGGGCTAGATGCTCGAGAGGACTTTGCCGAACAGCGAGGAGAACCGGCATAGGAATTGGAGGAGGTGCCATTGGATGATGCTCGTCCCGACCGAACCATAAAAATCGGGTCGCTGCTCAAAGGCGAACCTCGGCACAGATTGATCAGGTTCCTCCGAAGCAACGCTGACATCTTCGCCTGGTCCGCCTCCGACATGCCAGGGATCAGCCCCAAGGTTCTCGTCCATCGTCTCAATGTGGACGAGATGCACAGGCCCGTCAAGCAGAAGAAGAGGAGCTTCGCCCCGGAACGACAAAAGGCCATTGAAGAAGAGGTAGACAAACTCATCAAGGCAAATTTCGTCCGGGAGGTAAATTATCCGAGCTGGCTATCAAACGTCGTCATGGTGAAGAAGTCGAATGGCAAGTGGAGGATTTGAATCGACTTCACCGACCTCAACAAAGCCTGCCCGAAGGACAGCTTCCCTCTTCCCTGGATCGACCAGCTTGTGGATGCCACCTCAGGTCACCAGATGCTGTCATTCATGGACGCCTATTCATGCTACAATCAGATCCAGATGGCCCCCGAGGATGAAGAAAAGACCGCCTTCATAACCGACCGAGGTACTTACTGTTACCGTGTCATGCCTTTTGGTCTTAAGAATGCAGGTGCAACCTACCAGAGGCTGGTTAACAAAGTATTCAAGGAGCAAATCGGCCGGAATATGGAGGTGTACGTGGACGACATGCTGGTCAAAAGCAAAGAAGCATCACGGCATGTCGAGGACCTCTCAGAGAGCTTTGCAACGCTGCGCAAGTATGGGATGAGACTCAATCCGACCAAATGCACCTTCGGCGTTAACTCCGGGAAGTTTCTCAGCTTCATGGTCTCCCAGCGAGGTATCGAAGCTAACCCCCAGAAGATTCAAGCTCTCCAACAAATGGCGCCCCCGGCATCTATTAAAGAGGTCCAGCACCTAACTGGGAGGATAGCGGCTCTTAACCGCTTTGTGGCGCGGTCGGCCGAGAGATGCCTCCCCTTCTTCAAAACCCTCTGGTCGGCTAAGAACTTCCAGTGGACTCCTGAATGTCAAAAATCATTTCAAGATCTCAAGAAATACCTCGGCTCGCCCCCACTCCTCAGCAGTCCAGCCCCAGGCGAGACCCTGTTCTTGTACCTGGCTGTTTCAAAGGGTGCCGTCTATTCGGTGTTGGTCAAGGAAGAAGGCAAAGTCCAGAAGCCGATCTACTATGTCAGCAGGCTACTTCGCGACGCGGAGATAAGATATAGCAGAATTGAGAAGATGGTGTTGGCTTTAATCACCTCAGTTCGGAAGCTGCGACCGTACTTCCAAGCACATTCTGTGACGGTCCTGACCGACCAACCCATCAAGGCGGTAGTCCATCGTCCCGAGACGTCGGGAAGAATGACCAAGTGGGCCGTCGAGTTGAGCGAGCATGACATACACTTTCAGCCTCGCCCAGCCATCAAAGCTCAGGTGCTAGCCGACTTCCTCCTCGAGTGTACCATCCCGGAGGACGGTTCTACCCCAGACTCCCCCGAAGAACCAAAATTTGGAGCCCGGTGGCTCCTCCATGTCGACGGGTCATCTAATGCCCATCGCTCTGGTGCGGGCCTGGTTCTCACCAGTCCGGAGGGGGTAACCTTTGAATATGGCGTCCGGTTCTCTTTCCTGGCCTCCAACAATGAAGCCGAGTACGAAGCCCTGCTAGCCGGCCTCCGAATCGCCCGCAATCTGAAGGTGGAAAAGCTTAATGCCTTCACCGACTCTCAACTGATGGCCGGCCATGTACGAGGGGAGTTTGAAGCTCGGGAGCCTAACATGATTCAATATCTTCAAGAGGTGCGGAGCCTGCTTCCCTATTTTACCGAATTTGAGATGATTCAGATTCCCAGATCCGAGAATGCCCGTGCCGACCTACTCTCCCGATTGGCGACCGTGGAATCAATGGACGCCGAACAAAAATTCCACCTGAAGACTCTGAAAAAGCCCAGCATCGCGGAAGCCGACCGAATAATGCAAGTTGAAGCTAAACCATCATGGTTTGATCCCATTCTTAAATATCTCAAAGAAGGGTCGCTTCCACCCGACCGAAGAGAGGCTAGAAAGCTGAAGCTGCAGGCCACCCACTACGTGTTGATCAACAACCAGCTTTACAAACGGTCCTTCTCCATGCCACTGCTCAGATGCCTTCGCCCGTCCGAAGCAGATTATGCTCTGTGCAAAGTACATGAAGGGATTTATGGCAACCATCTGGGAAGCCGGTCCCTATGCCACAAGGTGCTGCAACAAGGCTACTACTGGCCGACTATGCAAAAGGATGCAGACGATATAGTCCGAGCCTGCGACCCATGCCAGAGGCACTCAAGCATCCAAAGGCTCCCCTCCGCCGGCCTAGTTCCCATATCCTCCGTTTGGCCCTTCGCCAAATGGGGGATGGACATCCTCGGCCCATTCCCGATTGCCACGGGGCAGCAAAAATTTCTATTCGTCGCCATCAACTATTTCACTAAATGGGTCGAGACGGAAGCAGTTGCACAGATAACCGAAGCACGGGCCAGAGATTTTGTATGGAGATCCATCATCTGCCGATTCGGCCTCCCACATACCATAATCACCGAGAACGGTAAGCAATTCGATAACTCAAAATTCCGCCAGTTCTGTGAAGAGCACGGAATCCGTCACCACCTCACCTCGGTCGGGCACCTGCAAGCCAACGGAGCAGCCGAAGTGACCAACAGGACCCTCCTTTAGGGGATCAAAGCTCGCCTTTCCAGAGCCCAAGGCAGGTGGAGGAGGAGCTGCATCATGTTCTATGGGCCTACCGCACCACCCCGAGAATCCCGACAGGTGAAACCCCATTCCGGATGGCTTTCGGCACGGAGGCCGTTATCCCTGTGGAAATAGGCCTCCCATCATTGCGGGTGGAAAGCTACTCAGAGGAAGCTAGCAACGAACAGCTCCGCACCAACCTCGACCTGATAGAGGAGATCAGAGAGAAGGCCCGGATCAGAGTGGCTGCTTATCAACAAAGGGTGGCCCGCTACCATGCCTCCAAAGTCAAAGGGAAAGCCTTCATGCCTGGCGACCTTGTTCTCCGGAAGGCCTCTGTTTCCAAACCGCTGGAACAAGGAAAGCTGGCACCAAACTGGGAAGGCCCATACCAAGTAGCAGAGATCATTGGACCGGGAACCTACAAGCTGCAAGGTTTAAACGGAAAATCCATCCTCCGGACATGGAACTCGGACAATCTCCATAAGTATTATCAATAGGGTATGTCCTCTATAAGTCCATTTTCATATGCCTCATTATACCTTCTTGTCAACATGTGTTTTCGTAATTTGCAACGTAAATCATTATGCATTACATTGCCAAAGATTGCGGAAAGAAACAGATGCTACTCACCAATCCTCGACACGACCGAGCTACCTATCTGAATAGGAAATCTCCGATCCTCGGCCGGACCAAGCAGCACAAATTCTCCGAACCTTGGCAGGGCCAAGTAAAAAATCTCCAAACCTCGGCCGGACCGAGCAGCACAAATTCTCCGAACCTTGGCAGGGCCAAGTAAAAAATTCTCCGAACCTCGGCTGGGCCGAGCAACAAATTCTCCGAACCTTGGCAGGGCCAAGTAAAAATTCTCTGAACCTTGGCAGGGCCAAGTAAAAATTCTCCGAAACTCGGCTGGGCCGAGCAACAAATTCTCCGAACCTTGGCAGGGCCAAGTAAAAATTCTCCGAACCTCGGCTGGGCCGAGCAACAAATTCTCCGAACCTTGGCAGGGCCAAGTAAAAATTCTCCGAACCTCGGCTGGGCCGAGCCACAATTTCTCCGAACCTTGGCAGGGCCAAGTAAAAATTCTCCGAACCTCGGCTGGGCCGAGCCACAATTTCTTCGAACCTTGGCAGGGCCAAGTAAAAATTCTCCGAACCTCGGCTGGGCCGAGCAACAAATTCTCCGAACCATGGCAGGGCCAAGTAAAAAATCTCCGAACCTCGGCAGGGCCGAGCCACAATTTCTCCGAACCTTGGTAGGGCCAAGTAAAAAATCTCTGAACCTCGGCAGGGCCGAGCCACAATTTCTCCGAACCTTGGCAGGGCTAAGTTAAAATATTCTCCGAACCTCGGCTGGGCCGAGCAACTAATATCCGAACCTCGGCTAGGCCGAGCAATAACTTTTCGAACTAAAATCCTGGCAGAAAACCAAAGTACGTGGGCCCCGATTAAAGCCGAAGGACTTCCAAGTAGTCCCCAGAACTTCGGCCAGTTTGAAAAAAGGCACACTGAGCAAAAACTGTCAACACACACAAAGAATGTGCCTCCGGCAAACCCCTAAAGGGTTCAACAATCCCTACATGACCGGCCATGAACCCCAGGAAAAGCTGGGGAATTCCCCCTTTGCTACTAAAATCTTTGGGCAATGCCCCTATAACCTGCCGATCAGAGCGCCTGTCTCAAACAAAGCCGTGACTCAGCGCGTGAACCAGTGGAGCCACCTAGGCTCCCCAACTATTCAATCATATACGAGTGACATTTCTTAGAACTAAAATCTCATAAAATGAGAAGTTATCAAAAAAGGCCTTTTTCATTGATTAAAAAAGAAAATACAAAAAGAGAAACAGAAGAAACAAAAAGAGAAAAAGAAAAGAGGAGAAGAAGCCCTAGCTAGGGCTCACTGTCACTCCCAGACGCCAGCAGGTCCTCCAGGCGTTCAGTAAGATCGGTGACCTGCTGGCGGAGTGACACTATTTCTTCCCTCTGCCGGTCCGCCACCCGGCGTAGGGCCTCCGCCTCCCTCGTAGAAACGTCAACATATTCCTCAACAACCCTCACGAGCCGCTGGTGACTCGCGAGGGTCGACGCTAGGCCTAGCCCATCGACGGTGATCGTGGGGTGGCCCCTCGTCGGATGTAACATGCCATTGATTGACGCCCTTAGTTCTTCAGACGATCGCTCTCCTCCTTGAGAGGCCATGGCAAAAACTATTTCGAGACTTAATCAGAGGGGTGGCTAAGACCAACACCCCTCGGTCATATTTATACTTGTCAGGCGAGTATTTCGATCAGTCGGGCCGTAACCACCGACCTATGAGAACTCACCACGTATCATCGCTTTAATTAGTGCCTAGAATCCGAAAGGCCGTGCCCCATCCCGAGTAAGATCGGTAAACACGGACGGACTGTTCGGGAACCCCCCTGAACAGAGTATCTCCCGATCTGTCAGCCCCCCGTAATGAATGCTCCCGACACTTCCCCAAGCTCTTTTAAGCTGGCCCCCTTTTGGGAAACGCAAAAAGGGAAGAATTCCAGCGCCTGGCAGTAATTCGTCCCCTCGGGAGGGGTAACGTCATAAATGAAGAGCGTGACCATGTGCCGCCGTTCCGCCCTGACGCCCCTCACCAAGCACCGCAGGGACCTAACACTACGGCTCATAGTGGCGACTGAGTCACTCCTCCGAGCCCCGAATCTCCGAACCTCGGCTAGGCCGAGCGACAAATCTCCGAACCTCGGCTGGGCCGAGAAACAGATTCTCCGAACCTTGGCAGGGCCAAGTAACAAGTTCTCCGAACCTCGGTTGGGCCGAGCAATGAAATCTCCGAACCTCGACAGGGCCGAGCCACAAACTCTCCGAACCTTGGCAGGGCCAAGTAAAACATCTCTGTACCTCGGCAGAGCCGAGCAACAAACTCTCCGAACCTTGGCAGGGCCAAGTAAAAATTATCCGAACCTCGGCAAGGCCGAGCCATAAACATTCGAGCTCCAATAAGGACGAGACATAAATCTCCGAGCTTCGGACCAAGATAAGGAGCGTGTTCCGCCGAACAATCTCCAAACCACCGCTTGCAAACCACGACTAGTTCAGATAGCGCGGGATCCTTGCCTAAGAACGAGCAGGACGCCTTTGTACCCCACGACCAGCAACAACAAACTTGGCACGAAAGAAGTAGAGATTGAGAAACAGAACAGAACTCTCTTTATTTCATTATCATCAAAACAATTACAAGTTCCTGAGAGGCGTTACAAGAGCATTGAAATGCATAAAAGGACAAAGTACAGAACTCGGGCAACTGCTCCAAAGCAGACCTGGGCAACTGTGATGCTCCGGCGTCTGGACCGACGAGCTAGATAAGCCGCAAACAGTCAACTCGCACCGATAATGGGCGGGCGACATGGACCAATAGTTGCGGCCAGCTTCGGTTAATAATGATATCTCGGTGACCCAACCGAGATATCAGGGTGATTGGAAAGGGTGGACGGAAGGTCACCCCTAACCACCCAACCGAGAGGCCCCCCGGCGAGTAGGAAGGAAGCCCGCGGACCCTGGCGTCGAAACGCTCTCCCAAACCGAGTGTGTACCGCTCCAACTTGCCCAAACTCCAAGGCAAGGTGTCGGCGGGCGGCACGCTATCACCCCCTCCCCATGTGGTGAAAGATTCCCCAGGCAGGCAAGCCCTAGAATCCAAACCAGGGGAGGAGGCGAAATTCACTCAAACCATGGGGAGCCCGCGTGCACCTCCTACCATACGTCTCCAAGGGGGAACCACAAAGATCACACTGGAAGCACATATGTGCGCTCTCCGTGTGATCTCTGCGCCCCTCCTGTGCGCTCTTCATATGATCTCCGGGCCTCATCCCCTAAGGGCAAGCCTTTCTTCAGCAGCTCCTTCATCGCCCCAGCTGTCCAGAGGTGAAGGGCTTACAAAAGGGAAGCTCAACCCTCCCACTCGCGACAGCAGAGAAATGAGCATGGTGGAAACTCTAATGGGAAAGAAACTTTGAGGACGACTTAACACGACCCCTCTTCCCCCTTTTTATAGGCAAAAATGAACTGGGAACAGCTACCAAGGCCGGAAGCCCCGAGATTCAAACATCTAGCCCATGCCTCCACGTGGCCCCCCAGGATGGACGCAATGCCCCATTGCGCGCCGAGCCCATCGCCTAAACTGAGACGCATACGAAGATTTTCTCTTGATCCCGAATCGCGATCATTAAACGCAGAGAATCGCCCACTGACATTACGGAGACTGGCAGGTTCAGGAGATCGTCCTACGAAAGTAATATTCTCCAATGGTAAACTGGTGCATGCGCCGTACATCAAAACGACCCGCAAGTAGGAAGGAAGTCCGCGGACCCCTAACCACCCAACCGAGAGGCCCCCCGGTGAGTAGGAAGGAAGCCCACGGACCCTGGCATCGGAACGCTCTCCCAAACCGAGTGTGTACTGCCCCAACTTGCCCAAACTCCAAGGCAAGGTGTCGGCGGGCGGCATGCTATCACCCCCTCCCCATGTGGTGAAAGATTCCCCAGGCGGGCAGGCCCTGGAATCCAAACCAGGGGAGGAGGCAAAATTCACTCAACCATGGGGAGCCTGCGTGCACCTCCTACCATACGTCTCCAAGGGGGAACCACAAAGATCACACTGGAAGCACATATGTGCGCTCTCCATGTGATCTCTGCACCCCTCCTGTGCGCTCTCCATATGATCTTCGGGCCTCATCCCCTAAGGGCAAGCCTTTCTTCAGCAGCTCCTTCATCGCCCCAGCTGTCCGGAGGTGAAGGGCTTACAAAAGGGAAGCTCAACCCTCCCACTCGCGACAGCAGAGAAATGAGCATGTTGAAAACTCTAATGGGAAAGAAACTTTGAGGACGACTTAACACGACCCCTCTTCCCCCTTTTTATAGGCAAAAATGAACCGGGAATAGCTACCAAGGCCGGAAGCCCCTAGATTCAAACACCTGGCCTATGCCTCCACGTGGCCCCCCAGGATGGACGCAACGCCCCATTGCGCGCCGAGCCCATCGCCTAAACTGAGATGCATGCGAAGATTTTCTCTTGATCCCAGATCGCGATCATTAAACGCAGAGAATCGCCCACTGACATTACGGAGACTAGCAGGTTCAGGAGATCGTCCTACGAAAGTAATATCCTTCAATGGTAAACGGGTGCGTGCACCGTACGTCAAAATGACCCGCATGGGAAAATAACAACTACCCTAAAAACCTTCCGGAAAGCACCAGAACAGCTTTGTGTTCCCCACAGTGCCGTATCATCAATTTCGGTGAAATAAAAACTGGTTTGCCTGCAGAACGGTAGGGCGCTGGCAGGACAGCAAAAAGCACGAAAACCGATTGTTCGCCGATTGCTCCCCAACGAAGTTAATCGCTCGAAGAACTTGTGCGACAAAATTGAGCGTCTCAAAATAAAAATGAGCGCGAAGGATACGCAAACCATTCTTTCATTGACCGAAAAAGGAAGTGGCAAAAGGAAACGAAAAATACTTCGGTAACCACCCTCATATGTCGGCCCTAGCCGACCTATCTTGTCGTCGGCCCTAGCCGACCTACTTTATCGTCGGCCCTAGCCAACCAACTTCGTCGTCGGCCCTAGCCAACCTACTTCGCCATCGGCCTTAGCCGACCTACCTCACCCGTCGGCCCTAGCCGACTTATTTCGTCTATCGGGCCTAGCCGACCTACCCTACCAGTCGGCCTTAACCGACCAACTTCATTCCTCAAATTTTAATTAATTTGTTGCATCGAACGAACGCGAACCGAATCAGATCATCTTTCGGTTCACCAGTCAAGGCTATCGCCCCGCCTTGGGCCAAGCCAATGCGTTCCCTCGATCTCGAAACAAAGATGACCAAAGAGCGTCAACAAGCCATAAGTCGCCCGCGATTGAGGCGAAATTTGGAGCGAAGGACCGTCCAAGGAAAAACACTCAAATAGAAGTAGAAAGTTCATTCATTGAAAGACGTCAAGCAGAGTTACTGAAAGCGAAACACAGGGGTGGCTCTTAAAGGCCGGGAACCATATCAGTTCTGGAAGAACCCTCAGTTACGTCCGCAGAGGCGTGACTTGATTCGCCTTTCTCTAATACCTTCCCCCTCGGCGATAGTCTGCGATCCTCCTTCAGAAGCTGCGGCCTCGTTGGGACCCGGGGCGGCACCAGGATCGGTATCGGAGGCGTCGACGTATTCATCCTCCTCTTCTCCTCCGGACTCACCGGCATCAGGAGCTTCAGTATCCAGAAAAGAGAGATCCCATTCTGGGTGCTCGCTGGATATCTTGTCTTTGCACTCTTCCACTCCGAGTTGGAAGGCGTCAGCGCCGATTACGTCCTGTTCCCCCTTGAGTATGGCGAGTTGCACCTTAGCCTCGGCAACTTGCCTCTCAGCCTCCGCGACTTGAGCCCGCAGAATAACGGTTTGCTCCTCAAACTCGCCAGCCCGTGCCTCGAGTTCTGAGCTCCTACTGCGGCTAGACACAAGCTCACCTTGCAAAGCCCGATTCTCCAACCTTAACTTTGCCATCTGCGAAACCGAAATCAGTCGGCATCACAAGAGACCAACAAAAGAAGCTAAAAAGGGGGGATGAGATCGTACCTCCTCCTCTTGTCTGGCCAACCTTTTGGTCAGCTCCTCGGCCTCACCCCTGGCCCTTGTTCTATCAGCTCCAACCAACTCGACCCTCTGCTGAAGAGCGTTAATCCTCGACTGCTTGGCTTCGACCTCTCCCCGGGCTTGGGATAGCTCGTTGCTCAGCCGAGCTATCATCCCTTCGTGCCATTTAGCGCTGACTCTTAAGTCAGCGATTTCGCCATCATGCCGCTGCAGTTTCTCCTCTATTTCATTGAGCATTCTGGTTAGGTGCTTTCTCTCGTCGGCAGGCTCCTTTCCCAGCCGGCCCAAACTCTCATTATGTTCCCACTGCATCGCCACCACTTCCTCGGAATGTTTTGACTTAACTCTAGCCAGCTCCAAGCACGCGTCGTCATTCTTCGCAAGGAGTCCCTGCAACTCCTCCACTTTGCATTTTTGCTTAGACGCTTCGGCTAGAGCGGTCTGATATGATGCCTTCATCCCCGCCAAACTTCTGTTGCTAATGGCCAGAAGTTCCTCGAACTTCTCGGACAACTCTACTCGCGATCGGAGTTGGCGTTGTCTCTCCTGGCCTGAACGCTAGCCCCCGTCGCCAAACTCAGACGCCAGCACATCGCCCGAGAAAGCAGAACACTCTGCGGGACAAAAGATGAGTGAGAATATGCGATTAAGTCAACCAGAAAGTATCCGCCACCCAAGAGTGGTAACTCACCCGAGAGGCGTAGGCCCGTGTCATCTTCATGAGGGTCGGATTGTCAATATCGAGGAGAAGATGGATACTTTCGGCCACTCCCTGTTGCCCGAACGCGGCATCAACCAACTCCAGATCCGCAAACCTGTCCACCGAAGGATCCGCACCCGGGTACAAGGCCGACCTCATTAAGGCAGAAAATGCCTCCTCAACACCCGCGTTGAGCTTCTGGGCTGGCCATCTCCGCCCGAGGAACCAACCCGGGCGACCTCCGGCTGAGAGGCCTTCAACTTCCCAGCCTCTTCTATCAGAACCCTAGCTTGGGCTTCTTCGGACAATTCGGCCAACCCAAGCGCCAGCCTCCCCAAAATCCTTTTTGAAGGGGTCCCCATTGTAGGACTCTCACCTTGCTGCGCTTCTTCTCCCGACCCATCTTTTTCGGTCACAATCACCTGCGTCTCCTCCGCAGGCTCCCCCGAGGCCTCTGTCCGGCCTGTTTCTTGACCCGCTACGGGCGGTCCAGCATCGCTACCCTTGGACTCCTCCCGAACCTCTCCACCAGCGGCCACTCTCCCTTGCTCCCCCACTAGAGTCGGTAGTAAACCCGCGGAGGCGGAAGGCCCCCCAGAAATGACCGCTTCTGCCAAATCCATCGCCGGCTCATCTTTCAAAGGAGATGCGGCCGGACGAACCAACGGAGTCTCATCCGAACTATCCGATAGTTCCACTACGGGAGGGCAAGGGATCGCAGCTGTCCTCCCTAAATCCTCCTTCGCCCCCGGCGCTCCTGTCGTGGTCGCTCCGGCGTCCGGCGAGCTTCTTACGGAGGTATGAGCCCTTTTCTCGGGCCTACCTCTATCCACGCTGCTGCTCTCCCTGGGCGCTTGCCTCTCTTCCTCTTGACGAGACTCGACAATGCTGACCTCTTGGCTGTAAGAACGGAACATATACGATTAAATCCAAACACGTTCATCAGGGCAACACACAGCGGAGAAAGTAAAAGGGAGGACTCACCTTGCGGGTCCAGGGGGCTAAGCCCGACCGCGAAAAGGGCCCCTTCCGATAACAAATCGTTGGCCGAGAACACTTGGCCATTGCGAAGGACATCTAAATCTCTCTCCTCCCGCTCTGACAAAACTGGATGCGTTTCCGCATCCCTAACAAAGTTTCCTCATTTTTCAAGGGAAGTCGGAACCGATGTTCCCCTCGGCGATGATGAATCGACTCTTCTATCCCTTTATAGAGGACGGCTTATCCACAATCACGTTGAAGGACCTCCGAGGTCCGATGTAAGGCCACTCTGATTTCCTTCCAGGTATTAGATGATAGCAGGCGCGGAAAAGGGGGAGAGTGGCGACAATCCAAATCTGATGGCACATCGAGATAAATCCGATAATGCTCCGCCAACTATTTGGAGCCACCATCGCCGGACAAATGTTGCAGTGTACCATGATTTCCTTCACCAAGGGATGAAGAGGAAACCGGAGGCTCGCTTTCAAACTGTCTTCGTAGACGAAGACCCCATGCTCCAGATTTCGCGAAACCCTGTGCTCAGGTCCCGAAAATCGCAGGACAACGTCTGGGGGTAAGCCATACCTCTGGCGAATCTTCCCCACATCCTCAGCAACGATCTCCGAAGCTACATCATCGGGGCTCATCGTCATCTTAGCTGAGAAAAGCACCAGGCGAAACGGCAAGCGTTGCGGAGGGCGGGACTCTTCAAGAAACAAAGCGAGAGAATACTGCAAACATATATATAGTGCGGCTATCGCTTTTCTTCTCCACTAAGGAAGCCATCTTGAGAAGATGAGATGCCTCGCTCAAGGCATCCGGAACCGCCTCGACAAACGCCGTATTAATCGGGATTTGCAACGTGGCGTATTCCCAACCGTCACTCTTGGAGGAGCCTTACCCACGAAGGCATGATGATCCTGCCGCATTAATTAGGGCATCATTGTGCAGGCTGTCTAAACCAGATCGCCCCATCCAAAGCATGCCACCTGGGCTTATACTCCCTATGCCCGAACCTACGCTTCGAACTAGGGAGTGGAGGGCATGTGTTGGGGGATAAAATCGTCATTGCATCAATATCCGTGCGAGGAGGCTAAGACCGACCCCCTCCCTTAGCCCGCCAAGATACCCTCGAGCTTCCATAGCTCGGCTACCCCCGAGCTTCCCATAGCTCGGCTTTCCAGAGCTTCCCATAGCTCAGCTCCCCCGAGCTTCCATAGCTCGTTTTCCCCGAGCTCCCACAGCTCGGCTCCTTCGAGCTCCCATAGCTCGGCTCTCCCGAGCTCCCATAGCTCGTCTCGCCCGAGCTCCCACAGCTCGGCTCTCCCGAGCTTCTCGTAGCTCAGCTCTCCCGAGCTTCATGAGAACTCACCACGTATCATCGCTTTAATTAGTGCCTAGAATCCGAAAGGCCGTGCCCCATCCCGAGTAAGATCGGTAAACACGGACGGACTGTTCGGGAACCCCCCTGAACAGAGTATCTCCCGATCTGTCAGCCCCCCGTAATGAATGCTCCCGACACTTCCCCAAGCTCTTTTAAGCTGGCCCCCTTTTGGGAAACGCAAAAAGGGAAGAATTCCAGCGCCTGGCAGTAATTCGTCCCCTCGGGAGGGGTAACGTCATAAATGAAGAGCGTGACCATGTGCCGCCGTTCCGCCCTGACGCCCCTCACCAAGCACCGCAGGGACCTAACACTACGGCTCATAGTGGCGACTGAGTCACTCCTCCGAGCCCCGAATCTCCGAACCTCGGCTAGGCCGAGCGACAAATCTCCGAACCTCGGCTGGGCCGAGAAACAGATTCTCCGAACCTTGGCAGGGCCAAGTAACAAGTTCTCCGAACCTCGGTTGGGCCGAGCAATGAAATCTCCGAACCTCGACAGGGCCGAGCCACAAACTCTCCGAACCTTGGCAGGGCCAAGTAAAACATCTCTGTACCTCGGCAGAGCCGAGCAACAAACTCTCCGAACCTTGGCAGGGCCAAGTAAAAATTATCCGAACCTCGGCAAGGCCGAGCCATAAACATTCGAGCTCCAATAAGGACGAGACATAAATCTCCGAGCTTCGGACCAAGATAAGGAGCGTGTTCCGCCGAACAATCTCCAAACCACCGCTTGCAAACCACGACTAGTTCAGATAGCGCGGGATCCTTGCCTAAGAACGAGCAGGACGCCTTTGTACCCCACGACCAGCAACAACAAACTTGGCACGAAAGAAGTAGAGATTGAGAAAAGAACAGAACTCTCTTTATTTCATTATCATCAAAACAATTACAAGTTCCTGAGAGGCGTTACAAGAGCATTGAAATGCATAAAAGGACAAAGTACAGAACTCGGGCAACTGCTCCAAAGCAGACCTGGGCAACTGTGATGCTCCAACGTCTGGACCGACGAGCTAGATAAGCCGCAAACAGTCAACTCGCACCGATAATGGGCGGGCGACATGGACCAATAGTTGCGGCCAGCTTCGGTTAATAATGATATCTCGGTGACCCAACCGAGATATCAGGGTGATTGGAAAGGGTGGACGGAAGGTCACCCCTAACCACCCAACCGAGAGGCCCCCCGGCGAGTAGGAAGGAAGCCCGCGGACCCTGGCGTCGAAACGCTCTCCCAAACCGAGTGTGTACCGCTCCAACTTGCCCAAACTCCAAGGCAAGGTGTCGGCGGGCGGCACGCTATCACCCCCTCCCCATGTGGTGAAAGATTCCCCAGGCAGGCAAGCCCTAGAATCCAAACCAGGGGAGGAGGCGAAATTCACTCAAACCATGGGGAGCCCGCGTGCACCTCCTACCATACGTCTCCAAGGGGGAACCACAAAGATCACACTGGAAGCACATATGTGCGCTCTCCGTGTGATCTCTGCGCCCCTCCTGTGCGCTCTTCATATGATCTCCGGGCCTCATCCCCTAAGGGCAAGCCTTTCTTCAGCAGCTCCTTCATCGCCCCAGCTGTCCAGAGGTGAAGGGCTTACAAAAGGGAAGCTCAACCCTCCCACTCGCGACAGCAGAGAAATGAGCATGGTGGAAACTCTAATGGGAAATAAACTTTGAGGACGACTTAACACGACCCCTCTTCCCCCTTTTTATAGGCAAAAATGAACTGGGAACAGCTACCAAGGCCGGAAGCCCCGAGATTCAAACATCTAGCCCATGCCTCCATGTGGCCCCCCAGGATGGACGCAATGCCCCATTGCGCGCCGAGCCCATCGCCTAAACTGAGACGCATACGAAGATTTCTCTTGATCCCGAATCGCGATCATTAAACGCAGAGAATCGCCCACTGACATTACGGAGACTGGCAGGTTCAGGAGATCGTCCTACGAAAGTAATATTCTCCAATGGTAAACTGGTGCATGCGCCGTACATCAAAACGACCCGCAAGTAGGAAGGAAGTCCGCGGACCCCTAACCACCCAACCGAGAGGCCCCCCGGTGAGTAGGAAGGAAGCCCACGGACCCTGGCATCGGAACGCTCTCCCAAACCGAGTGTGTACTGCCCCAACTTGCCCAAACTCCAAGGCAAGGTGTCGGCGGGCGGCATGCTATCACCCCCTCCCCATGTGGTGAAAGATTCCCCAGGCGGGCAGGCCCTGGAATCCAAACCAGGGGAGGAGGCAAAATTCACTCAACCATGGGGAGCCTGCGTGCACCTCCTACCATACGTCTCCAAGGGGGAACCACAAAGATCACACTGGAAGCACATATGTGCGCTCTCCATGTGATCTCTGCACCCCTCCTGTGCGCTCTCCATATGATCTTCGGGCCTCATCCCCTAAGGGCAAGCCTTTCTTCAGCAGCTCCTTCATCGCCCCAGCTGTCCGGAGGTGAAGGGCTTACAAAAGGAAGCTCAACCCTCCCACTCGCGACAGCGAGAAATGAGCATGTTGAAAACTCTAATGGGAAAGAAACTTTGAGGACGACTTAACACGACCCCTCTTCCCCCTTTTTATAGGCAAAAATGAACCGGGAATAGCTACCAAGGCCGGAAGCCCCTAGATTCAAACACCTGGCCTATGCCTCCACGTGGCCCCCCAGGATGGACGGAACGCCCCATTGCGCGCCAAGCCCATCGCCTAAACTGAGATGCATGCGAAGATTTCTCTTGATCCCAGATCGCGATCATTAAACGCAGAGAATCGCCCACTGACATTACGGAGACTAGCAGGTTCAGGAGATCGTCCTACGAAAGTAATATCCTTCAATGGTAAACGGGTGCGTGCACCGTACGTCAAAATGACCCGCATGGGAAAATAACAACTACCCTAAAAACCTTCCGGAAAGCACCAGAACAGCTTTGTGTTCCCCACAGTGCCGTATCATCAATTTCGGTGAAATAAAAACTGGTTTGCCTGCAGAACGGTAGGGCGCTGGCAGGACAGCAAAAAGCACGAAAACCGATTGTTCGCCGATTGCTCCCCAACGAAGTTAATCGCTCGAAG
The DNA here is from genome assembly GCA_900491605.1 of Calamus simplicifolius. NCBI lineage: Eukaryota > Viridiplantae > Streptophyta > Magnoliopsida > Arecales > Arecaceae > Calamus > Calamus simplicifolius. The sequence goes on from UESW01004777.1 coordinate 657,058, forward strand.
AACTTGTGCGAAAAATTGAGCGTCTCAAAATAAAAATGAGCGCGAAGGATACGCAAACCATTCTTTCATTGACCGAAAAAGGAAGTGGCAAAAGGAAACAAAAATACTTCGGTAACCACCCTCATATGTCGGCCCTAGCCGACCTATCTTGTCGTCGGCCCTAGCCGACCTACTTTATCGTCGGCCCTAGCCAACCAACTTCGTCGTCGGCCCTAGCCAACCTACTTCGCCATCGGCCTTAGCCGACCTACCTCACCCGTCGGCCCTAGCCGACTTATTTCGTCTATCGGGCCTAGCCGACCTACCCTACCAGTCGCCTTAACCGACCAACTTCATTCCTCAAATTTTAATTAATTTGTTGCATCGAACGAACGCGAACCGAATCAGATCATCTTTCGGTTCACCAGTCAAGGCTATCGCCCCGCCTTGGGCCAAGCCAATGCGTTCCCTCGATCTCGAAACAAAGATGACCAAAGAGCGTCAACAAGCCATAAGTCGCCCGCGATTGAGGCGAAATTTGGAGCGAAGGACCGTCCAAGGAAAAACACTCAAATAGAAGTAGAAAGTTCATTCATTGAAAGACGTCAAGCAGAGTTACTGAAAGCGAAACACAGGGGTGGCTCTTAAAGGCCGGGAACCATATCAGTTCTGGAAGAACCCTCAGTTACGTCCGCAGAGGCGTGACTTGATTCGCCTTTCTCTAATACCTTCCCCCCCTCGGCGATAGTCTGCGATCCTCCTTCAGAAGCTGCGGCCTCGTTGGGACCCGGGGCGGCACCAGGATCGGTATCGGAGGCGTCGACGTATTCATCCTCCTCTTCTCCTCCGGACTCACCGGCATCAGGAGCTTCAGTATCCAGAAAAGAGAGATCCCATTCTGGGTGCTCGCTGGATATCTTGTCTTTGCACTCTTCCACTCCGAGTTGGAAGGCGTCAGCGCCGATTACGTCCTGTTCCCCCTTGAGTATGGCGAGTTGCACCTTAGCCTCGGCAACTTGCCTCTCAGCCTCCGCGACTTGAGCCCGCAGAATAATGGTTTGCTCCTCGAACTCGCCGGCCCGTGCCTCGAGTTCTGAGCTCCTACTGCGGCTAGACACAAGCTCACCTTGCAAAGCCCGATTCTCCAACCTTAACTTTGCCATCTGCGAAACCGAAATCAGTCGGCATCACAAGAGACCAACAAAAGAAGCTAAAAAGGGGGATGAGATCGTACCTCCTCCTCTTGTCTGGCCAACCTTTTGGTCAGCTCCTCGGCCTCACCCCTGGCCCTTGTTCTATCAGCTCCAACCAACTCGACCTCTGCTGAAGAGCGTTAATCCTCGACTGCTTGGCTTCGACCTCTCCCCGGGCTTGGGATAGCTCGTTGCTCAGCCGAGCTATCATCCCTTCGTGCCATTTAGCGCTGACTCTTAAGTCAGCGATTTCGCCATCATGCCGCTGCAGTTTCTCCTCTATTTCATTGAGCATTCTGGTTAGGTGCTTTCTCTCGTCGGCAGGCTCCTTTCCCAGCCGGCCCAAACTCTCATTATGTTCCCACTGCATCGCCACCACTTCCTCGGAATGTTTTGACTTAACTCTAGCCAGCTCCAAGCACGCGTCGTCATTCTTCGCAAGGAGTCTGCAACTCCTCCACTTTGCATTTTTGCTTAGACGCTTCGGCTAGAGCGGTCTGATATGACGCCTTCATCCCCGCCAAACTTCTATTGCTAATGGCCAGAAGTTCCTCGAACTTCTCGGACAACTCTACTCGCGATCGGAGTTTGGCATTGTCTCTCCTGGCCTGAACGCTAGCCCCCGCCCAAACTCAGACGCCAGCACATCGCCCGAGAAAGCAGAACACTCTGCGGGACAAAAGATGAGTGAGAATATGCGATTAAGTCAACCAGAAAGTATCCGCCACCCAAGAGTGGTAACTCACCCGAGAGGCGTAGGCCCGTGTCATCTTCATGAGGGTCGGATTGTCAATATCGAGGAGAAGATGGATACTTTCGGCCACTCCCTGTTGCCCGAACGCGGCATCAACCAACTCTAGATCCGCAAACCTGTCCACCGAAGGATCCGCACCCGGGTACAAGGCCGACCTCATTAAGGCAGAAAATGCCTCCTCAACACCCGCGTTTGAGCTTCTGGGCTGGCCATCTCCGCCCGAGGAACCAACCCGGGCGACCTCCGGCTGAGAGGCCTTCAACTTCCCAGCCTCTTCTATCAGAACCCTAGCTTGGGCTTCTTCGGACAATTCGGCCAACCCAAGCGCCAGCCTCCCCAAAATCCTTTTTGAAGGGGTCCCCATTGTAGGACTCTCACCTTGCTGCGCTTCTTCTCCCGACCCATCTTTTTCGGTCACAATCACCTGCGTCTCCTCCGCAGGCTCCCCCGAGGCCTCTGTCCGGCCTGTTTCTTGACCCGCTACGGGCGGTCCAGCATCGCTACCCTTGGACTCCTCCCGAACCTCTCCACCAGCGGCCACTCTCCCTTGCTCCCCCACTAGAGTCGGTAGTAAACCCGCGGAGGCGGAAGGCCCCCCAGAAATGACCGCTTCTGCCAAATCCATCGCCGGCTCATCTTTCAAAGGAGATGCGGCCGGACGAACCAACGGAGTCTCATCCGAACTATCCGATAGTTCCACTACGGGAGGGCAAGGGATCGCAGCTGTCCTCCCTAAATCCTCCTTCGCCCCCGGCGCTCCTGTCGTGGTCGCTCCGGCGTCCGGCGAGCTTCTTATAGAGGTATGAGCCCTTTTCTCGGGCCTACCTCTATCCACGCTGCTGCTCTCCCTGGGCGCTTGCCTCTCTTCCTCTTGACGAGACTCGACAATGCTGACCTCTTGGCTGTAAGAACGGAACATATACGATTAAATCCAAACACGTTCATCAGGGCAACACACAGCGGAGAAAGTAAAAGGGAGGACTCACCTTGCGGGTCCAGGGGGCTAAGCCCGACCGCGAAAAGGGCCCCTTCCGATAACAAATCGTTGGCCGAGAACACTTGGCCATTGCGAAGGACATCTAAATCTCTCTCCTCCCGCTCTGACAAAACTGGATGCGTTTCCGCATCCCTAACAAAGTTTCCTCATTTTTCAAGGGAAGTCGGAACCGATGTTCCCCTCGGCGATGATGAATCGACTCTTCTATCCCTTTATAGAGGACGGCTTATCCACAATCACGTTGAAGGACCTCCGAGGTCCGATGTAAGGCCACTCTGATTTCCTTCCAGGTATTAGATGATAGCAGGCGCGGAAAAGGGGGAGAGTGGCGACAATCCAAATCTGATGGCACATCGAGATAAATCCGATAATGCTCCGCCAACTATTTGGAGCCACCATCGCCGGACAAATGTTGCAGTGTACCATGATTTCCTTCACCAAGGGATGAAGAGGAAACCGGAGGCTCGCTTTCAAACTGTCTTCGTAGACGAAGACCCCATGCTCCAGATTTCGCGAAACCCTGTGCTCAGGTCCCGAAAATCGCAGGACAACGTCTGGGGGTAAGCCATACCTCTGGCGAATCTTCCCCACATCCTCAGCAACGATCTCCGAAGCTACATCATCGGGGCTCATCGTCATCTTAGCTGAGAAAAGCACCAGGCGAAACGGCAAGCGTTGCGGAGGGCGGGACTCTTCAAGAAACAAAGCGAGAGAATACTGCAAACATATATATAGTGCGGCTATCGCTTTTCTTCTCCACTAAGGAAGCCATCTTGAGAAGATGAGATGCCTCGCTCAAGGCATCCGGAACCGCCTCGACAAACGCCGTATTAATCGGGATTTGCAACGTGGCGTATTCCCAACCGTCACTCTTGGAGGAGCCTTACCCACGAAGGCATGATGATCCTGCCGCATTAATTAGGGCATCATTGTGCAGGCTGTCTAAACCAGATCGCCCCATCCAAAGCATGCCACCTGGGCTTATACTCCCTATGCCCGAACCTACGCTTCGAACTAGGGAGTGGAGGGCATGTGTTGGGGGATAAAATCATCATTGCATCAATATCCGTGCGAGGAGGCTAAGACCGACCCCCTCCCTTAGCCCGCCAAGATACCCTCGAGCTTCCATAGCTCGGCTACCCCCGAGCTTCCCATAGCTCGGCTTTCCAGAGCTTCCCATAGCTCGCTCCCCCGAGCTTCCATAGCTCGTTTTCCCCGAGCTCCCACAGCTCGGCTCCTTCGAGCTCCCATAGCTCGGCTCTCCCGAGCTCCCATAGCTCGTCTCGCCCGAGCTCCCACAGCTCGGCTCTCCCGAGCTTCTCGTAGCTCAGCTCTCCCGAGCTTCCATAGCTCGTCTCCCCTGAGCTCCCACAGCTCGGCTCCTCCGAGCTCCCATAGCTCGGCTCTCCCGAGCTTCCATAGCCCGGCTCCCCCGAGCTTCCATAGCTTAGCTCCTCCGAGCTCCCATAGCTCGGCCCTCCCGAGCTTCTGTAGCTCGTTTCCCCCGAGCTTCCACAGCTCGGCTCCTTCGAGCTCCCATAGCCCGGCTTCCCCGAGCTCCCGCAGCTCGGCTCTCCCGAGCTTCCGCAGCTCGGCTCTCCCGAGCTTCCATAGCCCGGCTCCCCTGAGCTTCCGTAGCTCAGCTCTCCCGAGCTTCCATAACTCGTCTCCCCCGAACTCCCATAGCTCGGCCCTTCCGAGCTTCCTGTAGCTCATTTCCCCCGAGCTTCCATGGCTCGGCTTCACTGAGCGATCCATGATCCAATACTCACCTCCGCGAAACCCAACGCGGGAGAGCCTAGGCCTATCGTAACAACATCCTAGGCAAGGAATCATGTTGAGAAGTGGTCTAGAACCTACCATGGCTACCTGAGACCTACACACCTACTGGATCTCAAGCCATCAAGGAGCTCTCCTAGCCGTCGATCCCCTAACAGACAAGATATGGATCCCAACAGCCCCACAACGGCCCGATTCGATCCATCTCCGTATCCTAACAACCTTTGAACCTTCCAGAAGGCGCTCAAGATCTAGGTGACAGCCTATAAATATGACACTCCCAGATTCCCTCAGGTACGCGCGCTCACACCCTCACTCTACTCTCCCGCTCTCGCTAGCTGCTCGTCGGTGGTCTCACCCTCTAGAGCTTCCGATCGGCCGCCCCCAAGAGACTCCCCGGAGAGATCCACCTTTCCATTTTCTGATTGATCATCGATTTCCTCCCACTAACTTGAGCATCGAAGGGTCTTCCGCGGAGGGCCACCCCCAACGCCTCTCACGCGATGACTTGTGTGCAGGTCCGCCCCTGGAGATCGACTACGCCCGAGTCGGAGGACGGATCTCGGCGGCAACATATATATTGAAAGTATAATTGAAAATATAGTTTGATAAGAGAGAATTGAGCTTCAATCATAAAGAGAAAGGTAATATATAATTAGATCTGATAATATAAAAGATATTATGGAAAGAGGAATAAATTGTAGCAACTTATCTCAAAGGTTAAAAAAAAACATCTTCTTAGTTGCAAATAAGGTAAAATCACATAAATTTGATTGCATACATTTAATCAAAATTGGAATTTCTAAAGTTAACGGAGTAAATAGGGTCGACTTGATCGATCCTGGAAAGCATCCTTATCGATCTTGTTGCATTATTTATTTATTCAATTTTGATCTCTTTTCCATGTTTTGCAGTACTAGAGATGGAAAAAATCCATCTCCTACTACTCAATTACCATATTTTTTAAATTTTGCTTATAAACACAGTGTCGGCTACCATATTAATTAAGTCTTCTTTTGTCCTCTTCAGCGACCCAAGGGAACTAAGCCAGCACCGTAGAAGGCCAAAAGGAAGTGCTCGCCTAGATCTCGGCGAGTTCGCTCTCTCTTCCCTGTGTCATCCCGCCATGACTCGATGCTATTATCGTATTCTCCTTGGCTAGTCTCCCCTACCATCCAAGATGAGAGGATCCGACGATAGATGCAGAAGATGCATCGAGAGTGGCACCAGGAGCTAAATACCGTCAGGCAGGTCCCTCCTCCCCAATCGAAGGCAGAGAAGGGCATCCCCTTCTCCAAGGAGATCATGCAGGAAGTGATCCCTCCTCATGTCAAGCTTCCCATCATTGAACCATACCATGGGTCCACCGATCTCGATGACCATCTAAGCAGCTTTCGATCCATCATGATGTTCCATGGAGTGTTGGATGCGATCCTATGCAGAGCCTTTCCCTCTATACTTGGGGGATCTGCCAGAACTTGGTTCAACAGCCTGAAGCCAAGTTCATCAATTCTTTTGACGAGCTGACAGCCTATTCATTAGCCAATTTGTCAACAGTCGTCGTCACCGATGAAGATCTGATCCTCTCTCCAAGGTCAAGCAGTGGGAGAGGGAATCCCTGAAGAATTACCTCGACCGATTCAACAAGGCCATGCTGGAAGTAGATCACCTTAATCATGAGGTGGCAATGTCCACCTTAGTAGGTGGAGTATCGAAGGAGGGTGACTTCTATCTGACCCTAGAGGTCAATTATCCGAAGAGCCTCTCCGACATGATGGCCCTGGCGGACAAGTATGCCAGAGTTGAGGAGTCGTGGAGGTCAGCCCGGGATGAGCAATCAAGGAGAAAAAAGGCCAAGGGTTCAGAGAAGAATCGACCCCTCCGCCATGCCAGCCCACCTCGCCGTCAGAGAGTTCTTCTGCAACCACCTAGGGATCATACCTAGAGCCCGACCCAGAGGTTCAATCAGTACACCTCACTCATTGCACCAAGGGCGCAAATCCTAATGGAGATTAAGCGCCAGATCCCTCGGCTGCCACCTCTCCGAGGGAATGGGGCCCAGAGGGATATGACCAAGTATTGTCAATTTCACCGCGACCACGGGCACGACACTGAGGAGTGATGGCAACTTCGAAATGAGATTGAGCAACTCATCCGATGGGGTAGACTGGATCGGTTTAGAAGAGCCCCCAAGCCGAACAATGGAGAAGACCGTCAACCTGAGCCTCGCCAACCTCCTTCGTCGAACCATCCGGTTGTTGGCAATGTTAATATGATAGCGACAATCGACTCCTTGTCAACTCGGCCAGATGAAGAAGAAAATCCACCAAAGAAGGCCTGGACTGGTGAGCTTTCTTTTTCTGATAAGGACTTTGGGGAGATACAATACCTGCATAATTGCTCTGGTTGTATATCTTAACATGAATGACTATGATGTACACCGTATTTGATTGATAGTGGAAGATCTATTAATATTTTGTACTTTGATGCCTTTGTGAGGTTGAAATTGCAAGTTAAAAATCTTCAAACCATAGACTCCACCCTAGTGGGTTTTATTGGCGATTCTATTATCCCTGAGAGGGTCATCACCTTGGTGGTACGAGCAGGCACTTAGCCCAGCATAGCCATTGTTCACACGAATTTTCTGGTGACCAAGCTTCGGTCCCCCTACAACGCCATCTTTGGCAGACCAGGACAGATATCCCTCAAAGCTGTTATCTCTATTCCTCAACTCGCCATGAAGTTCCACACCGAATGGGGAGTGGGAGTTGTTCGAGAAAATTAAGCTATGGCCTGATACAGCTTCGTTGCTGACCTTCAGTCTAGAAAGCCCGAGGTTGACGGTTGGATGACCGAGAAGACTTTGCTAAGCAACGAGGAGAACCATCTAAGAAACTTGAGGAGGTACCACTTGATGAAGCTTGGCCCAACCGTACCATAAAGATTGGATCACAACTGAAAGGAAAGCCTCAGCAGGATTTGGTCGAATTCCTTCGAAGAAATGTTGACGTCTTCGCTTGTTCTGCTTTGGACATGCCGGGGATCAGCCCAGATGTCCTCATCCAATAATTCAATGTGGATAAAATGTTTCGGTCAATCAAGCAGAAGAAGAGAATATTTGCCTTCGAGGGTCAAAAATCTATTAAAGAGGAGGAAGGTAAGCTCATTAAAGCCAACTTCATTCGGAAAGTGAATTATCCCGACTGGCTAACGAATGTTGTCATGGTGAAGAAGTCAAATGGCAAATAGAGAATCTACATCAACTTCACAGACCTCAACAAGGCTTGCCCGAAGGATAGTTTTTCTCTGCCTCAGATTGACCAACTTATGGATGATACTTCGGGCCACCAAATACTGACCTTCATGGATGCCTATTTGGGCTATAATCAAATTCATATAGCACTTGAGGATAAGAAAAAGACCGCCTTTTTAACCAACCGAGGTATCTACTGTTATCGAGTCATACCTTTTGGTTTAAAAAATGCAGGCTTAACATACCATAGGTTGGTTAATAAAGTCTTTAAAGAACAAATTGATCGAAACATGGAGGCTTATGTTGATGACATACTGGTTAAAAGCAAGGAGATATCCCAGCACATTGATGATCTTATAGAAAGCTTCGCCACACTTCGAAAGTATCAAATAAAGCTTAATCCAACCAAATGTGCCTTCGGAGTCAACTCAAGAAAATTCTTGGGCTTTATAGTCTCTCAACGAGGCATTGAGCCAAATCTGCAGAAAATTCAAGCTCTGCAACAAATGGCATATCCAGGGTTGGTCAAGGAGGTGCAGCGCCTTACTGAAAGAATAGTGGCCCTCAACCGCTTTGTTGCTCGGTCAGCTGAGAGATGTTTGCCCTTCTTCAAGGCACTTCGGTCGGCTAAAAACTTTTAGTGGACTTCAGACTACCAAAAATCCTTCGAGGATCTCAAAAGATACCTCGGTTTACCACCTCTTCTTAGCAGTCCGAAGCCTGTAGAGATGTTATATTTGTACCTCATGGTTTCTGAAGGTGCCGTCGGGTCTGTGCTAATCTGAGAGGAAGCCAAAATCCAAAAGCCGATTTATTAAAATGTTCAAATGATATCGTAATGAAGTAGAAAAACAAACTGAAAAGTTTATCAAAACCCTTCGATCAGATCGAGGTAGTGAATATCTTTTCAGTGAGTTTCTGACATATCTTAAGGAGAATGGAATTCTCTCTCAATGGACACCTCCAGAGACACCTCAGTTAAATGGATCATCTGAAAGGAGGAATCGAACCTTGTTAAACATGGTTCGATCCATGACGGGCTTTGCTTCTCTACCGATCTCCTTTTGGGGTTATGCTTTAAAGTCAGCATGTTACCTTTTAAATAGGGTTCCAAGTAAGTCTGTTAACAAAATACTATATGAGATATGGACTGGGCGTAAGCCGATACTCTCACACCTTCGGGTCTGGGGCTACCCAGCTTATGTTAAATGTTTGGAAACAGATAAGCTTGGACCTAGGTCTGACCGGTGCCTATTTGTAGGGTATCCAAAAGAGTCTAAGGGGTACTACTTTTACTGGCCTGAAGAACAAAAGTTGTTCATCAGTCTTAGGGTTATCTTTTTAGAAAAGGAGTTTTTTTGGTGAAGGAACTAGAGCTACTAAGGTTGAACTTAGTGAAGTTCAATAAGGAGAAAAATTGACACACTTAAAAGACAATATAAAAGCAGATTTGATTAAATCAAACCCAGAGCCCATACAAGAACCATTAAGGAGATGTAGTAGGGTACTACATTAATCGGATAGATACTACTGTTTCTTGGTCCGAGACGACGATCCTATTGAACTCGATGAGAACAATGAGGATCCTATCACCTATATGGATGCAATGCAGATATTTGACTCTAAGAAATAGTTAGAAGCCATGAAATCCAAAATAGAGTCTATGGAAATCATCAATGTATGGACATTGGTTGATCCATCCGAGGGGATAAAACCCATTGGGTGCAAATGAATTTTCAAAAGGAAAAGAGGTGCAAATGGGCAGGTAGAAAGACCTATAAAGCCCATCTAGTTTCCAAGGGGTATCGTCAACGTTATGGTATAAACTACGACAAAACATTTTCTCCTGTGGCAATGCTCAAATCCATTCGGATTATGCTTGCTTTAGCAGCACACTTTGATTATAAAATCTAGCAAATGGATGTCCAAATAGCTTTCCTGAATGGTGAGCTGGAAGATGAGGTGTATATGATACAACCTGAAGGGTTCACATCCACAAATGAGTCAAAATTGTACAAACTTCAAAGATCCATTTATGGATTGAAGCAGGCATCTCGGAGTTGGAACATGCGTCTTGATAAATGTATCAAGATATATGGTTTCGTTAGGAATAGAGAAGAACCTTGCATTTATAAATGGGCTAATGGTTCTGTGATTGTATTCCTCATATTGTATGTGGATGACATTCTCTTAATCGGGAATGACAACCCAGCGCCATAGGGAATAAAGGTCTGGTTGTCATCTTAGTTTTTTATGAAGGACTTGGGTGAAGCCTCTTATATACTTGGTATGAAAATCTATAGAGATATATTTAGGAGGCTTCTGGGATTATCCCAATCTACGTACATAGACACTGTGCTGAAACGGTTCAACATGGAGAATTCTAAGAAAGGCTATCTTTTAATAGGCCATGGAATTTCTCTCTCTAAAATGGATTGTGCGACAACTCCTAAGGAGAGAGAGCATATGAGTAGAATTCCATATGCTTCGGTAGTGGGTTCTATCATGTACGCCATGATATGTACTAGACCAGATGTGGCATATTCACGAGGGGTAGTGAGCACATACTAGTCTAACCCAGGTGAAGCTCATTGAAAAGTAGTAAAAACTATCCTTAAGTATTTGCGAAATACTAAGACCAATGGCTAATTTATGGAGAACTTAATTTAAAACTTGTGGGATATACTGACTTCAATTTTCAGTCAGACAGGGATGACAACAAGAGTGTGTCAGGGTTTACTTTCACCTAAATGGAGGATCGATCTGCTGAAAAAGTTTCAAGCAGTACACTGTGGTGGACTCATTTTGCGAGGCAAAATATATTGCGACATCAGATGCAGCAAAGGAAGCTGTATGATTGCGAAAGTTTCTCGGTAATCTTGGAGTGGCATCCTCCCTGGGTTGTCCGATTTCACTATATTGTGACAACACTGTAGCCATTGCTCAAGCCAAAGAGTTGAAGTCCCATCAACACACCAAACATATTTTACGCCGCTATCATCTTGTGCGAGAAATCGTGAAGCAAGGTGACATCGACCTTTAGAAGATTGATGGAAAGGTGAAACTAGCCGACCCATTCACTGAAGTTCTCATAATCAAAGAATTTGATGACCATAAATGAAAGATGGGTATTAGATACTGTTCTGAGTGGCTTTAGTCCAAGTGCGAGCCACAACATTTTCTACAGCTAACCAAGCCCATGCTTATCAAATTTTCAAATGCTTGATTAAACGCAGAGCTGATGGATGAGTTTGAGCAAGGGCAAGTTAGTATGATAAGACAAGCTAATGGCTTCCAAGTAAATTCCAATTGGTGTCCATGAGGGGGTGAACCGATCAATTCTTAATCATTCACGCTCTTGATCAGCCATTCCATCTTCAAACGATCGCTATACGCTGAACCGCTTGCAATGCATGCATCGTTTACATTAGCAAAAACATTCATAAGTAATAAAAAGGTTCAATATAACTATTGATCATCTTTTAAGTCCAAACAAGACTGCATTATATTTTTTTCACGACCAATGATGAAGCCAATGAAGAATTTCAAACTGAATATTTAATATACTTATTAATTATCTTTCAAATACAAACAAATGGCACTATATATATATATATATATATATATATATATATATATATATATATATATATATATGATGAATTTAATGAAGAATTTTAAATCAATATTTAATATGCTTATCAATCATCTTTCAAGTCCAAACGGGGCGGCACTATATTTTTTTTTGGGACCAGCCAAGAATTTTGCGTTGTGCCCTTTTACGTTGCTACGTGCAGCTGCTTGGTCCCCCGCACCCCCACCATTAGACTCTTTGCTGTCGCCCTCGCCTCCAATTTCAATGCTTCAAGTTTCGATCTTATAACTAAAGTGAAAAATAGACCTAGCAATTGTCAACCAAAATATCGTTCTATGAACACAACAAACGAAGAATCAGCGTACAAGAAAATTTATCTTTCATGGTGTTTCGTCAATCAAACACATGGTTCTTTGCTTAAAATCTGAACGGTTTCATGGATATAAAAATAGACACACGGAAGTGTCTGGCATTCATGGATGAACAAATGGATGCTAGACTAGAAGCAGCATCTAAGTGCTGGAGACTTGGATGCCTTCCACCCGCTTCTTCAAGAGGACAGCCTTCTCCTTCATGTCGAGTCCTGCAATGAGTTGGAGGATTACTATAATATTATTTTAAAGATATTACAATTAGATTACTATAATAATATAAATATATACATGTTTCTTAAATATTCTATCACGATCATGATTCATCGTTACGTTAAAATTCTTGCTTTTGGCTCTTAATACATTTTGAGAGAAAAAAAATATTTATGAAAGATTTCATAATTAAAATAAAAATATTTTTAATAATAAAAATATATTTTATAAAAATAATATTATTATTTAATTAGTAAATAATAATTATTAAAATTTATTTTATTTTAAAAATAAAATTTATATATGATTAATGTATATATTAAAAATATAGCTAGCGCTTGATAAGAGAGAATTGAACTTCAATAATAAAATTGTAGTATATAATTAGATTTGATAATATAAAAGATATTATGGAAAGATAATTAAATTTTATCAACTTATCTTAAAATAACTTATAATTGAAAAAAAGATAATAGATATTTAAATTATTTTATCAAATAACATTGGCTCAAATAAATATAATTTTTTGAATAATTTGAGACCGTTCAAAAAAAAAACTAGCTTAAACAAAAAATAGAGAAGAAAAACTAGTTCTTCTTAATTAGTTGCAAACAATGTAAAATCACATCAATGAAAATTTAATTGCATACATGATACATTTAATCCAAATTTAAATTTCTTACGATAACATGAAAGCATCTCTATTGATCTTGTCGCATTATTTATTTATTTATTTATTTATTTTTGATCTCCTTTGCCATCTTTGACAGTACCAAAGGTGAAAAATGCCATCTTTGACACTACCAAAGGTGGAAAAAACCCGTCCCCTAAGACTCGCTTCCTAATTAATTAGTACCATATTCTTTAAATATTTCCTTATTAACGCGCTAAGTTAACTCGTTTAAGACTGCTTTCCACTTTTGCCAAAACAAAAATTAATGTCAACTAAAAGATTTACAAATAATAATAATAATAATAATAATAATGTCATCTGTCCGACAAAGATGATAAAACTTTGATGTAGAAAATAAATTAGGAATGCAAGTTGAATTTAAGGGTATTATTCCAAAGATATTTCAATTAGATTACTATAATATATATATCTTAAATATTCTATCATGATCATGGTTCATCGTTTTATTAATACTCTTGCTTTTGGCTCTTGATGCATTTTGAAAAAAAAAAAATATTTATAAAAAAATTATAGTTAAAATAAAAATATCTCTTTATGATAAAATATATGTTTTATAAAGAAAAAATATTATTATTTTATTAGTAAATAATAATTATTAAAATCTTTTTTATTTTAAGAGTAAATTTTATATATGATTAATGCATATATTGGAAGTATAATTGAAAATATAGTTTGATAAGACAGAATTGAGCTTCAATCATAAAAAGAAAGGTAGTATATAATTAGATCTGATAATATAAAAGATATTATGGAAAGAGGAATAAATTTTAGCAACTTATCTCAAAGCTTTAAAAAAAAAAAATCTTCTTAATTGCAAATAAGGTAAAATCGTATAAATTTGATTGCATACATGTAATCAAACTTTGAATTTCTAAAGTTAACGGAGTAAATAGCATCGACTTGATTCCGGAAAGTAACCTTATCGATCTTGTTGCATTATTTATTTATTTAATTTTGATCTCTTTTCCATGTTTTGCAGTACCTGAGATGGAAAAAAATCAATCTCCTACGACTCAATTACCATATTTTGTAAATTTTGCTTATAAACGCAGTGTCGGCTACCATATTAATTAAGTCTGCTTTCCACCTCTGGCAAAGTGCTAGATTTTGTTTAGCAATCTAATTAAGGAAAAATAATAATAATATCAAACTCCTTCGAATATAAGTTGTAATCCAGACTCCATTATCATCGTAGTTAAGAGTCCTATTTTCGTTTCGTCGCAACTAACATATGGCTTGCTGGTCCGACGTTCCACGAGAGATGCTATCAGTCGTCGCCGGTTTACTCACCAAAACCTCCGACTATATCCGGTTCAGATCCGTCTGCGTCTCTTGGCGACAAGCGGCGGATCCCGTGCCTCGTCATATTCCCGTTCAGCCGCCTCTGCTGATACTCCCGGAGAACCAAGGCTTGTACAGCCCCTCCACCAACACAACCCAATGGATCCACCACCTCCCGGAAGCCTTTCAAAAGCGGTGCTGCGGCTCGTCCCACGGCTGGCTGGCCTTCGTCGACCGCGACCCCTACGTTTTCCTCTTGAATCCAATCACCGGATCTCGGATCGATCTTCCACCCATAATAGTCGAACCCGTAGGCCGCTATATATTTCGACCAGCATACCATCGCATGGATTAAGCCTCATGATGAGTTCTACAATATCCAAAAGGTGGTTCTATCCGCGAACCCGAATTCAGGTGCTCGCTGGACTGCCATGGCCATTCTCGAGGCGCCACCTCAGGCTCAGACGCATCACGTAGCGTTGTGGAGGCCAGGAGATGACAAGTGGACCCTGATCGATCGAAGCGTCTGCATTTATGACGTAGCGTTTTGCAATGGAAAATTTTACATCTTCGATAGCGGCGGGTTTCTACTCGAACATGATGTGGATTCGGCCAAAACGATCTTTCATTATTGCCGGGTCCCCTGCCTGTTTACTGATCAGAATTATCTGGTGGAGTCCGGGGGGAAGCTCTTGCTTGTTATTCAGTATCAATTTCTTCATACGCGAGAGTTCAATGTTTTGAGGTTTAATCTGGACGGAGGGCCAAAGCTTATCGTGGCAAACAACTTGGGTGACCGGGTTATTTTCTTGGGGGAAAATCATTCGACCGAGTTTCTTGGCTGCAGCAGAAAGAACTGCATCTATTTTATTGATGACTATGATTTTCCGAACCGGAAACGAGATTTGGGCATATTCAACCTCCACGATCGGATCACAGAGCGACTGCCATGTTGCCCTATCGAGCGACTGCCAACCTTTCCTTGCAATGCTCTCTTAACTCGGCAGCCACAAATCTGGATTACTCCAAGTTTGTGTTAGAGTTTTGGTTTTGGTTTTAGTTTTAGTTTTCTTTGTTTTTTTTTTTTTTTTCCTTGGCAATTTAAGCAGCAGATTAGCGGATCGTAAGGTGGTAAGCGAGAATAATATTTAAGATTTATGTTGAACAGATTGGTTATGAATAAATATCTTTATATTTTTGTGCAATGAATAGTCCATTTTTTAATGTTCATCGTTGTTAAACCCCAGATTTTTAATTCTTTTATAAAATTTATAAGAAGAAAGGTGTCGAAAATATTTATTTCATTCCATATTTTCTTCATTAGTTTTTTCTTACGAAATTGGTATGTCAAAACCAAAAGGATTAGTAGTCATGTGTTTTCAGCTATTTATCAATGATAGTGCTTTAATGGCGAAATCAGAACCTTCAGTCAGGAATAATTATTTATGAATAAATTTTAAAATATTAAATATTTAATTTTTTTAAAAAAAATGAATATTCAAAAGGTTCTTTTTTTTTTAATCTAAGGAGGGATAATTATTCGGATAATTGTTCAGTGCAAGCAGAGGCGCTACTACCAAACTAAATTAAAAAAATATTAACCCCATATCCAATGGGATGTGCAGCATACTTTATGGTATACTGCATAGGATCCTAATTTTCTTAGTAGGTTTTTTAAAGAAAATCACTCAACTTTCTTCCTCTTATCCAACCTAACCTGGTACTTAAATTAGCTAAAACTAATGCTTCCTTCAACAGAAACTTCTCTAACCTCAAGAAATCTCTCTTTACTAAGACAATCACGCTTTCTTCGGTAGGCGAAAGAAGATGAGCTTTATTGGTCAAATTTAAAAGGCACAAAAATGAAATTACTCTTTCATCCATGGATGGATGGAAGAAAGAACCTTTTTAAAAGTTTTTTTTTTTGCCCATGACAAATAAAGAAATACCACAATCCTCATTCTTGAGGACATTCTTTAAGAGTAAAAAAAGATGTCCAAACAAAGAAATTGAAAAAAGGAACTTACGAAAGAAAGTTAAGAAAAAAAAATCCAACCACTAATTTCCATGGATTGGACAGAACTTGAGTTGGAGCAATATTAAATTATATGAGCAACCAACCACTACAGTAAATGCAAAGGCTAACGACGCTTTTAAAGTTATTTCCCGACGCTTTTTTAGCGTCGGGATATAGCCTTTTGACGCTTTTAAAAGCGTTGTTAGGAAGGGGTGGAGAAGAAGTTTGCCGACGCTTTTCAAAGCGTCGGTAAAACTGCCGACGCTTTTTAAAGCGTCGGCAATGTTCCCCCCCCCCCCCCGCCCATGCGCCCAGCCCACCCCGCCAGACCCCCACCCCCCGCAACCACCCACACCACCCCCCCCCCCCCCCACCCCCCCCCCCACACAAAACCCAACCCACGCGCCCAGCCCAAACCCCCCGTTCAGCCCACGACACCCCCCCCACCCCCCCCCCCCCCCAACCCGCACCCCACCCACGCGCCCAGCCCACACCCCCAAACCCTCTGTGGAAGAACAAACTACAATACAAGCAGATTACTAATATATTAAGAAACTCAGGTAGTAAAGATTACTTTTTTCCTAATACATAGTACAATAATCTTGCTTCTGTCAAAATACTTCCATAAAAAATATGCTTTGGTTTATATACAGCTGCAGTATTCCCTGACTTGATTAATCTTTATCAACAGTATCTCCTCCTAGCCTTTCCAAACAAATGAAGTATTTTTTAACTTTTATGCAATGGATATCTTCCTCTTATTACTCCAATCAGAGTAGTTTGCCTATTTTCACATTAAAACACATTTTGCTCCACATATTTATGCCAAGGTCAAAGTGTTATTTATTGTCCAGCACTAACTCAATATGAACCTATTGACCCCATGTAGTTGGGAAAAGGCTTAGATGAGTTGAGTTGAGTTGACTAACTCGATATGAACCTGGGAGAACACCAACCATACATACAAAAAGCTCAAAAAAAAAAAGACTAAATCATTTCTTTCAAGCAAAAGATGGATAATGAATTACCAACTAATTTTACTTGAAACTTAAGGAATTGAAGAGGAATCAATTTCCTCCTAGAATCTTAAAATCAGCATAGCCCATGATGTTAGCTAAATATCATAAGAGTTGCATGCCAAAGTTTAAGATAAGTAACAGTGATGTCTGAAGAGGCATAAGGGTTGCACTGGTTGAATAAAAAATAACAGGGAACTGATTGAGATGGGATGAGCATGTGCAACAAAGATAAATAGAATACCAAGGAGAGATGCCCAGAGTCTATGACAAAGATAATGAAAGCAGAGAGAAAGATCTGAGTGAAAATAGATGTTAGTTGTAGGAAAATATTTGAAAAGCTTTCAGTAACACCAGAGATTGTCCTTGATAAGAATAATTAAGATAATATTTACAGTTCTCAGCTCACATAATTGGAATAAGACATTATAGTTTTAATATGATCCTGTTACATGCATAAATTTGGCATAAGTTAAAACAAGTAATATTGCTAGATTCAGGAGCTATGAACAGATTATTATTTTTAGATCCAGATCAGATCTGACAGCCAATGCATGTTTGAATGTTTAAACCACATTACACTACTAAATAAGTACATTCTCAAGAATAGTTCAGCAATGCAGGAGGATCAAATTCGTGGAGCCAAAAAAAAAAAAAAAAAACAATCAGCGATCATTAGAGGACTGATATTACACTGGTTGTGATGCAGCGAAGGACACCTCTCCATGTGAATAGAGGTGAAGGTAAGCTGTCATGCTGGTTGATACCATGATGGTCATCCATGAAGCGCACTGTTTAAGAACAACATAAAATTAATCTTTGGCATCACATAAATGAAAATACAAATACAACACCATCTCTCTCAATATACACAAATTAAAATGAAAAATGATGCCTGTAATATGTAGGAAAAAAAGGTGAACAATTGATACATCGAACTAACATGTTTTGAGTAAGGAGGATAAAAGAATCCTGATATCCACTTAAAAGGAATTTTCCATCATCCATTATAAATAACTTTAGCAGGAGTAATAATAAAATCTTTAAAAATTCAATAACTTCTGTGTGCAAGCATTCATTCAAAAATTAACTATAAAAATTTGATTTGTTAAAGTAATTGTAGCTGTAATTAGTGGTTTGTATAACGGATGGACCAGATGCACCAAACAAGGAATTGTAAAGTTTGGATGTTAGATTATTGTGCATTAGATATGCAAATTGTAAGATACAATAAGATAATCATTCTGTTCAAAGATAAATAAATTAAGTGAAAAAACTGTAAATGCCCTACATTGAATAAGCAATCTCTAATTATATTATTTTAGCTCTTAGAACAACAATCTTGTTGCACATTCATTTGACAATTATACACCATCATCAAGAAGATTTCTTAAAAGAACTTCCAAAGCAAGGATGAACCATACCAAACTGGCCTAGAACTGGCATGGTTTGGTGGTTCGATTTGGTATCGGGGTCAAACTGCTCTGTATCGCCCTGAACTGCCTCAAACCGACCCTAAACCATATTGAACTGCTCGTACTGTACCGAACCACCCAATTCGGCTAGGTATCGAGCAGTTCATGGGGTAGAGCATTCTAATTCACTTGATTAGTACACTGCTGGTTTGGTATTATACATCTCGTACCAAACCATACAAGTCCAATACTTCTTGGTATGACAAACCTTGTTTAGAAGTAATAGAATTATAGATATTGATATCATATATTGATAGAATCAGGAAAAAAAAGCCATCTTAAAAACATCTAAGCAACAAATAAGCCCACAGGTTTCACGTTGATCGATTTTAGAAGATTAGAACTAAAATTTTCAGGAGTACTGCTAGTTTGGTATCAAGAACCAAATCTAGTGTTACATTACACTCAGAAAAAACTGGAATGCAGAAGCATCCTGCTATCTGCTTGTGTCCTCAAAAGAAGACAAAAATAGGTAATGAAAAATGTACCTAATAATCTGATATACTCTAACGGCAATACCTTCCATATCTCCCAATGTGTTCGATAAGTGTGGTCTAGATTAAATATTTTTGAATAGTTCACTGATGATAGAGCAAAAACCCATAAATTCACACCCCAAAGCCAAACCATCAAAGCCTGCACCAACAAAGATATAAAGTTTACATGCATTAAGAAGGTCAAGAATTAAATAGAGACAAATACCAAACATGTCAATAGACCATTATAAACTGAAATAACACTTGCCACAAGGAGAAGAGGGTTATAATACAAAAAGGCTTCATAAAGAAATAAATCTCGAACGTTTGCACTCATTCTCATAACAGAGCTCCAGCCAATCTGCAACTTCATGAAATATGCCCATCTAAGAATAATGATGTAGATCACATGTCATTACTTCTTTTTCTTTTTTCTTTTTTTTTTTTTTTTGTGTGGTGGTGGGGGGTGGGGGGGAAGGAATTTCAAGACTTATGTACAATTCATAGGAAATGCAGTAGAACTAACCTTGCAACAACTGATACCCCATATAAGGAACAATATTACCTGAAATGTTTATTGCAAAAAGTTAACTACTAAAAAATTGGACTGGCAATGTGCAAATACAAACATATGCAGGGAGGATATCCACATTCTTCTTTTGAGCTGCCAACCTCCAACATTTTCCTTTTGTATATTTTTCATAGAATATTGTATTTCTAAAGCTTTGATACTAAGATGCCATGATATAGTACTAAAATATATCAAGATATTTTCAGAAGGAAAAGAAATGACTTTGAATCTCCATAAGAGGATTGGTGATGGTATGATTGCAGTAATATGCATCAGTAAACTTCCATTCCTCATCTCATTTTTCTCTCTGCCGCTAGTAACTCCAAGTTCATTAGATTTATTGCAAGGGGTGAATTGTTAGATGATGAGGCATACCGACTTGCTTAGTACCAGCAAGGTCTTCCTTATATCAAAGTTAAGTTGGCTCTGGTGATTTATGTGAAGCCCTGTAGTAAGAAATGCAATTGAAAAAGATGGTTGCCTTCTAACCTAGAAGGTCATCCACTCAATTTAAGGATTTCACTAACCGCTCCAATTCTACTCATTGACCAATTACTAATCTCAATCCAAATTCACCAGCAATGTTGGTCAACCCTCGAATTGACCATAATGCTTGAGTGTACCTTTATGCCATAGTTAAATTATTTCCAATTTAAATTTAAAAATTTTTAATCAATATAAACACTTTTAAGAGCTAGTGTGATGCATTTTGTCAGTATGGCCTCTATTGATACTTCTAGGAAAATCAAACTTGGCCAACATGATTCAAGTTCAACTTTAACATATGACATCTAGATGCCTATGAAACCTAAATAACATATGACATCAGGTGAATTTGGCCCTGTGAATGTTTCTCCACACATAAGTCCGTTGCATGCATTTATCTGCACATTAAGTAGCAGCCATTTAAATGGTACAAACTAATATTAACTTGAAATTTTCACGATCATAGAAATGAAGTAATTAGGCCTACCACTGGATCAGGAGCATCATCTTGCTTGCACATCATCCATGGGACCCCAGTTTGTAAACCCACAGCCATAGACGCTGCCCAGCGAACATAAGGAGGTCCTAACTCATGAAATGCGGCCTCCACGTTCTTGTACTCATTCTCAATCTGCATGTTATATTACTCATATGATTTTGTCTAATTGAATCTCACATGACATCATTGGATAGAAATCATGATAAAAATAACTCTAGTCTGCATTCCTCACCTGAGAAATTATGATCGGCCCACCTCGAGGGTAATATAACTTCTCTGACTTCATCATATTCATTATCATTGTCACAAATTTTTCCATGTAGAACTGCATAAGAACAAGCCAGGTTTAAGCAACTCAATACACCAAAGATAACCAATATAACTTTACTTTGAAGACATTATACCTGATTATTTTTTAGGATCAGTTAGACTAACATTAATTAATCATCAATATATAACCTTGA
Source organism: Calamus simplicifolius (assembly GCA_900491605.1). NCBI lineage: Eukaryota > Viridiplantae > Streptophyta > Magnoliopsida > Arecales > Arecaceae > Calamus > Calamus simplicifolius. The sequence goes on from UESW01004777.1 coordinate 678,171, forward strand.
GTTACTGTATGAAGAATTGACCAGGTTTTTTTTAATCCCAGTTTTTTAAAAAAATAGGGAATATTGACCAGGTTTTTTAAAAAATAGGGAATATGTACCATGTTTATTGGAGTGATAAATATTGACTCAGATTTAATATTTATTGGCTGGTATGGATGTCACACAGATACTAATCCCTACACAAAACTGATAACCGGCTAGCACAGTAAATTTAACATGATGAAGTTTGATCTGTGAACAATTTTAATTCATGCTAAAATGTTTTTGTCATGTATAGCATTCATTGACTATCCATTGACTGAATCCTAGCTCGGGTGGAGATCTGTGAACCTAGAGAGTTGCTTTCCTCACCTTCAGCTTCAAACTTTGGTCCTTAACTTCAACCACTTTCCTTTAGATAGCCTGCACCTGAAAATCATAAATCCTTGTCTCTAAACTAAACCATACTCTCAGATTCCATCACTTTCTAAATGTTAATTTAAACAAAGTCTGTGGCTATGCTCCAGCCTTCTTGTAAGTGATCACTTGTTGTTTTGTGGGGGACTAGATGTATTGATCCATGGTCTAATGTGATGGAAGGGGCAAAGTATAGATAGAAGCAAGAACTGTCAACTGGTGCTCTAGTTTCCATCTCTTGGCCGGAGCTCATCTTCCCTTCTTCTGTGTATGTTCTTTTATTTTTAAGCATTCTGGGTTTTTTCAATTCAGTTCACTTTTTGACAGCCAGTGTATATTTTTTAGGTGCCAGGTATTTGTCAGGTTTTTCTTTTCACCTCAGTAACCATGAGTGTGATATTTTTGTGATACTTTAAGATCTTCTTATCAACCAGGTACTTGTAGATGTAGGAGTCATTAGCACGGAGATTACCTTTATGGTGGTTATTTTGTAACCTTAGGGTGTTAAGTGGTAAGTGGTAACCAAAGTACTTTATTTGTAACTAATATTAAATATTAAGTGGAAAATACTATACTCTGTTCCAATGTTTGTCATCTCAGCACCAAACTCCATACTGGAACTGCAGTAATAAAGTGTAAGTATGCCAGGTACATAGGCTAGTTCAGCATACAGAACTGCACCAGTACTGAGTCTTGATTTGGTACCAACAAGGCACAGTACATTGGTATGAGTTGGTATCACTATTGTTACAATTATCTGGCTCCAATTTCATCAGCAAGACCAGGACTCTTAACTCTTAACTCTAATTTCATGCCTACATTGAGACATCTGTCAATGTCCTACCATGTCTCATGAGAACAATTCTGAAGTTGTTAAGTGTTATTTCATATTGATTTCATGCATAAAATCTCTTCCGTGATGACATAGCATACCAAACATGCTTATTGCAGAACAAACCTTTAGGCTTACAAATTGATAATGAATATGAGCATGGGAAGCAGAAATATCAAGCAAAATACAGAGACATATGGTTTATGATTGAACCATTACATCATAGGCAAAGTGACTATAACAGCATTCAAGAAAAACTAGCTAGATGAGACGTGCACAAGAGGATGCTTGATAATAGCAAACCTTATTATATAACCAAATTGGAGCACAAGGTACCAAGATAGAGAAAGCATACCCTGCATTTTCAGACCAATGTTGGTTTCCTCTAATCTAGCAATCATTTCCCTAAAGTCAGTCTGGACAGCCCAAGAAACAATTCAAAAGCATAAATATAACAAATAAGGATATTTTGGAGTTCTATATATGAAAAGTACTAAACAACTAAAATAACATAAAATAAAATAACATATATGCATGGTTCAATTCTATAGGGTGGATCAATAAAGACATGAATTCAGAAAGGCTAGTAGGAACCTGAATAAGTCCCAGCAAAGTGATTCCAAGACTACCTGAAGCAAATCTTACAGTCAAAAAATAGCAATTCGCATATTACTTACATAAGCTAAGCTTGAATTTGAACCACTTGGAAGGAGCTTAGAGAGCTGCCAAGAGGAAGTAGAACCTATCCATGTGGCCTTTGTTGAGGTTCCCCGGTATCCACCCCGGCCGGCGGTCGTCCTCTGCCGTGATCTTCATCACGATCGTCACCAGGAGACTGCTGACGTAGTTCCCCAGCGAGATCGAAGTCATGCAAAGCGCGCTTCCGAAGCTCTTCAGTCCGTCCGGCGCCTGACCGTTGAAGAACTCCAGCTGACCCACGTACATGAACACCTCGGAAGCTCCTATCAACGTGTACTGAGGGATCTGCCACAGGATGCTCAGAGAGCTCTTGTCCTTGCAGCCTTCGCAGACGTGCTTCAGCCTGAGCACCTCCACGGTCCCGGCCGCCACCATGGCCGCGACGGCGATGACGAGCCCGACCCCCATGCGCTGCAGCTCGGTGAGCCCCTTGGGGTCCTTCCTGAGTCTGGACACGACGGGGTTGAGGAGCTGGCGGTAGAAGAGGATGAAGAACGCCACGCTGAGGATGTCGAAGGCCGACATGCTCGCCGGCGGGATCTTGAAGCCTGCGATGGTGGTGTTCATGGCGTCCCCCTGTTCGACGAAGAGGGAGGCCATTTGGGTGAAGACGACGGAGTAGAGGATGGTTGTCAGCCAAATGGGGATCAGCCGGAGGACGCACTTCACCTCTTCCACTTGGGTGATGGTGCAGAGCCGCCAGGGGTCCCGGGGGACCGATCGATCTCGGAGGTTGACTTCCTTGTCGGATTCGATAAACGCGGCTCGATCCAAAAACCTTGCAAGTCGCGCGTAACAATATGTTAGAAGATGTGGATAGACGATTAGACTACGACTTCTTCTCCTTCCCTCATTTGTATGGCAGGAGAAGGGCAAGGCGGAGAGGGGGCGGAGAAGGAGCTTAGAGAGGAGGAAGAGGAGGAGAAGGCGAGGCGGCTGACGGGAGAGACTCGATCGGGAGCTCGAGGGGGCTAGGGCACTGGCAGGGGGAGGCACCCGATCGGGAGGGGGGCTAGGGCACTGGCGTTTTTTTTGGGGGGGGGGGGGGTTGTGTCTAGAGCGGGGCGAGGCTCGCACCCGATCGCGAGGGGGGGCTAGGGCACTGGCGTTTTTGGTCGGGGGAGGGGGGGGGGCGAGGGGTGGGGGAGGGGGGTGGAGGTGGGGCGGGTGGTTTCTAGATGGCGGGGGGAGGCACCCAGTCGGGAGGGGTTGGAGCATTAAATAGGTTAAAGCCTATTTAATTTTTTAAATGCTTTAAAGGAGGACGGTTTCAGAGAAAATAGGTTAAAGTTTCGACGCTTTTTAAAGCGTCGGTAAAAAAGAGTTGCTATTTTTAATTTTTACTGTAGTGAACTTATATGAGATGAAATCAATAATTTTAACTCGGCCTTCATAGCATCTTCATTTCATCATAAATAAAGGAATAATTATATCTCATCATGGCAATCTAGTAACATTAAATTATTTGATGAAATGAATGATAAATTTTTTTAAATAAATTAATTCATAATTAAGTGAATGATTTTTTCTGAAAATATAAATAAAGCAACTAAATTCTCAATATCAAGGAGATTAAAGATGCTTGGTATCGAGGAAGTTAAAATGCTTGGTAGTTAGAATTGCTCAATACCGCGAAATATAATATTTGTTACTAAGCAAGACTAACTCAAGCACTTGACACAAAAAATATTAAAAGGTTCAAAGTTATTTTCAAAATTAAGGTGAGGAAAAATTTGAAGAAAATTTTGACTTGCTTGATTACTTTACCTAGTGATTCAATAAAATAGGATATATGTAAGCTACTTTCCTACCTTGAGCTTGAAGACAACTCAATCCTTGAAGGTGTGGGACAAAATGATAATGAAATTGTAATCCTTGAAGTATTATAATATATAATAGAAATAATATGATGAAATTAGATTTACATTTCTACAAGAAAAAATAATTTTATATTTCATCAAAATTTAAATAGTACATAAAGTTATTGTTTGATTCAATGTGATATTCGTAATTGATTATTTTTTACTTATACAATATCTAAGTAACATATTAACAAAAATATAAAGTATAAAAAATAGTAAAACTAATTATTGCTTCTCATCTCAAACTTCAAAAAATAGCCTTTTTAGTATTCTTAGAAGAAGCCTATCATATCATATGCAGCAAAAGGTTAAGTCTTGGATAAAATCTAACTATTTGTTTGTATTATTTTTTGAGCCTCCAAAGTAGAGTACTTTTTTAGGTTTGATTTTCTTGAAGTCCAACCATTCAAAAAGTTTTTTAGGTTTTATTTGTTTCTTTAATATTTTTTGTATTTATGTTATTGCATAAATCAAAAAACTATAATGTAGTTCTATTCTTAAAAGAAAATATCCGACTCTGCTCCTTACTACTCCACCGCATCTACCATCATTGTTATACCTTCAACGTGCACCATTACCTCCACCACCACCATCATTCATCATCACAGTTACCATATCCAAGCCACATTCTCTACCATCCGCTATAATACCTTCATTATCCATCGATCACTATTGTCACTAATATTTATACTATTCACAATATCGCCACCTTTTTTATTTTCAATTATTTTTTCTTTTAATAAATGAATGTATTTTTTATTTTTTTAAAAAAATTATAAATGGAGAAGAAACTTTGGAGACCACAAACCACAACATTTTCTATAGCTAACCAGGCCCATGCATTTTGAATTTTCAAATGCTTGATTAAACGCAGAGCTAATGGACAAGTTTAACCAAGGGCAAGTTAGTTTGATAAGGCAAGCCAATGGCTTTCACGCCAAATTCTATTTGGCGTTCATGAGGGGGCGAGCCGACCAATTCTCAATCATTCACACTCTCGATCAACCATTCCACTGTTTACATGAGCAAAGACATTGATAAGTAATAAAAAGGTTCAATATAACTATTAATCATCTCTCAAGTCCAAACAAGACTGGCAGTAATTAGGTGAGTTGAATAGAATAAAGGGATGCAATGCTAATTGGATTAATTTGATCAAATAGGGATCTCTATTCTGATCCATCCAATAATTGGATTAATTTGATCAAATAGGGATCTCTATTCTGATCCATCCAAGACAACTCAATTGTACAATTGAGAAGGGAATGAAGAGCTTGAGATTGAATCAACTTCTCCTAGAAGTGTGATAGTTAACTAATTAGATAGGATTGATTAATATAGCCATTGCATGTCTCTATCATTTGTGACTCCTTAATTGTGTTATGTCCTAAAAGCGCAAAACTATATTTGTACATTTCACTGTTGTTTATGTTATTAATTCTAATTTCATAATATCCTTTTCTTTACATATATGTTGTTCTTATTTCATATAATTTTTTTATAAAAATTGATAATATTGTTTATACTATGAAATTCAGATGCAGAAGTTGAACCGAGCACCTACATTAGATGAGCTCTTCAAATACACCCATCAAAAGAAAAAGGATGGCAATCAATGGGTAAATAAAAAGGCGGAGACATCACATATAAGTATTTAAAAAACTTTAATTAATATATTTATACTATTTGTATGTTTAACTCATTATATCTAATATCTTTTACAGACTAATTTTATACAAAATGACAAGATGTGGAATCAAGTCAGAGCTCAACTGAAAAGGATGGTGCAGAATCATCACAACAGCCTCAACCCTCCATGATGCATGTATGGAAAGAGATGGTTGGAGTAAACAAGGGATGAATTTATGGACTCGGATCACAGGCTAGCTTGCGACAGGCTTCTCATCTTCTAGCCTCACATCCTTACGGAGTGGATTCAGGAGTGGAAGAAGATTTATAGTATGTTTGAGACTGTATCTGTCCGAAATGAGGAGTTAGCTAATCAGAACAGTCAATTAGCAGCTCAAAACAATGAGTTATCTGCTCATATTTCTCGTACTGAGGAGTTCATACGTCTTATGATGGAAAAGATGCAGGTCAATCCATCTATAGTTCCAGCACCATCTTCAGCTGCTACCTCTACAAATGATGGTGATTGCGATAATGTCGATGATGATGATGATCACGAGGAGGATTTATAATTTTTATTTTTTTCTATGATTGGAATGATACATGTTTGTGATACTTTTTTCTTTTGTTATGAAAATTAGATATGATGACACTTGTACAATATTTTTGAACTTGTTTGTTATAAACTTGGATATGATGAACTTGTTACAAACTTTTTTGAGCTTGTTATGAACTTGGATATAATGACACTTGTGGATAATTTGTATATATATAATCATGTGTATTTAAAAAAATATTTTAAATTTTTTAAAGGTTATATTTGAATATTGTAAGGGATTTTGTTTCACAAAAAATCATTTTGCGAGGGATTGTTTCCTCGAATATTTATTTAGTGAAGGATAATTTTCTCAAAATAAAGAAAAACTATTTAAAAAATTCAAAATATCCTTTAGAAAATCCCTCAAAAAATCTCTCAAAAAAATTTGCCCTAAAAAAATCCATTCAAAAATCCCTTCGAAAAATTTCCCTCAAAAAATCCCTCGGTAAATTGCCCAAGAAAAATTCTTTGAAAATTTTTCCTTGGAAAGACCCTCAGTAAATTACCCTCGGAACATCCCTCGAAAAGTTTTCCTTGGAAAATCCCTCGGTATATTGCTCTTGAAAAATCCCTTAAAACTTTTTCCTCGAAAAATCCCATGGAAAAGTTTTCTCGAAAAATTCCTCAAAAATTTTCTTTCAAAAAATCTATTAGAAATTTTCAAGGGATAAATTCCATCGAAAAATTTCTCGGAACATAAATTTCTTCGAAAAAATTCGTCAAAAAAAATTTTAAGAAGAATTTTTCCAATGACCATTTATTCATCAAAAATATAAGTTATCCACGGATTTTTTTTTTCTTTTTCCGTTGAAAAATCCCTCGTGACCCTTTTTCTTGTAGTGCTTGCTGGTCGACGTTCCATAGGATATGCTATCAGTCATCGCCGGTTTACTCACCAAAAACTCTGACTACATCCGGTTTAGATCCATCTGCGTCTGGCGGCGACGCGCGGCGGATCCCCTGCCTCGTCATATTCCCGTCCAGCGGCTCTGCTGATCCTCCCGGAGAACCAACGCTTGTACAGCCCCTCCACCAACACAACCCAGTGGATCCGCCTCCCGGAAGCATTTCAGAAGCGGTGCTACGGCTCGTCCCACAGCTGGATGGCCTTCGTCGACCGCAACCCCTATGTTTGCCTCTTGAATCCAATCATGGGGTCTCGGATCGATCTTCCACCGATAATATCGATCCGAACCCACAGACTGCGATCAGCTTCGACCAGCAGCATTCTGCGTCGCATCACGGAAAGAGAAGCCTGATCAGCTCTACATCCGAAAGGTGGTTCTATCCGCGAACCCGAATTCAGTTGCTCGCTGGAGGGTTTAGTTCTGAAAAAGTTTAACCAGAGGGGATAACCCATGTTTAACCATGGGTTATCCCCTAAGAAACCCAGGAATAACTAAAGTTATCCCTTGATGGCAAATCTATTATTTAAAAAAGATGATTATTCCTTGAGCTATTCCCTGGATAAATGCTATCCTATACACTTATCCAGGGATAGCCTTTTATGAATCAAACATAGCCTAAAGGATAGCTGAGAATAAAGTTAACCAGAGGGATAATCCATGGTTAACCCCGGGTTATCCCTTTAATTTATTCCTTAAAAAATGCAGGAATAGCTGGTTATCCCTTCAAATAAAAGTAAAAAAAAGTTATCCTATGGATTTACCTTTTTTCATTTGATATGATCAATGGGATAGCCAAGGGATATCCCTAGGGATAGCCAGGGGATAAACTCTATCCCATACAGAATTGATCCTTGTCACCCATCATGTGTCTTGAGCAGCCACTATCGAGATACTACTTTTACTTTGATCTTTTGGCCGCAAGACACTCCTGCAAAATGATCAAGTCTTATATATAGGTACCCAAGCTTTCTTGGGTCCTTCTTGGTTAGTAGCAAAAAGGACGGTTCCTTTTGGAACCCATATTTTCTTTCCTTCAACATTTAATTTCTTGTTACTTTTTCTTGCATTACATTCATAAGATTTATGACATTTCTTGTTGCAATTGTAACATGTAACAACATTTGTTTTCTTAACAAAGAAAATGTTTACAAATTTTTGTTTCATGTTTGGTCTATATCCTAATCCAGCTCTATCAAAAATAGCCCATTGATTACTTAAAAGTAAATTCAGCTTTTTTAGAGCTATATGTAAATTTATTGACTATGTTCTTGTATTTTTTAACTTCTTTCTTTAAGTTAAGGTTTTCATTCATGATCGATTCTTTTTCTTTTAGAAATCTCTCCTTTTCATCTTTTAAGTCCTTAACTTCAAGTGTTAATTCATTTTTCTCTTTACACAGATTTTAGTTTTTATTTTTCAAAAACTTGTTTTTCTTTTTTAGAATTTTAAAATCATTGACTAATTCATTGAAAGCTTCATATAATTCATCAAATATAAAATCATCATTGAGGGTTTCGGTACTTACCTTATCATCGTTGTTTGCCATGAAGCAAATGTTTGCAACTTCTTTTTGTTCCTCCTCGGAAGAGGATTCTTCGCTATCGCTCCATGTTGCAACATAAGCCTTCTTCTTCTTCTTGTAGGCTTTCTTCAATTGAGGACAGTCATATCTGAAATGCCCCGGTTTCTTGCACTCATAACATATTAAGGGCTATTTTTCCTTTTCTTTCTCCTTTTCTTTCTCTTTCTCTCCTTTCATTTTTGTTCCAGACTTTTTTTTATGGAAGTGTCTCCTTCTTTGCATGAATTTTTTGAATTTCTTTGCAAGGAGTGCAGTCTCCTCATCATCATCATTATCACTGCAGCTTTCCTCACTTTCTGCAGCCTTAAGAGCAATAGTTTTCTTCTTCTTGACTTCTTCCTCTTGATGTTGTTTCATAGTCAGCTCATGGGTCATTAAGGATCCAAGTAGCTTCTCCAAAGGTAAAACATTTAAATCCTTGGCTTCTTGGATTGCAGTCACCTTCGCTTCCCATGATCGTGGAAGAGACCTAAGAATTTTACGCACAAGTTCAGAATTAGTATAAGTCTTACCAAGACTTTTCAAGCCATTTATAATATCAATGAATCTTGTGTACATGCATGTAATTGTTTCAGTTTGATTCATGCTAAATAGTTCATATTTATGTACCAAAATATTAATTTTTATTCTTTTACTTGATTAATACCCTCATGGGTAACTTCTAATCTATCCCAAATTTCTTTTGCGGAAATACATATAGAAATTCGATTAAATTCATTTGCATCTAATGAACAATACAAAATATTCATGACTTTAGCATTGAGCTAAGCCAACTTTTTATCATGTTCATCCCATTTCGTTTCTGATTTAGGAATCACCATGTTGTCTACTCTAATTGTGGGTGTGTGTAGACCATTAACTATGATTCCCCATAAGTCATAATCAAGTGCTTGAATAAAAATCTTCATCTTAGCTTTCCAATAACCATAATTAGTTCCATTGAATAAAGGAGGTCGATTAGTGGATTGACCTTCTATATAAGATGAACTAGCTTGAGCTGCCATTTGGATCTTTTGCTCTTGATCGTTAGACCAAATTCAAATGAGCACTTGCTCTGATACCAATTGTTGGCCCAGATGGCAACCCAAGAGGGGGGTGAATTGGGTTCTTAAAAAAAAATCTAACTATTTTTAAAATTAAATCGATTGATATCAAAGTATGCAAGCGGATGGAGTTAATCGAATCTAAGCATAAGCAATTAAAGAAGAGAGAGAGAGAGATCAAAACACTACAAACACAAAGATTTTATAGTGGTTCGTGTAACCAACACCTACGTCCACTTTCAGGCTCCACTTGGGTCCACACTATAATCCTCTTGATTACAGTCGAGTTGTTTTACAAGCTCACAACTCAAACTTATTGTTTTACCCGGGATCACAACGAACCCAGCCGTTTTTCCAGGCTTACCAGCATAAAACCCAACCTCAAGCTATATTTAGCTTGACACGAGGTATAACACCTCCACTAATTCAATCCCCCGATTGAATTAGCAATCAAATAAAATCAATTAATGTTTACAATGACAAACAGCTCCTCAAATGAGTGAATATGCAATATAAATAGACAGGGAATAGAAAAGCCTGTTTGAAGCAATTTGAATGTAGACTTGGCTTCTTTTCTTCTTTTCCTCTTCTCCTTTGAAAGGTTGAATCAAGCTCCAGCTCAGATTTCACCTAAGAATATGTTGTTGAGAAGATGGGAAAAAATAGGTTTTGGCTTCTTCTTTTCCTTCTTTGAAATCCTTCGAAATTGAACTTTATACGCCTTAGATTTTTTTGAATCTTTCTTTAGAAGATGGGCGAGCTCACAGAGATTTCTCTTTTTGAAATGGCTCATTTTTTTTTTTGATCTTTCTCCCATTTTTTTTCTTTCTTTCTTGTTTTTTAAACGGTCTGTTCTCCCCTTTTTATAGATTTTCTTTAATCCGAGATTAGGTAGAAAATAACCATTATTTCTGTCCTTGGATTGCTCCTACACACAAAAAAAATAGCCGTTAGAAATTAGGTGAGAAAATGTTACCGTTGGAGGCCGTTCTGACACTTTGAAAATCCGTTCCTGTCAGATTGGAGTCGGCTCCAACTTTTCATGTGTTGGCTTCACTTCGTGTATCCAAAAATGGTAATGAAAGTTTTCGTTGAGGGATCGGATCCCGATAAGTTATGTGTCGGCTCCCCGCATCCAGGTGTCGGCTCCCGAAATAGAGGGTGTCGACTCTAAATATGGCTCAAAATACACTCTCTGTGCTTAGGTTAGAGTCGGCTCCACTCATTCTAGCTGTCGGCTCCCGAATCTTAGGTGTCGGCTCTCGAATTCCATATGTCGGCTCCAGAAACTGACGCAGAAAAGCATACTTTGTCTCTCAGGTTGGAGTCGGCTCCCGACATCCATGTGTCGACTCCAGATCGTGCCGAATTTTGAGAACTATTCTGATACGCCCATGTGTCGACTCCTGACTTATAGGTGTCGACTCCAAGGTCTAAACTTTTGAAAATTACAATTTAAAACTCATCTTAAAATCAATTTTGAGTGATATTTGAATTGTTAAACTTTCTTAATACCTGAAACACTTCATAAATTTATCAGAAATAATGTGAATATACGCATGGCTTTTGTTAATTATCAAAATCAATAATTGGGTCAACATTGAGTTATATTGCAAGCATGGAATATGAAAAAAGGAATTAGGTCATTTATAACAGATCTATAATTGAATATGCATGTTGTCATAGCCTTTTAACAAAGAATGTTTGAACGCTGTTGTATGCCCTTGCATGTGAGAAATGATTTATATCATATGCTGCTTCATCTGTGAGCTAAGGTTTTCCATTACCTTAGAAGTTAGACAACTAGAGTCGAGGCACTTTCTAGTTTTTTATAGCACCTCTCTCATGCCCATTGTGACCAACTTTGCTTGTCGCTTTTGATCTTTCTTACCAAGGTTTTTCTTCACTATGGTCATAACATTTAGGTTTTTTTGCTCTAAATTCAGTTTTGACGTTAAAGCATTGGCAACAATATATATTATGAGGTCATGGTAGTTCAGTAGTTGCTGGTTGCTTCATCATAGAAGTTACTGAAGGAGCAAGCTTTGTTCCACTGTCATTCACAATATTTGGCAATGCATAATTACTTCTTTCTTGTGCAAATGAATTCTGCTTGTTTTAGCCTGACGCAGACTTATACCACCACAATGAGATCGGGGCCTGCTATGTAATCACAAATAGGCTTAGGATTGTGATAGACTAGTCTATTTTCTGATCATGTTTTCTTGCTTCGTCATATGAATATATAGCATAATAGGGATGAAATTGTAGGGAGACTTTGGATAATCTAGGTTCAAAGTAGATCGGGGATGAGGAAAAAAAAATCATAATATCTAAAAATTCTGATATCAGTAGAATTTTTCATCTCAACAATTTCAGTTATCTTTTTTTCTTATAAATAAAAAGTATCTCAAAGTATATAAATTTATTACATATGTTTAAAACATCATTTAGAATCACAAATCATCATTATTTTTTATGTAGGTTGGGCACCATCTGCCTTTGATATCTATAGGACATTTATATTTAAGGGTGTTTGTTTATTATTTATTTAATTTGCATGAAAACTCTGAAGATCTTGTACATGCTTGGATTATGCCATTAGAAAGCTTCAGTAGCCTATTGCTTCATAGGCATAGCAAACATAACCATGGTTACAGTATCATGTGATCATAACCATAACCACCAAGTCTATTTGAAGCAGATATTTTATAGCAATCATGTTTGTTCGTTTATTGGTGAAAAAGCCATTCATGGAGTTGTAGATTTTTTTGCATATTGATAATTAGGTGAGTTGAATAGAATAAAGGGATGCAATGCTAATTGGATTAATTTGATCAAATAGGGATCTCTATTCTGATCCATCCAATAATTGGATTAATTTGATCAAATAGGGATCTCTATTCTGATCCATCCAAGACAACTCAATTGTGCAATTGAGAAGGGAATGAAGAGCTTGAGATTGAATCAACTTCTCCTAGAAGTGTGATAGTTAACTAATTAGATAGGATTGATTAATATAGCCATTGCATGTCTCTATCATTTGTGACTCCTTAATTGTGTTATGTCCTAAAAGCGCACAACTATATTTGTACATTTCACTGTTGTTTATGTTATTAATTCTAATTTCGTAATATCCTTTTCTTTACATATATGTTGTTCTTATTTCATATAATTTTTTTAAAAAAATTGATAATATTGTTTATACTATGAAATTCAGATGCAAAGTTGAACCGAGCACCTACATTAGATGAGCTCTTCAAATACACCCATCAAAAGAAAAAGGATGGCAATCAATGGGTAAATAAAAAGGCGGAGACATCACATATAAGTATTTAAAAAACTTTAATTAATATATTTATACTATTTGTATGTTTAACTCATTATATCTAATATCTTTTACAGACTAATTTTATACAAAAGTGACAAGAGGTGGAATCAAGTCAGAGCTCAACTGAAAAGGATGGTGCAGAATCATCACAGCAGCCTCAACCCTCCATGATGCATGTATGGAAAGAGATGGTTGGAGTAAACAAGGGATGAATTTATGGACTCGGATCACAGGCTAGCTTGCGATAGGCTTCTCATCTTCTAGCCTCACATCCTTACGGAGTGTATTCAGGAGTGGAAGAAGATTTATAGTATGTTTGAGACTGTATCTGTCCGAAATGAGGAGTTAGCTAATCAGAACAGTCAATTAGCAGCTCAAAACAATGAGTTATCTGCTCGTATTTCTCGTACCGAGGAGTTCATACGTCTTATGATGGAAAAGATGCAGGTCAATCCATCTATAGTTCCAGCACCATCTTCAGCTGCTACCTCTGCAAATGATGGTGATTGCGATAATATCGATGATGATGATGATCACGAGGAGGATTTATAATTTTTATTTTTTTCTATGATTGGAATGATACATGTTTGTGATACTTTTTTTCTTTTGTTATGAAAATTAGATATGATGACACTTGTACAATATTTTTGAACTTGTTTGTTGATATGATGAACTTGTTATAAACTTTTTTGAGCTTGTTATGAACTTGGATATAATGACACTTGTGGATAATTTGTATATATAATCATGTGTATTTAAAAAAATATTTTAAATTTTTTAAAGGTTATATTTGAATATTGTAAGGGATTTTGTTTCACAAAAAATCATTTTGCGAGGGATTGTTTCCCCGAATATTTATTTAGTGAAGGATAATTTTCTCAAAAATAAAGAAAACTATTTAAAAAATTCAAATATCCTTTAGAAAATCCCTCAAAAATCTCAAAAAAAAATTTGCCCTAAAAAAATCCATTCAAAAATCCCTTCGAAAAATTTCCTTCAAAAAATCCCCGATAAATTGCCCTCAAAAAATTCTTTGAAAATTTTTCCTTGAAAAATCCTTCAGTAAATTACCCTCGGAACATCCCTCGAAAAGTTTTCCTTGAAAAATCCCTCGGTATATTGCTCTCGAAAAATCCCTTAAAACTTTTTCTCGAAAAATCCCATGGAAAAGTTTTCTCGAAAAATTTCTCAAAAAATTTCTTTCAAAAAATCTATTAGAAATTTTCAAGGGATAAATTCCGTCGAAAAATCTCTCGGAACATAAATTTCTTCGAAAAAATTCCTCAAAAAAATTTTTTAAGAAGAATTTTTCCAATGACCATTTATTCATCAAAATATAAGTTATCCACGGATTTTTATTTTTTTCTTTTTCTTTTTCCCTTGAAAAATCCCTCGTAAACGACCCTTTTTATTGTAATGGCTTACTGGTCCGACGTTCCATAGGATATGCTATCATCAGTCATCGCCGGTTTACTCACCAAAAACTCCGACTACATCCGGTTCAGATCCGTCTGCGTCTAGTGGCGACGCTCGGCGGATCCCCTACCTCGTCATTTTCCCGTCCAGCCGCCTCTGCTGATCCTTCCGGAGAACCAACGCTTGTACAGCCCCTCCACCAACACAACCCAGTGGATCCACCTCCCGGAAGCATTTCAGAAGCGGTGCTGCGGCTCGTCCCACAGCTGGCTGGCCTTCGTCGACCGCGACCCCTACGTTTGCCTCTTGAATCCAATCATGGGGTCTCGGATCGATCTTCCACCGATAATATCGATCCGAACCCGCAGACTGCGATCAGCTTCGACCAGCAGCATTCTGCGTCGCATCACGGAAAGAGAAGCCTGATCAGCTCTACATCCGAAAGGTGGTTCTATCCGCGAACCCGAATTCAGTTGCTCGCTGGACCGCCGTGGCCATTCTCGGTGCGCGTCACCTCAGACGCACCACGTAATGTTCTGGAGGCCAGGAGATGAGAAGTGGACTGGACCCTGATCGATCGAAGCGTCTGCATTTATGACGTAGCGTTTTGCAGTGGAAAAATTTACTTCCTCGATGGCTGCGGGTTTCTACTCGAGCATGATGTTGATTCGGCCAAATCAGCGATCGTTTATTATTGCTTGGTCCCCTTCTGTTTACTGAGAATTATCTGGTGGTCTCTCTGCTGGAGTCCGGGAAGAAGCACTTGCTTGTTATTCAGTATCAATATCAGTATCAATATCTTGATGCTGATTGGACGGGAAGCTTCGTTGTTTTGAGGTTTGATCTGGACGGAGACGGAGAGCCAGAGGTTAATTCAGCGGTTAATTGGGTGGAGAACTTGGGTAACCTGGTTATTTTCTTGGGGCAAAATCATTCCTTCTCTTTCTCCTCAACCGAGTTTCTTGGCTGCAGAAAGAACTGCATCTATTTTAGTGACGACTATCATCTTGATATGAAAGAAGATTTTTCGAACCGGAAACGAGATTTGGGCATATTCAACGTCGATGATCGTATCATAGAGCGACTGCCATGTTACCCTGCCAACCTTTCCTTGCCATGCTCTCTTAACTCGGCAGCCACGCCAATCTGGATTACTCCAAGTTTGTGCTAGAGTTTTAGTTTGAGTTTTCTTTGTTTTTTGTTTTTTGTTTTTTTCTTGGCAATTTAAGCAAAAGATTAGCGGATCGTACAGATTGGTTACGAATAATATCTTTTTATCATCTTTTAATGTTCATCGTTGTTAAACCCTAGATTTTCAATTCTTTTATAAAATTTATAAGAAGAAAGGAGTGGAAAATATTTATTTCATTCGTTTCTTTATTAGTTTTTTCTTATGAAATTGGTTTCTTAAAACTAAAAGGATTAGTCATGTGTTTCAGCTAGTTATCGTTGATGGTGCTCTAATGGCGAAATCAGAACCTTAGTCAGGAATAATTATTTGTGAATACTCTTTAAAATATTAAATATTCAAATTTTTTTAAAAAAATAATTAAATATTCAAAGGATTCTATATTAAATCTAAGGAAGGATAATTGTTCGGTACAAGCATGCGCTACTATCAAACTAAATTAAAAAATATTTGCTGCTCATCTAATGTTATAGTGTACTGTAGAGGATCCTAATTTTCCTAGTAGGTCTCTTTGAGAAAATCACTCCAACTTTCTTCCTCTTATCCAACCTAACCCAATACAGCTATACTTAAATTAGCTAAAACTAATATATGCTTCCTCAAAGAGAAGCTTCTCCAACCTCAACAAATCATGCCTTCTTCAGTAAGTGAAAGAAGATGGGCTTTATTGGCTCTATTGTTAGGCTATTGTTAGTTGAATTTAAAAGAACCAGTGATACTGACTTCAAAATGAAATTACTCTTTCATCCATGGATGGAGGAAGAAAGACCCCTTTTAAAAGTTGTTTTTGCCCACGACAAATAGAGAAATACCACAATCCTCATTCTTAGGATATTCTTTAAGAGTAAAAAAAAATGTCCAAACAAAAAAAATTGAAAAAGGAACTTATGAAAGAAAGTTAAGAAAAAAAAAATCCAACCACTAATCTCCACGAATTGGGAAGAACTTGAGTTGGAGCAATATTAAAATATGAGCAACCAATTTATATGAGAAGAAATCAATAATTTTAACCCAGCCTTTAGAATATCTTTATTTCATCATAAATGAAGGAATAATTATATCTCATCATGGCAATCTAGTGACATTAAATTATTTGATGAAATGAATGATAAAAATATTTTAAATAAATTAATTCATAATTAAGTGAATGATTTTTTTCTTAAAATATAAATAAAGCAACTAAATGCTCAATATCAAGGAAGTTAAATATGCTTGGTACCGAGGAAGTTAAAATGCTTGATAGTTAGAATTGCTCAATGCCAAGGAATATAACATTTGTTACTAAGTAAGAGTAACTCAAGCATTTGATACAAAAAATCTTAAAAGGTTCAAAGTTATTTGCAAAATTAAGGTGAGGAAAAAATTGAAGAAAATTTTGACTTGCTTGATTACTTTACCCAATGAATCAATAAAATGGGACATATCTAAATGATAATACAATTAATATGTAAGCTACTTTCCTACCTTGAGCTTGAAGACAAACTCAATCCATGAAGGTGTGGGACAAAATGATAATGATATTGTAATCCTTGAAGTATTATAATATATAATAGAAATGATATGAAATCAGATTTACATTAGATACAATAAAAAAATAGTTTTATATTTCATCAAAATTTAAATAGTGCTTAAATTTATTGTTTGATTCAATGTGATATTTTGTAATTGATTGTTTTTTACTTTTACAATATTTTAGTAGCATATTAACAAAAATATAGCTGAAGTCCTTGCGCGAGAGGCGTTGGGGGTGGCCCTCCGCGAAAGACCCTCCGACGCTCAAGTCAATGAGGATCGGTGATCAACAGAAAATGGAGAGAGGGATCTCTCCGGGGAGTCTCTCCAGGGGTGGCCAATCGGGAGCTCTAGGGGAGCGCCGACGAGTAGTGGAGGAGGGTGAGAGCGAGAGTGAGCCAGGGGCAGTGAGCGCATACCTGAGAGAATCTGGGGGTGTCATATTTATAGGCAATCACCTGGATCTTGAGCGCCTTCTGGAAGGTTCAAAGGTTGTTAGGATACGGGGATGAATTGAATCAGGCTGTTATGGGGCCGGTGGGATCCGTATCTTGTTTGTTAAGAAATCGACGGCTAGGAGAGCTCCTTGACGGCCTAGGATCTGGTAGATGCGTAGATCCTAGGTAGCTATATTAGGTCCTAGACCACTCTTCAACATAATCCTTTGCCTGGGATTCTGTTACGATGGGTCTAGGCTTTCCCGCGTCAGGTTTCACGGAGGTGAATATCGAATCATGGATCACTCAGGGAGGCCGAACTATGGGAAACTCGGGGGAAGCCGAGCTAGGGGAGGCTCGAGGGAAGCCGAGCTATGGAAGCTCGGAGAGGTCGAGCTATACGTAGTTCGGGGAAAACGAGCTGTGGAAGCTCGGGGAAGCTGAGCCATGGGAGGCTCGGAGGAAGCTGAGCTATGGGAGCTCAGGGAAGCCGACTATGGAAGCTCGGGGAAAGACGAACCATGGAAGCCCGGAGGAAGGCGAGCTATGGGAAGCTCGGGGAAGACGAGCTGTAGGAAGCTCGGAGAGGCCGAGCTATGGAAGCTCGGGGAAAGCCAAACCATAGGAGGCTCGGGGAAAACGAGCTACAGGAAGCTGGGGAAGCCGAGCCATGGGAGGCTCGGAGGAAGCCGAGCTATGGGAGCTCGGGGAGTCTGAGACATGGGAGGCTCGAGGAAGCCGAGCTATGGGAGTTCGGGGAAGCCGAGCTATGGAAGCTCGGGGAAAGTCGAACCATGGAAGCCCGGAGGAAGCCGAGCTATGGGAAGCTCGGGAAAGATGAGCTGTAGGAAGCTCGGAGAGGCCGAGCTATGGAAGCTCGGGGAAAGCCGAACCATGGGAGGCTCGGAGAAAACGAGCTACAGGAAGCTCGGGGAAGCCAGCTATAGGAAGCTCGGAGAGGCCGAGCTATGGAAGCTCGGGGAAAGCCGAACCATGGGAGGCTCGGGAAAATGAGCTACAGGAAGCTCGGGGAAGCCGAGCTATGGAAGCCCAGAGGAAGCCGAGCTATGGGAAGCTCGGGGAAGACAAGCTGTAGGAAGCTCGGAGAGGCCGAGCTACAGCTAGCTCGGGGAAGGTTGAGTTATAAGTAGTCCGGAAAGGTCGGGCTATGGAAACCCGGAGAGAACAAGTCAGAGGTCGCATGGCCTGACGGACCATATTAGTTTAGCTTGCTCCTTGGGGGCATATCGTAGCGGGCGGAGGGATGGGGCTGATCCTAGCCCCCTTGCACAATTATCAATGCAATGATGATTCTACCCCTCAACACATGCCCCCCACTCCCTAGTTCGAAGCGTAGGTTCGGGCGTAGGGAGTATAGGCTTAGGTGGCACGATCTGCTTTTGGGGATGCATATTTGATTACCTGTGCAATGATGCCCTAATTAATGCCATGGGGCCATCTTGCCTTTCCGAGGTGGATCCGTCATTCCTTAGGGGTGAATGTAACGGCTGGGAAGCGCCACGTGGGAAATCTTGATTTTCACGGCACCCGTAGCGGCATTTCCGGACGCTTAGGTTGGGACGCCTCATCCTCACCCTAAGGCGGTTTCGATTGGAAAAATGGAGTCATGGCGGCGCTATCCTTATTTATAGTGCCCCTTTCGTTCTCCTTTGAAGAACTTCGTCTTTCTGTTTTCGCTGCGATCTTGCTCAGCATCTCTCGCGATCGGAGATATGGTGAGCCCAAGCGACCAAGCTTCGGAGGTGACCTTGGCGGATCTGGAACGGATGCGCCGCTTGTACAAGATCCCCCAGGACGTCGTCTTGTTGCTCCCGATGGCTGAGGATAGGGTGACATCCGGATTAGAGGATGGGGCGTTCTGCTATGAGAAAGCTTGAGGGCAGGTCTCCGATTCCCCTTCATCCGTTGGTGCGGAAGGTGATGAAGTTCTACAATATATGCTTCACCATGGTGGCCCCCAACAGTTAGCGCAACCTTATCGGGTTCATCTCGTTGTGCAAACATCTCGGGGTGACCGCGACCCTTTCGCTATTCAGGGTGTGTTTCAATCTGGTCTCCGGGAAGGCCTCAGAATGGCCTTACATCGGTCCCCGGAGGTCCTTCAAGATGATATCGGATAACCCATCGTCGATAAAGGAGTGGAAGTCGCGGTTCTTCATAGTCGGGGGGAACGTTGGTTTGGACTTCCCTCGGGTATGGGGCAGTATGTGAATGATCCAGAAGCGCACCCGGAGTTAACTGATTCGGAGAAGAGGGATCTGATTGTGCTACGCGGCAGTCAGCACTCCCAGCCAGCGTTCTCCTATCGGAGGACGCTCTCTTTGCGGTCGGATTGAGCCCCGTCGATCCTCGCGGTGAGTATTATATCATAGTTGATAGTTTAGCGTGGCTTCATCTTTGATTTCTGTGTGAACTAACAGGTGAATCGTATTGCTCCTACAGCCGAAAGGTCGGCGCTCGCAGACCATATGAGGGAGGAGCTGGGAAAGCGCCGCAGGAGATCTGGCTCCAGCAGCAAGCATCGGTCCGAGAAGAGGTCTCGCCCCTCCGGCTCCCGCTCTAGGGGGATCGGGGGAGACGGTGATAGTCGGAGCTCCTCGTCGCCGCAGGCCGAAACTATCGAAATTCCGGTGGCGCATAACCTTTCGGTGGCGGAGGAGGGTCTGTCCAGGGGTGAAGACCGGGAAGTTGCGGGGGTTTCGGAGGAGGCTGCTGAGGTTTCCTCCCCCCCCCCCCCCCGTTGTCGTTTTGTCCGATGATGGCGAAGGGGAAACGCCGGTTGGCTTGGGGGCCCCTGCAGACGAGGTGGTTCGGTCTCCCTCATCGAAGGCCATTGGCTCGGCGAGGTTACAGAAGGAGGCGGGGGCAACCTCCACTTCCATCGAGGCAGGGAAGAGGTTGCGGCTGCTGAGTTCGGCCTGGGTCACCGTAGGAGAGCCAGCGGACGACGAGGAGATGGCCGAACCTGCCGAACCAACGACCGAAGTCCACGGGGGGCTTTCCGGTGAAGGGCCTTCCACCGAGGAACAGGAGGTTCCGGGGGAGCAGAAGTTCCTGAAGGGCCTGTTGTGGACAGGGGGATTTCTGAGGAGATGGAAGCAGAAGGAGAAGAAGAGGAAGAAGAAGAAGGAGGAGAAGGAGGGGAGCTGGCGAGCGAAGGAGGTGCTTCGGCCGGGGCTCTCCTCGCTGGAGCCGAAACGTCCGAGGCTTCTCAAGCGAGGGCCCTGGCGGCGGAAGCTGGACTATCGGGAAGTTCATGGGTTGCAGGAGTTCTGGATGGCTCCCTGGGAGCAAACTTCCACTCACGCGACCCGAAGTGAGCGCCAGGTTCTCCGCTCTGATGCGGTCCATGTTCCAAGGAGAGGAGAGTTCTTCAACAGGAGGAAGACCTTGTCGAGATGGCCTTCCGTCGTGCTGGGGTGCCAAATGAGGCTTTCCTTCTCCCCGAGATCGACGACCTTGCTCTTACAAGGATCGCCACAGACTACGTGTCTCGGTAAGTTGTCATACCGAAGTCGGGCCTTCAGTCAGTTAGTTCGACTATGTCTCTTATGCGTGTCATCCTTTTTTTGCAGAGCGCACTGATTATGAGAGCGCTAAAATGGCATTTACATCTGGCTGTTGGAGCTTGGGCTCGGGCCCGCTATGAGGCTGATCACTTCAAGGAGAGGNAGCTTCCCAAGCGAGGGCCCTGGCGGCGGAAGCTGGCCTATCGAGAAGTTCATGGGTCGCGGGCGTTTTGGATGGCTCCCTGGGAGAGACTTTCACTTACGTGACCCGGAAGTGAGCGCCAGGTTCTCCGCTCTGATGCGGTCCGTGTTCCAAGGGGAGGAGAGTTCTTCAACAGGAGGGGGTCATCCGGAAGACCTTGTCGAGATGGCCTTCCGTCGCGTTGGGGTGCCGAATAAGGCTTTTCTTCTCCCCGAAATTGACACCTTGCTCTCACAAGGATCGCCACGGACTACGCGTCTCGGGTAAGTTGTTGCACCGAAGTCGGACGTTTAGTCAGTTAGTTCGACTATGTCTTTTATGCGTGTCATCCTTTTTTGCAGAGCGCCTTGATCATGAGGGCGCTGAAATGACGTTTACATCTGGCTGTTGGAGCTTGGGCTCGGGCCCGCTACGAGGCTGATCGCTTCAAGGAGAGGGCGGATTCTACTGACAAGCTCTCTCGAGCCCTGGTGGTCCTTCAAAGGGAGCTTGGGGAGGCTCGCAGGATTCTCACGGTTGAGAGGGAGAGAGCCCCTCACTCGCCGTGCAGGTTGGTGAGCTCCAGCGGGAGCTTGGGGAGACCAACAGAATTCTTGCGGTTGAGAGGGAAAGAGCCTCTCAACTCATCATACATATTGGTGAGCTCCAAGGCTTCCGCGAGCAATCCGAGAAGGCTAGTATGGAGCTTTCTCAGGCCAGGGCGGAGCACGAGAGCAAGGTTAAAACCATGCAACTATTCTTTGATAAGAGGTGGGACCAGCTGAGGGCTAGCCACGCCGAAGATAAAGCCAGCTGGGACAAAAGGCTCGAGGAGGAAGAGCATAAATGCCGGTGGTAGCAGGACCACCTCACCCGCCTAAATAAAGAGCTCGCCGATACAAAGGATCGGCTGAAGTGGTCGGATGAACGGGCTGCCCGACTATCTGATGAGGTTGACTTTGCCCGTCAAGAAATCGGAGATACCTAGGCCCGGGTGGATGAGCTAAAAGAGAGACTTCGATAGAACCAGTCGGCTAAGTCTAGGGCTCTTAACAGGGTCCATGTGCTGGAGGGTGAGCTAGCCCGGCGGGAGGAGCAGGTAAGGCGCTATTAGTTTCACTTATTTTGATCTTTCGACTTTCGCTTTACTCGGCTTTTAGCCTGTAGTTGCACAGGGCGAGCTAGGAATTTCAGGGGCGGTTAGCGGCGTTCAGAAAGGAGGCGGCCTTGAAGCACCGAAGGATCTCCGAACTGGAGAAGCAATTAGCTGAGGCAAATGCGCGGGCCTCTTCGGCGGTGGATGAGTACAAGAAATCCACCGAATTTGCCGACGAACACAGGGCGGCCTGCGCCGATGCATTTCAGCTAAGGCGAAGATGAGGCGTGGGCTAAGGTCGCCCAGGCTTATCCTGACCTGGACCTGTCGTGCCTGGCAGCCGAACATTATGAAGCATACACCCCGGGGGCCGAGGAGGACGAGTATGGAGAAATATCTGATATCGACCTCGAAGCTATCCTGAGAATCGATGCGACTGTCAATGTATCCCGCCGTGATACTTTCGAGAAGGGGGGGCCAAGCGATGCCCCTGCTGATGCCGCCGCAGGAGATGCTGGGATCGACCCCAAGTCCTGACCCTTGGGGGACTATATGTGTTTTTCCTTTCTTTTGTCTTGTAGTTTGACTGGAAATCAATAAATGGATCATCCGTTTCTCATTTGTTTGTCTTCCCTGGAAGGTTTCTTGTCTCGAATTTTGGAGGAACATCTTAGTAGAGGCCAAGGCATAGGGATCGTCTCGACGAAAAGGTCGGGCGACAACGTAGCCTGGCATAAAAAGAGGTTGAAAACGATATAACTCGGCTTAGGCCGAATGACGCGGTGGTTCGACCGAATCCAAAGAATGAGATAGCTTTTTAAGGGCCGAGGGACAAAGTAGTTCGGCTAGGGCCGAAGAACGAAATAGCTCGGCTAGGGCCGAGGGACAAAGTAGTTCGGCTAGGGCCGAAGAACGAAATAGCTCGACTAGGGCCGAGGGACAAAGTGGCTCGGCTAGTAGCAGATACTTCGGTTAGTTTTGAAGTATAGAAATAGCTTTGGCCCTAAAAAGGGGGCGTTAGGTGATGCCTAGGCCTCACACGCAATCAGATTGGGGGGTCATTACCAAGGAACGCTCGGCATCCGCGCCCCTTTATTGCCTTGTCAGCGTCCCATCTTTTCTCAGGAGTCGATTTTTGTTTTGCCGAAATAGATGATACGGCTTTGACGCCAGTAAAAAGCTGCTCTAGAGCCTTCCTGAGGCTTTTATTGCGTTGGTCTTTTCCATGCGGGTTGTTTTGGCGTACGATGCAAGCATTTGCCCGCCATTGGAGGATGTCATTTTTCGTAGGATGATCTCCTGGATCTGCCAGTTTTCGTAGGATCGGCGGGCGATTTTTGCGTTTAACAATCATGGTCCGAGATCAAAGGGGATCTTTGCGTGCGTCATGGTTCAGGTGATGGGCTTGGCGCGCAATGGGAGCGCTGCTTTCATCCTGGGAGGCCACGTGGTGGCATGGGTTAGGTGTTTTGAACCTCGGGGCTTTCTGCCTTGATAGCTGCTCCCGTTCATTTCTGCCTATAAAAAGGGGAAAGAGGGGTTGTGTTAGGCCATCCCCAAAGTTTCCTTCCTTGTGAGAGTTTCCACGATGCCCATCTCTCTGGGGTTTCGAGTGGAAGGACCGAGCTTTCTTTTTGTGAGCTATTTTCCCCCGGATAGTTGGGGTGATGAAGGAGCCGTTGGAGAGTGGCTCGCCCTCAGGGGATGAGTCCCGGAGATCATATGGAGAGCGCACAGGAGGGCCGCAAAGATCACACGGAGAGCGCACATATACGCTTCCGTGTGTCCTTTGTGGTTCGCTACAGGGGGCGCAGGGCAGGAAGTGTATCAACACTCCCATAGCACGCACGAAGCTTCCCTCCTCCGTCGGTTTGGATTCTCGTCCCTTCTCTGAGGGGAATCCTTGCCACGGGGAGGAGAAGATGGAGCAACGCGGGACTAATGGTCCCCGAGCTCTCTCAGTTGGGAAGCGGTCTGCGATCCAGCATCCCACCCTAGGGGAGCTGGTTGGTTTGCTCAGGTCCTCAGAATCAGCATCCACGGGTCATGCCTCCTTTTGGACCTCTTAGTTCGTCCGGAGGGACCGTGGAAGGTCGGCTTCGCCAACTATCCGGGCGAGCTGACTGTTTCGTGGTTTGTCTGATTTGTCGATTCGGACGCCGAAGCATCACGGTTGCCCAGATCTGCTTTGGAGTAGTCTGCCCGAGTTTTGTACTCGTCTTTATTTATGCATTTCAATGCTCTTGTAATGCCTCTCAGGCGGTTGTAATCGGTTTCGATGGCAATAAAATAAATGAAGTTTTGTTCTTTTTCCAATTTCTGTTTCTTTTTTGCGCCAGGAGTTGTCATTGTTGGTGACGAAACGAAGCATAAGAACATTTCGCTCGCTTTTTGGACGAGGATCCCGCACTATCCGAGCCCGTCGGGGCTTATAAGCCGCCCAAATCCGAATGGGAATTTGGGGACTGCTCGGCGGTAGAACATATTCCTTGTCTCTGGCCGAAGCTCGAAGATTTATTATTCGACCTTACTGGGGTTTAAAGATTTGTAGCCCGGCCTTGCCGAGGTTCGGAGAATGGTTACTCGGCCTGCCGAGGTTCGGAGATTCAGAGCTTGGAGAGATGACTTAGCCGCCACCGTGAGTCATGATACCCGGCCCATGTGAGGCTCGGTGAGGAGTGTCAAGGCAGAATGGGCGGCGCATGGGCATGCCCATCGTTTATGATTTGGCCACTCCCGAGGGAGTGAATTTATCATCAGGCGCCGGCGCTCTTTCTTTTTCACATTTTCCAAAGGGTGGCCGATTTAAAAGAGCTTGGGGGAGCATTGAGGGCATTTACTGCGGGGGCCCGGCAGATCGGGAGGAACCCTGTTTCTAGGAGGGGGGTTCCCGAACAGCTCATCGACATTTCTCGATCTTGCTTGGGAAGGGGCATGGCCCTTCGGATCCTATGGCCGCCAGTTAAAGTGGCGACACGTGACGAATTCCATGGGTCGGTATTTATGGCCCGACTAATCGAGATACTCACCTGAGGAGTATAAATATGGATGGGTGGGGTGCTGGTGTTTACCATCCTTTTGGTTTAGTCTTCAAACAACTTCTGATATGGCTTCTCAAGGTGGGGACAATCGTCCAACGGCGGTCGCGGAGGTTCTCAGGGGAACCGCTCCGCCGTGCTGATCGACGCCATGTCCTTGGCGTCCACCTTTGCAAGTCATGAACGGCTCGAAAAAGCGGTTGAAGAGTACCTCACCGTTTCCATGAGGGAGGCAAGAGCCCTTCGCCGGGTGGTGGACCAGTAGAGGAGGAGATAGCGTCCCTCCACCAACGGGTTGCCGAGCTGTCCCGGCGTTTGGAGGACTTGTCAACTCCCGGGGAAGATAGTAAGCCCCTGTGAGGGCTCTTTTTACTTTTTCTTTTTCACTGTTGTTGTTTTTTCTTCTTCAATCAATGAAAATGGAGATTTTGCATCTGGTGCATCTGCTGTTGTCTTCAAGACATTTGCCAACGTTGATTGGGATTTATCAGCTGCCCGAGTTCGAGCTAAGTTTTAGAAGACCATAGTTGGGTTTAGTCGGGGCACGTAAGCTACCCGAATCTGAACATAGTTTAGAAAGATGTTTAGGTCGGTCGGGGCTTGTCAGCTGCCCGAATCCGAAAATAGTTTTGGGGGGTCGTTGGTCTATGTTTGGACCAGTGGCGGACCTAGGCGGTCCTTAGAAGGAGATCCTTTACTTCTGCCGGGGTGTCGAGAGGCACCTTGTGACATAGGGACCGGCTTCCTATATGGTTGCCGCAAATCCCCTCATGCACTTCGCGGAGAGCATAATCTGCTTCAGACGGGCGAAGACATCTGAGTAGTGGCATGGAGAAGGACCGTTTGTAGAGCTGGTCGTCGACCAGCACATAATGGGTGGCCTGCAGCTTCAGCCTTCTGGCTTCTCTTCGGTCGGATGGAAGTGACCCTTCTTTGAGGTATCTCAGAATGGGGTCGAACCATGATGGTTCGGCCTCAACTTGCATTACTCGGTCGGCTTCCATGATACTAGGTCTCTCCAAGGTCTCCAGGTGGAATTTTTGCTTGGCGCCCATTAACTCGTGGTCGCCAGCCGAGACAGTAGGTCGGCACGGGCATTCTCAAATCTAGGAATCTGAATAATCTCAAACTCGGGAAAATGGGAGAGTAGGCTCCGCACCTCTTGAAGATATCGATCATGTTTGGCTCCCGAGCCTCAAACTCCCCTCGTACATGACCTGCCACTAGCTGGGAGTCGGTGAAGGCATTAAGTTTCTTACCTTAAGGTTGCGGGCGATTCGGAGACCGGCCAGCAAGGCTTCATACTCAGCTTCATTGTTGGAGGCTGGGAAGGAGAAGCGGACGCCATATTCAAAAGTCACCCCCTTCGGACTGGTGAGAACCAAGCCCGCACTAGAGCGATGAGCGTTGGATGACCCGCCGACATGGAGGAGCCACCGGGCGCCAGATTTGGTTCTTCGGGGGAATCGGGGGTGGAGCCGTCCTCTGGGATGGTACACTCGAGGAGGAAATCGGCTATACTTGAGCTTTGATGGCCGGGCGAGGCTGAAAATAGATATCATGCTCGCTCAGCTCAATGGCCCACTTAGCCATTCTCCCTGATGTCTGGGTGGTGGACCACTGCCTTGATGGGTTGGTCCGTCAGGACTATCACAAAATGCGCCTGGAAGTACAGCCGCAGCTTCCGAACTGAGGTGACCAAGGCCAACACCATCTTTTCAATTCGGCTATATCTTGTCTCCGTGTCGTGGAGTAGCTTGCTGACATAATAAGTTGGCTTATGGACCTTGTTTTCTTCCCTGACCAGCACAGAGCAAACGACACCTTCTGAAACAGCCAGATATAGGAATAGTGTCTCGCCAGGATTTGGACTGCTGAGGAGTGGGGGAGAGCCGAGGTACTTCTTGAGATCTTGGAATGATTTTTGACACTCGGGGGTCCACTGGAAGTTCTTAGCCGACCGGAGGGTTTTGAAGAAGGGGAGGCATCTTTGGCTGAGCGCGCCACGAAGCGGTTAAGAGCTGCTATCCTCCCAGTTAGGCGCTGGACTTCTTTAATAGATGCCGGAGGCGCCATCTGTTGAAGAGCTTGGATCTTCTGGGGGTTAGCTTCGATACCTCGTTGGGAGACCATGAACCCGAGGAACTTCCCGGAATTAACGCCGAAGGCACACTTAGTTGGATTGAGCTTCATCCGATACTTGCGGAGTGTTGCAAAGCTCTCCGAGAGGTCCTCGACATGCTGTGATGCTTCTTTGCTTTTGACCAGCATGTCGTCGACATACACCTCCATGTTCCGCCGATTTGGTCCTTGAATACTTTGTTAACCAGACTTTAGTAGGTGGCCCCTGCATTTTTAAGACCAAAAGGCATAACACGTAACAGTAAGTACCTCGGTCGGTTATGAAGGCGGTCTTTTCCTCATCTTCGGGGCCATCCGAATCTGGTTGTAGCCGGAGTATGCGTCCATGAATGACAGCATCTGATGACCGAGGTGGCGTCCACAAGTTGATCAATCCAGGGAGAGGGAAGCTGTCCTTTGGGCATGCTTTGTTGAGGTCGGTGAAGTCGATGCAAATCCGCCACTTGCCGTTCGACTTCTTCACCATGACGACGTTCGATTGCCAGTTCGGGTAATTACCTCCCGGACGAAGTTCGCCTTGATGAGTTTATCAACCTCCTCTTCAATAGCCCTCTGCCGTTCTGGGGAAAAGCTCCTCTTCTTCTATTTGACGGGCCGGTACATCTCATCCACGTTAAGACGATGGACGAGGACCTCAGGACTGATCCCTGGCATGTCAGAGGCGGACCAGGCGAAGACGTCGGCATTGCTTCGGAGAAATTTGATCAACTCGTGCCGAGGTTCGCCCTTTAGTAGCGACCCAATCTTTATGGTTCGGTCGGGCGGGCCTCATCCAACGGCACTTCCTCCAGTTCCTCGGCTGGTTCTCCCGCTGTTCGGTGAAATCCTCCCGAGCGTCCAGCCCGTCAACCTCCGGCATTCTAGACTGAAGGCTGGTGACGAAGCACTACCGAGCCATGGTTTGGCTTCCTTGGACAACTCCAACTCCCTGCCTGGTGGGGAATTTCATAGACAGGTGTGGGATGGAGACAACCGCCTTGACGGACATCAGGCCTGGTCTACCAAATATTGCGTTGTATGGCGACCTGAGTTTAGTTACTAGGAAGTCCGTGTGAACAGTGGCCACAAGGGGCCAGGTTCCCGCGCGAACCGTCAAGGTTACGACCCCTTCCGGGATGATGACGTCGCTTGTGAATCCCATTAGGGTGGAATCCACGGCTCGAAGGTTTTCCGTGAGCAGTCTTATCTTGGCAAACACATCGAGGTACAAACATTCACAGAACTTCCACTGTCAACAAGGATCCGGCTTACATCATAGTCATTTAAATTGAGGGATACAACTAGTGCATCGTCATGGGAGAACTATATCCCTCGGAGATCGTCGTCTGAGAAGGAGAGCTCGCCCGTCCGTGCTTTCTTTGGCGCCGATCCTTCGTCATCATTTTTGGAGCTCGGGCCGCCGGCCTCCTCGATTATGTTGATGTGGCCGATTACAGGCGGATTTGGTGGACGAGGGGGTTATTGGAGCTCGGGCTGGCGATCCCCCCTTGCCCTGGCTCGGGTGCCCTCCTGAATTGGTTCAGTCGGCCCGTTGAATCAGCCTCTCAATCTCATTTTTCAGCTGCCAGCATTCCTCGGTGTCATGGCCGTGCTCCCGGTGGTAGCGGCAGTATTTGGCGGGGTCCCTCCGGGTTGGGTTCCCTCGGAGAGGAGCTGGCCGGGGGAGCTGGCGCTCTATCTCTATGAGGATTTGCGCCCTGGGCACAGTTAGCGGAGTGTAGCGGTCGAACCGCCTGGGTGGGCTCCGGGAGCGATTTCTCGACGGCGATGGGGGAGCTCTTTGGCGACGAGGTGGACTTGGCCGACGGACGGGTCGATGCCTATCAGGACCTTTGGGTTCTTTCTTCTTCGCTAGCTCGGCGCGGGCGACTCTCCGCGATTCTTCGACCCTGGCGTATTTGTCTGCCAGGGCTATCATATCGGAGAGGTTTGTGGGGTAGCTGACTTCCATCGCCAGGTAGAAGTCGCTCTCCTTCGAAACTCCCCCCGCCAAAGCGGACATAGCCACCTCATGATTGAGGTGGTCCACCTCTAGCATGGCCTTGTTGAAGCGGCCAAGGTAGTTTCTCAAGGACTCCCCCTCTCTTTTCTTAACTTCGGAGAGGGAGTCGGATCTCCGTCGGTGACGGCGGCTACTGACGAACTGGCCAATAAAAAGGCGGCTCAGCTCGTCGAATGAATCAATGGAACCTGGTTTCAAGGCGTTGAACCAGGTTCGGACAGATCCTCTAAGGGTGGAGGGGAAGGCGCGACAAAGGATTGCGTCAGATGCTCCATGGAACATCATTATTGATCGGAAGCTGCTAAGATGATCATCCGGGTCAGAAGAGCCATGGTAGGGCTCGACGGCGGGTAGTTTGACATGGGAGGGAATCATTTCCTCCATGATCCCTTTGGAGAAAGGGATGCCCTGCTCCGCCTTGGGCTGAGGCGGATGGGATTGCTTGGTGGCGTCCAACTCCTGATGCATCTCTCGGATTTGTTGACGGATCTCCTCTTCAGAAGTAAGAGGAGGAGCTGGGCAGGGAGCGTGCAGGGACGGCGTTGAATCATGGTGGGAGGACACCGGGAAGATGGTCCGGGCTCGTCGGGATCTGGGAGGATCCCGGTTACAGCTGCCCTGTGGGACCGGTTTGTCCCCTTTGGTCGGTGTGGGGGGTCCGTGGCTCCATGTGGACCAGAGGAGGAGGTGGCCGGAGAGGAAAGAGCTGCGGCCTCCCTATAAAGGTGCGGAGCAGGGGCAGCAGCGAACGCTCCTGAACCAGGTGGGTCAGGGCTTGGACCTGCTGGACCAGCGTAACAAACTGGTCCTGGGTCACCGGGATGGCTGGTGGTGACGGGGTCTCAACTGGTGGAGGCAGCGGCGCCGTGTTGCCTGTCGGATCAGGTCTTTGAGTGATGACCTGGTCCTGGGCTTCAGAGGTTGCTCTTCTCCGATTAGCCATTGGAGAGGTTCTACTCCAGATCGAGATCCTTGTCTCCTTTCTTCAAGTTTTAATGGGACTTGAGACCCTTCCTCTAGCGCCAATCTGTTGTCGCCGGGATCCGTCCTCCGACTCGGGCGCGGTCGATCTCCTGGTCTGGGCTTCTTCCTAGGCGGACCTGCACAGAAGTCCTCGCGCGAGAGGCGTTGGGGGTGGCCCTCCGTGGAAGACCCTTCGACGCTCAAGTCAGTGGGGATCGATGATCAACAGAAAATGGGGAGAGGGATCTCTCTGGGGAGTCTCTCCATGGGTGACCGATCGGGAGCTCTAAGGGAGCACCGACGAGCAGTGGAAGAGAGTGAGAGTGAGAGTGAGCCAGGGGCAGTGAGCGCATACCTGAGAGAATATGGGGGTGTCATATTTATAGGCAATTACCTGGATCTTGAGCGCCTTCTGGAAGGTTCGAAGATTGTAAGGATACGGGGATGAATCGAATCAGGCCGTTGTGGGGCCGGTGGGATCCGTATCTTGTTTGTTAAAGGATCGACGGCTAGGAGAGTTCCTTGATGGCCTGAGATCTGATAGATACGTAGGTCCCAGGTAGCTATATTAGGTCCTAGACCACTCTTCAACATAATTCTTTGCCTGGGATTCTGTTACGATAGGTCTAGGCTCCCCGCGTCAGGTTCCACGGAGGTGAGTATCGAATCTGGATCGCTCAGGGAGGCCGAGCTATGGGAGCTCGGAGAGGTCGAGCTATAGGAGCTCGGAGAAGCCGAGCTATGGAAGCTCGGGGAAAGCCGAACCATGGGAGGCTCGGGGAAAATGAGCTACAGGAAGCTCGGGGAAGCCGAGCTATGGAAGCCCGGAGGAAGCCGAGCTATGGGAAGCTCGGGGAAGCCGAGCTATGGAAGCTCGGGGAAAGCTGAACCATGGGAGGCTCGGGGAAAACGAGCTACAGGAAGCTCGGGGAAGCCGAGCTATGGAAGCCCGGAGGAAGCCGAGCTATGTAAAGCTCGGGGAAGCCGAGCTATGGAAGCCTGGAGGAAGCCGAGCCATGGAAAGCTCGGGGAAGCCGAGCCATGGAAGCTCAGGGAAAGCCGAATCATGGGAGGCTCGGGGAAAACGAGCTACAGGAAGCTCGGGGAAGCCGAGCTATGGAAGCCCGGAGGAAGCCGAGCCATGGAAAGCTCGGGGAAGCCGAGCCATGGAAGCTCGGGGAAAGCTGAACCATGGGAGGCTCGGGGAAAACGAGCTACAAGAAGCTCGGGGAAGCCGAACCATGGGAGGCTCGGGGAAACGAGCTACAGGAAGCTCGAGGAAGCCGAGCTATGGAAGCCCGGAGAAGCCGAGCTATGGGAAGCTCGGGGAAGACGAGCTGTAGGAAGCTCGGAGAGGCCGAGCTACAGCTAGCTCGGGGAAGGTTGAGTTATGAGTAGTTTGGAAGGGTCGGGCTATGGAAACCCGGAGAGAACGAGTCAGAGGTCGCATGGCCTGACGGACCATACTAGTTTAGCTTATTCCTTGGGGGCATATTGTAGCAGGCGGAGGGATGGGACTGATCCTAGTCCCCTCGCATGATTATCAATGTAATGACGATTCTACCCTCAAATATATATATATATATATATATATATATATATATATATATATATATATATATATATATATATTGTGATATTTCTGCATTAGACGGCAATATGCGATGACAAAAAGCAAATGTTTACATAAAGATTAACTTTATCATGGAATGTGCAGGTAAATTATGAAAAATTGTACAAAAAAATGAAGGAAAAAAAAAAAAGCTTACGTACGGGAGATGAAAAAGAAAGCACATGACTACTTCAAGCGATTTTTCTTTTAAAAAAGGAATTTGATATAAGAAAGTTGATCATGCCTTGGTATAAATGTGTTATGTGATCTCATGAATTATATAGTAAACGATAATAACCTGATTGTCTTGGCTACCGTAGGTTCGACCAATAGATACCTTGCTTTGGAGAAATTGAAGAAATGTGTCCATCAATATATAATAACCCAAAAGGCCAACTCGGCATCTGTAATGCTGGTACCAATTCGAAATTTCATATTTCCTATTGGGACCATCGTTTTGAAAACCAATCAGATCGATCGGTCGAAGTAGTCCAACCAAGAGTTGATCATCAGTCTAATCCAATTTTATTATTAAAGTTAACTTTTATATAATCTGATAAAAATCGAAAAAATTTATTGAACCGATTGAGTTTCGAAGAACTGATCATCAAACCTCAGTTTTTAAACTTTTAGTTTTAATAAATGAAATTAGGGTTAATTGTTTTGGATCAACTTATATTATAGGCCATGAACAGAAAAACGAGACGACGATGGCAAAGATTAGAAGGCATGCAATGGAGAAGAAGGAAGGTGGCTCCAGCGGGAATGAAGATGCCGCAGTAGTCGGAGGAGATCAGAGCCGAAGGAGGCAGAGGAAGACATAGAGATCGATGCCATAGATTCGAGCCTTGGCGGTGGATTTGGTGAGAAAGCGGGCAGCAACGGAGGGAGACGAATAGATAGATAGTGGAAGAAGAGAGGACAACTGGTCTAAGAATAACGAAGAGAAAAGAATGACGAGGCATTGTCTAGTGGCGAAGGAGATCAAGGCAAGAACGATTAGTAGCAGCCGCTACGGGTGAAGGAAGGGAAGAAGAAACAATAAGGAAAGGAACATAAGCAGATGGTGACTACGTAAAAAGAGACGGAGAAGCAATGTTTTAAAAATCAGATCGTACAATGAACCGACTTGACATTTGAGTCGTGGGTCAATCGGTTCGATCGGACAAACCAATTTGATCGAACTAAATGATATCATAATTAATTTTTAATTTAATAATATAAAAATAATAAAATATAAATATCATTCCAAGTAAAAAAATTAAAAATGCAAAAAAATCAATCCTAATTTTATTTATCAAACTACGAACCCATAACCACTTGAATACAAGCCTTCTTCCTTAACCACTCATGCATTCTTTTATTTTTTTATTTATCAAAACTAAAAGTCTAAAAATCAGTTCAGTCAATGGGTTTTTTCAGATCGGATGATCCCAATTGAACTGGTTCGATTCGATTTTCAAAATATTACGGAGAAGAGATAGAAGGCAGCAGCAGTGCTGCGGCATGGAGATTGATGGAGAGGAAGATGATGGAGGGGGAAGAAGCTATGGTTGCGGCGATCCAATGGTTGGCGGGATCGAAAACAAAGATGAATCCACCACGGTAACTGTGGGAGGATGAACAAGGAAAGGAAAAAGCATGCGAGGAGAAGTTTAAAAAAAAAAAATGAGGGGGAAGAAGTTTTTGAAGAGTGATTGACATATTTAAATTTTTTTATTTTAATAAAAATATTATGTTTTATAAAAATATTATAAATTAATTAATTAAAAAAGTAAATTTTTAATTCTAATTTTATGGGTTTCATATCAGTAATTTAGAAACTTTGATGATAAGAAATTTTTATTTTAGCTATAAAAAAAATAAAAATTTTGAGGTTGTGTTTGAAATGAAGGATAAGGGAGATTCTTCGGATATCCTTCTTTATTCTCAAAAGTTATAATTAGGAAGGATAGTTCTGAAAAATTTTAACCAAAGAGGATAACCCATGTTTAACCATGGGTTATCCTGTAAACATGAGTTATTTCATAAACTTATTCCCTAGAGATCCAGGAATAACTAAAGTTATTCTTCGTTAATGGTAAAGCTGTTATTTTAAAAAGATGATTATCCCTTAAGCTATTATCTGATAAATGCTGTAAATTTATTCAGAAATAATATTTTATAAATCAAACACTATCTTAATAAACTTAAAAAATATTTATATTTTATTATTTTATATTATTAAATCAAACATTAATTATAATATTATTTAATTTGATTAAATCGATTTATTGAATCGAACCGATTGATGGATGGTTCAAATGTCAAACCGGTTGGTTACCTATTCCTTCAAAACATTGATTGAGGCATTGAAGAACCAGTAAAAGAAGTTGTTAATGAAATGCAAAGCACCATCGTTTTTAAGAAAGCAGCGGCTCCTAATTTGAATTTGTTTGACCAGTCAAACCGTCAATGCTGACATTGTGTGCGTGAGAGCGGGCGCCGTGGGTCCACCGAATGGACCCCTAAAAATCGAATCATACGGCGCTGATGCAAAATTTTCCCATACCACTCACTGTGGCTCCGTGGGTCCTCGTTCAGTTCAATCAACATCCCCTAATAATAATAATAATATTATTATTATTATATTTTAAAAAAGGTATAAGGGTATTTTGGCCAATAGACTTTTATTCCTTTTTTTTTTTTCTTGGTGCGTGCGGTGGAACTGTGGAAGTTGAGGTTTTATGCACAACGGCCAAATTTTTCGAAGCCGCTCGAGAAACGGCCAGCTCTGTCGGTCGCCGACCCGCTCCGATAAGGATGATGTCGACTTCCGTTTCAAAGCCCCTACAAAAAAAAACTAAAACGGCACCGAACGAGCCCCTCAATGGTTCGCTCAAATCCCCAAAATGCCCCTGCGAGGGAGGGAGTGGACCCCAATTTCCGTACCGGCCCGCCCAACGTGCGCTGCCGGATCTCGGTAAAGATGCCACGTCATCACCCCACTATCGAGAAACCGACAACCCCGTAATGACCAAACTGCCCTCCTCCATTGTTGCCTTTTCGCCTGGATTTTATTTTTATGTCCTCTCTCTCTCTCTCTCCTCGCCGTGTTTTTTATATTCCCTTTCCATTAGAGGAGGGGGGGGGGAGGACCAAGAGTGACGGCATTCGAAAAGCTCCCTCACCTTTTTGTTTTACCTTTTGGTCTTCACGGTCTCTCTCCCCCGTTGAAGCTCCATTCATCCATCCGTGAAAATATACTCCTCTTTAGAAGCTCCCTTCATCCGTTCCTCTAGGAGCTTCTTCTTTTCCTGGATTCCTCCTTTTCGGAAAAAATATATTCTTCTCCTCTGAAGCTCCTGCTTCTTTTCTTGGATTCCTCTTCTTTCTTCTCCGGCATATAGGTCTATTCTTTGCTTTGCATCTGGGCTCTCTCTCTTTCTCTCTCTTTCTTTCTCTAGGTTTTCCTTTCTTTCTTTCTTTTTTACGTAGATGCTATAGGGGCACTTTCTATAAATTTTTCATAGAAAAAAGAAAGAAAGAAAGAAACAGAGGATTTGTGGAACTGGGTTTGGGTGGCACGGTCTTTTCCGGCGAGTTTTGGGCTGCTTGGGTGAACTCTCTTGCTGTTTCTGTTCTTGTCGCTGTGGAAGCAGAATAATCTCCGTCTTCGTCTTCCTAAAAAAAAAGGGTCTGTATTGATTTCTAGCTCTTCCTGACGGTATCCAGCTCTATTATCTCCAAATCTTTATTGAAGATAAGATTAAAAAAAAAAAATCCGAGTCTCTTTTGAAGAGATCCGATTTTTACAGGGGCTCGTGCGGTAGTTCTCCGTTGTCCACCAGCTTTTCTTTGCATCGTCGGAAAAAAAAATTTTCTTTCCTTTACAAATTTTTTTTTTAAAAAAAAATATTGCTGGGCGCCCCTGGGTCCATTCCTAATTCGTGTTGGCCTTCACGCTTCCTGTCATTTTCTTTAGTCTTAATCCGTCACAGAGAGAGGAAAAAAAAAAAACTTTTTTCGTGTCAAATTTCCCCAGTTCCAGCAACCCAGCTGAATCAAATCATTCTAATTAATCGATTAATTAATTAATCCGCCCCCTTTCTCTATAAAATCATATACGCTCAAAGCTTACCTTCATATTTGTTCTCTATCTTATCCTTCTCCAGTCTTCTCCCTTTCTTCCAATTAGAGAAGCCGAAAAAGAGAGGTGGTGTGCTAAGGTGTTTTTCCGGTGGAATAGAATTGGCCATGGCAGGTCGCATATTGGCAGCATGGCTTCTTTTCATTGGCTTCTTGTATTGTTCGATGGTGGAGGGCCTTGGAGTGAACTGGGGGACGATGGCCACGCACCCGCTGCCGCCGAAGATCGTGGTCCAGCTCCTCAAGGACAACGGGATCAAGAAGGTGAAGATCTTCGATGCTGACGCCGCCACCATGAGCGCACTGGCTGGGAGCGGGATAGAGGTGATGGTCGCCATCCCCAACAATCAACTCGCTGCCATGAACGATTACGACACGGCGAAGAAGTGGGTCAACAGGAATGTCTCTCGCTACAATTTCGATGGAGGAGTAAACATTAAGTGAGTTCTACTTTCCCAATGATTCCATTCCTTTCTTTCTTTCCCATCCCAGTTCACCTTGATTTCTCTTCTGTTGCATGATCGTTAGTTTAAGATTCTGATTGCTTTATTGGAGTTCTGTGCATCTATCAACTTTTGGGATGTGAAATGGATCTACCACATGGTGCTTATAAAAATAAAATAATAAAAATTTCTCTGGTTTATTTTTTAGTTCAAGGAGAAGAATATTTGGTGTTATGTCAACTTCTTGCTTGATTTTGAAACGTCACAGACACAAGCAGAATTGTTCTTCATAGTATATGATTGTAAAAGATTTAACTGTCTATTGGGCTCTATAGATTTCGTATCTCATGTAGTTTAATTTTTGATACTGTGGGATATATAACTTTAATTAATGGATTCCATATCATGGTCTTACTGATTGGAAGACTAATTGGGTATATTTCTTTCTATACGAATCTTTGTGATGGCTCTAGTTCCCATTGATCACACTAGCAACAAAAAGCCTTCTTGTGCCCAACTAAAGAAATGATGAGCACGAGACGTTCCTTCAAATTGGCAGGATGAGAATTTTTAAATTTCCATTGTCTTTATTTCTTAGAATAAAAGGATGTAGCTTTATGAAGTAGTGCTATTTAAACTAATGCATCTGAACTCAGATTTATGGAAGTGTTGAATTATGTGGGGCTTTGCACTCTGTTAAGAGACATCTGAGAGTTTGTCATGGTCCATCTCTGTTTAAATTAAAGTGTACAGCTTAAACACAGCTGTAAATTGCTATTGCAAGACTCAAATGATTCATGTCCAGGTGTGCTATGAATGATGAATTGTTCAGTCAGTTCATAGGGGGCATGCTGTGGTAATAAGTTCTTATATTTGACATCATTTGGTCCAGTTGTGCTTTCATTATACTTAATCTGACTCTTCTTGGGAGCTTCCTCTCCTTTCTTGTACATTTTAACTTGGTTATTGGAAGGATGAACGATAAGCAAGGTTCTGGAAAAATTTTGGAGCTAATTTTGGACTCAGTTTCTATTAGATTTAATATAGCTTTCCGACTTGTAGATGTCTTTCCAAGATATCTGTGCACCTGGTAGGGATTGGAGCTTGTCTGAAGTATACGTTTAGGGTCAGAGGGAGATGAAATTCTACCTTGTATATCTATAACATCATCAGTAACGTTGGCTTGATAATTCGTATTATAAAATAATGAAGATTGGTCCTTCTTTACTAAAGTGTATAAAAATTTTGGCAAGAGAGAGAGCACATGTATCAGCAAACTTCTTTGGATACATGACCTTTCCGCTTTTAAAGGGAAGAGATAGGGTGCAAGATGAGCAGAGTGCATATCTGTTTCCCTACTAGTGTGTATTTATACAATATAAGGTGAGAATTGTTACTTTCTCCTTGGTTAGGATATAGGTGTTGTGCTTTGTATGCTTGGATGGTGAACTAATCAGAGGATTGCATTATCAGAAACATTATAGAGATGGAGAATCGCTGACTATTCATTCTCTTCGAAGTCTTCTATGATGTCTATATCTATGTTGTTAGTGAGAATTTACATGTCAGGCACCATTTAGGACTGTTCTAGTCTTGCCCTACTCAAGTTGCTGACAAGAAATGCTGATCTTGGGATCTTGATGGCTCTTGTTTGGGGAGATGGGGACCTGCCATGTGCAGTATGCTTTTTGTTGCATGGTGATGACTTTGA
The DNA here is from genome assembly GCA_900491605.1 of Calamus simplicifolius. Taxonomy (NCBI): domain Eukaryota; kingdom Viridiplantae; phylum Streptophyta; class Magnoliopsida; order Arecales; family Arecaceae; genus Calamus; species Calamus simplicifolius. Next base: position 716,451 of record UESW01004777.1, read on the forward strand.
AGAAGATGAATATGTGAGACAACCCTAGTCACATCCCCCAAAAGTTGAAATCCATGGCTGAGATGTCCATTTGGGGATTGAGGAGATGCTTTTTCAATAACTATTTTTTTAAAAAAAAAAAAAACCTATTTTGCCATAACGCTTTATGGATGTTGTTTTTAAATATTTGGGGTCGAGACAGCAAACACATCTTTATGTGGGGAAGATTATAGCCTATAGTCAGTACACAAACTCTTATTTTTCAGGTATGCATGCTTCTTATTTGTAAGAAATGTGCCACAAAACTTGATCCCTTACATCATCTGATGAGGCAATTATAAAGACAAGCCTAGGAATTTTTCTTTGGTGAGAAAGCACCCTCTCTCTCTCTCTCTCTCTCTCTCTCTCTAAGGGGGTGTGTGTGGGGCAACTGCACTTGTGATGTCTTGAGGTAGCGTGCCTTTCTTTCAAGTCCTATGGGAATCTGCATCTAAGCTTGATTTGGATCCTTTTGAAATCCTTTCTGCCCTGCACTTATGAGAAACTTCCTTCTCTGGTCCTGTTAAAGTTTTTTTCCTTTTTAATTAAGTAATTCGGATCTCTCCACTTTGATTGGTTGATTTAGGAGCACAAACTTGACATTCATTCAGTATCTTGAACTGCTTGGTGAGAAGAGAGTTCCATTCTTGTGATGGAGTAATTGTCATTTGAGGATTCTGAGAAGAGATTAGTACCACATCTCCTTTGCTTTCATTATGGATCATGGCTTAAGTAATCTCTTGGGCCTAAATGGAGAGGGTGTCATTGGAAGCATTATTACATTTTGCCCTTCTGCATGATTTCGTATGATCATGCAGATGCTTTTGTAGGAAACTCTGGGTTATCATTCTTCTGGGCTTTGGGACCTTTCACCTTACCACCAACCTCTATCTTTCTTAAAAATATGAGCCAGTAGTTGAAATAAGAAACTTTGATTTTGAGTGAATTCCTTAATTAAGGTAGTGGGAAACAAGTAAAGTACATTCTCTGCTGCCTAAAGCCTTGAAAGAGTGGGTCAAAATTTTCTTAATAAAAACCAGACATTTGTCATAATGTACTATGGAAATGTTTTGATTTCTTTTGTTGTACACTGCTGCAAGGAACTTTATTGAAATCTTGAAGCGAGCAGGCTTCTGGTAGAAATTTATCTATTTCTAGCAGTTTTGAGGACCTAATAAGTTTGTTTTTTCTCTCACAAGATAGATCGTATGAGTCTAAAATCTTAAGAACATAGCCCATTAAGAGAACATATAGAAGCATGCTAATGTAAAAAAAATTACTCAGCAGTGATGGGCACTAACATATCTTCTGTGACTATTTAAGATGTGTACATTTACACCGATCTTTTGTCTTGCATCTATTTTGCATATCTGATTCTTAAATTTGGACATCATGTTCGATGACTTCAGATCTAGCAATTTATCAGTTCATAGAAAGGAAAACTTGAAACCAAACAAATTATGTATGTCTCTGCTTCATGGACCACTGTTGTGTTTCTCAGTAACTTGAAGTATTTAGTTTGCCATAAATATGGATTCTTTATTAAATTTGAACACAAATTAATGAATTCTTCTCCCTTATGATTGCTGCAGATATGTAGCAGTTGGAAATGAACCGTTCCTGTCATCTTACAACGGTTCATTCTTGAATGTGACTTTTCCTGCACTGCAGAACATCCAAAATGCCCTCAATGAGGCAGGGGTTGGTGACACCATAAAAGCCACTGTTCCTCTCAATGCTGATGTTTATAATTCCCCTGAAAGTAAACCAGTCCCCTCAGCAGGAAGATTCCGAACAGACATCAATGATCTAATGACTCAGATCGTCCAGTTCTTCAACCAGAATGGTGCTCCCTTCAGTGTTAACATATACCCTTTCCTAAGTCTCTATGGCAATGATAACTTCCCTCTGGACTTTGCTTTCTTTGATGGAACAAGCCAACCCGTTGATGATAATGGGATTCAATACACCAATGTGTTTGATGCCAACTTTGATACTTTGGTCTCAGCTCTGAAGGCAGTTGGATTAGGTAATCTGCCAATAATTGTTGGAGAGGTTGGATGGCCAACCGATGGTGACAAAAATGCCAAGGCATCCTATGCCCAGAGGTTTTACACTGGCCTTCTAAAGCGTCTTGCGGCGAATACTGGAACGCCTCTCCGCCCCAACCAATACTTGGAAGTATACTTGTTCAGCTTAATCGACGAGGATGCCAAAAGTATATCTCCAGGAAACTTTGAGCGGCATTGGGGGGTCTTGAAGTATGATGGGCAGCCAAAGTTCCCCATGGATGTTTCTGGTCAGGGACAAAATAGGATGCTCGTAGCGGCAAAGAATGTGGAGTATTTACCTCAGCAGTGGTGTGTTTTCAATCCAAATGCCAAGGACCTAAGCAAGCTAGGAGACAACATTAACTATGCTTGCACTTTCTCAGATTGCACTTCACTTGGCTATGGATCTACATGCAACAACCTGGATGCCAATGGCAATGCCTCCTATGCATTCAACATGTACTATCAAGTTCAGAGCCACAAGGACTCGAGCTGTTTTTTCCAAGATCTTGCTATGGAGACAACACAGAACCCCTCTACAGCAGACTGCAATTTCACCATACAGATCAAAACATCTGCTTCAGTTTCAGCTTCCTCTCTCTCACCATTGCTCATAGTAGTTCTATCATTGCTCCTTGCATGTTTTTCGTTCTAACTAATTTAAGTGGTGGTGCTTGTAGAGACATTTTGAACATATTTCTGGTAAATTGATTGATTTTTGCTAGCCTAAAAATAGTTATGGGATATAGTGGGGGTAGTACCCTTTCCTTGGATTCATGGAATAATAGCTTGAAGGGGGGTTGGATTCCTTATTCATCACTTCAATTTCAGACTCTGGAGGGTGCATATTTAATTATAACTTGGTGCTTTTTCTGTGGGTTGTTGTTGGTTCTCTAAAACCATGGATGGATATCGCTCTTGTAGGCTCTTTTTGTGGCATATGCATGTGCATGTGCATGTGCCATGTGCCATGTGCCATGTGCCACACTCTGTGCCCAGCAAAGCCAACAACCTCAGAAAACTGGTCGCTCCAATTTTAAACTCATAATTAATCACCATTGATTGAAACAGGTGAATGGGATTCATGACAGGGATATTCCAATGAAAGTATCATTAACATGATGCAATATGACGGTAGGCGTGAGACTCTGTTAGATGATGATGCTTCTACGATTTCAGAAAATCCTCGAGAGTGTGAAGAAAACCAAAATTTTTGAATAATGGTTGGCTTGTGTTGTGTTGGGGGAGGGATGGCTTTTAGATTGATTGAATTGTTTGCAAAGGAAGGGAGGAAGAAGTTCCACTCTTCCAAGTGTGGAGCTGGTGAAAAAGAGCGGCGCGGTGCATTGCATTCCACTGGCAGGTAAAAGAAGCACGTCGTCGTACCTCATGATGCGCGGTGCAAGCAAGTTTGTCTCGAAATCAATCTACCAGCAACAAGCAATTAAATTTCCCTGATCCCATAAAAGAAAAGAAAGACTTGCATATTCCACTCAGGGAAGAGAAGTTGCCATGAAAATAGCTGCCCACCCACTTTATTTTCCATCCTTGATGAGATTATTTTCCGTTTTCGTTTAATAGAAGCATGTTGATTTTGATGACCATCCAGCATATACCCGGCACCACCAGTAGACACATATGTATCCCTTCTTTAAGGTTGACATAATCTAGCAAGATATAATATCACCCTCCTTACCTTAACCACCACCCCTACAGTCCTAAATCAGGCTGTTGCAGCTTATATCTTGTCTTTATAATGCAAACAGGGTTGCAATGAGATATATGGACAAGTTGGACGCACAAAAAGCAGCCAAACCGAAGCAAGGACGAAGAGAAGTTGTTTGAGAGCAAGGTTAGTTAGTTCCTAAATTATTTTATTTCCTATAGCTTTTTAGTTTTTTAAATTATTTTATTTCCTATAGCTTTTTAGTTTCCTAAATTATTTTATTTCCTATAGCTTTTAGTTTCCTAAATTATTTTATTTCCTATAGCTTTTTAGTTTCCTAAATTATTTTATTTCCTATAGACTATAAATAGTTGTTTTAGGGTTTTGAGACGAGGGGATCAATTTTATTAAAAGTTAAAAAATTCATCTTGAGAGAGGTTTTCTCTGAATCGCTTGCGAGTGATTGTTTATCTTGGAGTTCAGTCGTTGTTATTGAATTCTTGTTTATTCCAACGCTTTCGCACTGCGTCAGATTGGTATCAGAGCAAGGTGAGTTCCTGCAAGATGTCTTATGGCAATGACGTTGACGGCGGTTGCACTCATGACGGTGCTCATGATGCGGGAGTCCAAGGGGCTGATCAATCGGTTCTAAGGACGGAGATAAATGTTATGGATCAAAGATTGAGGCGGGTATAGCAGCTTGTCGAGACTTTGATCGGGAAATTTGATGCTATGGAGGTCGCTAATAATAGGGGTAGGATTGATGACGGAAGATGACCTAGGCCACGAGAAGATTATGATATTCCAATCAATGAACCTATCCGTGCAAATCGGAGGGTACAGATATCTGATGTTGATTCAGAGGAAGAGGCTTTGGGGTTTGAGAGGAGGCGACCACCTATGAGGGGTGGCTATGGTGGAGGAAGAAACCGAAGGGAGTACCGCGATTATGATGATTATGATCACTCCGATGGAGGGGATTACCACCTAAGGGTAGATCTTTCCTATTTCAACGGTATGTTTAATATCGAAGAATTTCTTGATTGGCTGGCGGAGGTGGAGAGGTTCTTTGATTACAAGGATGTGCTAGAAGAACGTAGGGTGAAAATGGTGGTGTGTAGGTTGAAGGGTGGTGCTTCCGCTTGGTGGAAGAGAGTGCAGAGTAGGCGGTTGAGAGAAGGGAGACAACCCGTGCAAACATGGATCCGCATGAAGCAACTAATGAAAGGTGAGTTTCTTCCCCTGATTATGAACAAATACTTTTCCAACAGTACCAACGATGTCGCCAAGGGTTGTGAACCACCCATGAATATACTGCTGAATTTATGCGATTAGCTGAGTGCAATGATTTGAGGAAAAGTGAGGGGCAACAAGTGGTTAGGTATGTTGATAGATTAAAGTTGCAGATCAGAGATAAAATTAGGGTCACAGTATTGAGGAGCATGTGTGAGGCTAAAAATATGGCATTACGGGCTGAACTCATGCTGAACGATAAGAACACCAAATTTGATGGTGGTGGGCGTAGATATGGCTTTGATAGGGCTGAACGTAGTGGAACCAGCAGGGTGGTTGATGATAAAGAGAAGAGTGCTGCAAAGAAGCCGAATAGTAGTGGTGAGAAGAAGAATGAAAGGGCTATGGAGAAGCGGTCGATGGAATCTAAGGAAGGCCAGAAGCAATCCAACCCATATGCAAAATCCATCCTGGGAAAGTGTTACCGCTGCAATCAGTCGGGGCATAGATCCAATGAGTGCCCAAGTCGAAGAGCTATCAATATGTTAGAGCGAGAAGAGGAGGATATTTGTTGTGATCCTAATGCGGATGAAGAGTACTTTGGGGAGGATTATGAAGAGCATGAGCCCTCATATGTGATCAGGAGGCTCATGTTAACGCCAAACAGGAAGATAGCACTCAACGCCACCAGTTGTTTTGTACCAGATGCACGATTAGTGGAAGAATGTTTGATCTAATCATGGATAGTGGGAGTAGCGAAATATCATCAACAGACAGGTGGTTAGGAAATTGCTGTTACCAGTAGAGAAGCACCCTAATCCATATACTATTAGATGGATTAAGGCCGCTGAGAAGATTGATGTTCAGGAAAGGTGTAGGGTGCCCTTTTCCATTGGGAAATATAGTGATGAAGTCTACTGTGACATAATAGACATGGATGCTTGTCATCTTCTATTCGGGCGCCCATGGCAGTTTGATGTGGATGCGAAACATTCTGGCAAAGAGAACCTCTACAGGTTAGCGAAGGATGGTAAGAGATACACACTTTATCTTAAAGTAGCGCTATATCCTAAAGGCTCTAAGCCTAAAAGACGGTCTTTCCTATCCATTGTGAGCTCAGAGAAGGAAGTAGAGGAAGATATGAAGGAGACCAAGGAGGTGCATACCTTGGTGGTGAAGAATGTACTGAAGGTAGAGGAGGAGATTGTTGACGAAGTTCCTGAGGTAGTGAAGGGGGTGTTAGAAGAATTCAAGGAAGTGACTCCAGATGACTTACCTGGAGGGCTTCCTCCTTTGAGAGACATACAGCACCAGATCGATTTGGTGCCGGGGGCAAGCCTTCCTAACTTACCACATTACAGGATGAGCCCCAAGGAAACAAAAATCCTCCAGGAGAAGGTTCAAGAATTGTTAGACAAAGGCTTCATCAGGGACAGCCTGAGTCCATGTGCTATACCAGCCCTGCTCACTCCCAAGAAGGATGGGAGCTGGAGGATGTGTTGATAGTAGGGCTATCAACAGGATCACCATTGGGTATAAGTTCCCAATACCCCGTATTGAAGACATGCTTGACAGGTTGAGTGGGGCAGTCATCTTTTCTAAGATAGACTTAAGGAGCGGATATCACCAGATTAGAGTGAGGCCAGGCGATGAATGGAAGACTGCCTTCAATACAAAGGAAGGATTATATGAATGGCTAGTGATGTTGTTCGGTCTCAGCAATGCACCTAGCACCTTCATGCGTGTTATGAATCAGGTACTTAAACCCTTTATTGACAAATTTGTGGTAGTGTACTTTGATGATATATTGATTTATAGCAAGTCTGAGAACGAGCACATTGACCACTTGAGGAGTGTATTGGCTGTATTGAAGGAGCATAAATTATATGCTAATTTGAAAAAGTGTATGTTTATGTCTAAAAGGCTATTGTTTATGGGGTTTGTGGTAAGTGGTGATAGCATTACTATGGATGAAGGGAAAGTGAAAGCCATTAGAGAGTGGCCTAATCCCAAAACTGTGTGATTGAGTTGAGAAGCTTCTTGGGATTGGCCAGTTTTTACAGGTGCTTTATCAGGCATTTTAGCACCATTGCTGCTCATTTGACAGAGTGTTTGAAGAAAGGGAAGTCTAATTGGAGTGAAGAAGCTGAAAATGGGTTTGTCCTTTTGAAAGAGAAGTTGTGTAATGCCCCTGTGTTGACATTACTCGACTTTGATAAGTTGTTCACAGTTGATTGTGATGCTAGCGGAGTAGGAATTGGAGTTGTACTCTCCCAGGAAAAGAGACCAATCGCTTTCTATAGCGAAAAGCTCTGTGATGCTAGAAGAAACTGGTCCACCTATGACAAGGAGTTCTATTCGGTGGTAAGAGCATTAAGAGTGTGGGAACATTATTTAGTGGGTAAGAAATTTGTTTTATATTTGGATTGTGGGGCTTTAAAGCACTTGAGTAATCAAAACAGATTAGCAAGGATATGCATGCTAGATGGATCCAGTTTTTGCAAAGGTTTCACTTTAAACTAATGCATAAGTCTGGAACCCAAAATAGAGTTGCGGACGCTCTGAGCAGGAAGGAAAATGTGTTAACTGTGATTAGTGCTGAGGTTATCGGGTTTGAACAGATGAAGGAATTGTATGCTGGAGACAGTAATTTTGGTGAGATGTGGGGCAAGTGTGGTAGTAGGAAACCCTGTGGGGATTACCATGTATATTAGGGTTATTTGATGAAGGGTAATCAACTATGTATTCCTCAATCCTCTTTAAGGGAGAAGTTAATCAGAGACTTGCATGGAGGAGGATTGGCAGGCCACCTGGGAAGGGATAAGACCCTTGTAGCTGTAGCTGAATGATATTTTTGGCCTCAGTTGAGGAAGGAGGTGTACAAGATTGTTCAGAGGTGCTATACTTGCCAAACATCCAAGGGACATTCTCAAAGTACTGGGTTATATACACCTTTGCCAATACCTAAGAATATTTGGAAGGACCTTTCTATGGACTTTGTCCTGGGTTTGCCTCGTACCCAACGAGGTGCTGACTCTGTTTTTGTAGTGGTTGACAGGTTCTCCAAGATGGATGACTTCATTCCTTGTAGGAAGACTTTAGATGCCCATGCCATTGCCAAACCGTTTTTCTGGGAGGTCATGAGATTGCATGGAGTACCCAGATCCATCACATCCGACAGAGACACCAAATTCCTCAGCTACTTTTGAAAGACATTGTGGTACATGTTTGATTCCACCTTAAATTATAGCAGCACGGCGCACCCACAGACATATGGACAAACATAAGCTACCAACAGGACTTTAGGGAATCTCATCAGAAGTATTTGTAGAGAAAAACCACGATAATGGAATTTGTGTTTGCCACAGGCGGAGTTCGCCTACAACAATTTCGTCCATCAAACCACAGAAAGATCCCCTTTCTCCATCGTCTATACCAAAGTACCACAACATGCACTAGATTTGGTGAAGCTTCCAAAGCTGGCTGAGTACAGGATACTGGCTAAACACATGGCAGAGCATTGGTAAAGCACTTCAGAAGAGGTCAAAGCAAAGATTGAAAAAGCCAACGCCAAGTACAAGGAGGTAGCTGACAGAAGACGAAAGGAACAACTCTTTGAGGTAGGGGATCAGGTGATGGTCTTTCTCAGGAAAGAGCAGATTCGCATGGGTACTTATAACAAGTTACGACTACGAAAGTATGGACCTTACAAGATTGTCCAAAAGATCAACGATAATACTTATGTTGTTGATCTTCCTGCGACTATGGCGATTTCGAGGACTTTCAATGTGGCATATTTACATCCATTCTTTTCGGACAATACACCTCTATATCCAGATGAGAACTCGGGTTCGAGTTCTTCGCAGGAGGGAGAGAATGATGCAAACAGGGTTGCAACTGCGTCACTTTAACCAAATCTTGTGGATATTATTGTTGTTGCACAAGATACTTATGTTGGGAATTATGTATACTAGATATGAATCAAATTCATGAAAACATTGCGGAAGATATAATATAAATTTCTAGATGCCTAGGATCCTTAGGAACATATTCATTAAATCTCAAATAAAATCTAATTTTATTCATACCTGAGTCTTTTATCGATATAGATGAGGATGAAGCCGGTTAATCCTTTGCCACTAGCCGTCCACGTGTTCGGCCTCTAACGGTGATCTATGCGGAGAAGAGGGGATGAAGACCTCCAAGGTATGAAGATGACACTACGGGAGAGAGGGATGCTAGCGCCTCTTGAATCCCCTTACAAAAATATAAAAGATATTTTTGAAGAAAGATCTAATCTTTTTCTTCTCATGCTCTTCCTTCCTAGTAGGAAGGAACCATATTTATAGGGTGAAAAGGAAACGTTCCAAGGGAGAAGAAGAGACATCTTTTCATGGTAACGTCATGGTAACGTTAATCCAAAGAAATAGAAGAGACTCCCATTTTCATGGTAACATCATGGTAACATTAATCCAAGGAAACGAAAAAAACTCTCATTCTCATGGTAACGTTAATCCAAGTGTCACAATCTCAGCCTTTGAAATTAGGAGTTGGTTATCTCATAACTACATGCCCCAATTTATACGTGTTCATCATCGAACCGTAGAGATTCATCAGGCCTCATCCCATGTGCATGATTCCATCTTCACATGACTGAGATTGGCCATCCATACCCGAATAATCAGAGTCATCCATCACATGGATCAAGTCATATTTGGGTATCCAATTATTTGTTCATCATATGCACAAATAATTTCTCCTTAACATTTCTTCTACTATAATGGATCATATCCATTATTATTTTATCTTCTTTAAATTGGGTCTCACCCAATTATTTAATTGATCATCTTATCTGAATTAAATCTAATTTAATTCTTATTTTAATTCATCCAAAATTCTCCTTAATGCGTGTGACCCATTAGGCCCTTTAACATGTTGGCAATAATCATGTCCTAATCATAGACCCTAGGAATGATTGAATAACTCTTTGTCCAAGTCAACAACATGATTATAGATCATGAGAGGCCTCTAGCAAAGCATCATGACCACCCAACTGCTAAAGGTTTTGTTGACGTGACCATCAACACCTGTCCATGAACGATTACCGTATGATCAAATCCTTTCATTACATATCCCAGATCAATCAGTGGTATGGAATGTGTCAACCCTATAATTGATCTTTGTTTACTTGATCTCAGAAAAAATTGACTCATATGAATTAGAACTTTAAAACTATTTCGAATTCCAACTCAACCTTGCAAGGATTTAACAATCAATTTAATCCATCAAGTGGCCGTGGGATATAACCCTTTCTATCAATGAAGACGAATCCTGTCTTGATCAAACACCATCTTTATGTGCTTCATGTCATACCCAACCGACACCATATTTACCACCCGTGGCTAGAGCGACGTTTGGATGCCGTCAAAGCATGACATTCCACACATGAAATGCAATGAAGATCTCAAGTCAAAGGATCACTCACACCACCGTCATTAGAGATCAACCATCGACACTATATAGAATATCTATATGGGATCTCTATACGGGTCTTCCAATGCATCGTTACAATAACGAGCATCCACACACCTATCCAAGTATCTTCATACTTCAGCTTGTGAAATCAGCTGCTCACCCAGGGTAAGGATATGCAATGTGTGCCAGTCTTACGGTGTTTGATGGTGTCCAGTCCCATCTACACATCGACTAGGAATATTTAAAGAATCGAACCATAATGTGCAATTTAGATCTCACAATTTCTAATCTCTATTACAAATTTTATATGCACTGTTCACATTCTTTTGGACTTTATCTCACAGACATATATATCAAATATATTATAAAAGATATCTGGATAGATAAAGAAACCATTTTATTTGATTTGTATTCATAGAATGTATACAACATTCAATCCAATTGGATCTAGGGCATACACTAACAATCTCCCACTTGCACTAGAGCCATTCACCCATGTATTTAATACCAAGTGACTCAGCATGACCATCATGCTTTTGCTGCGGTAGGACTTTAGTGAACAGATCGGCAATATTATCTTCCATGGGGACTCGTTCTATTTTTATATCATTTCTACCAATAATATCTCTAATACATGGTATCTCCTGAGTACATGTTTGGACCTCTGATGAGACCTTGGCTCCTTAGCTTGCGCAATAGCTCCATTGTTGTCACAAACAAGTGTACTGGATCAGCAATGCTTGGAACCATACCAAGTTCAGTGATGAACTTTTTGATCCAAACTGCTTCATTGGCTGCATCTAATGCTGCAATGTACTTGGACTCGGTTGTAGAGTCGGCATTCATCTCCTACTTGGAACTTTTTCAGCTAACTGCACCACCATTAAGTGTAAAGACATAGCATGACTGAGATTTATAGTCATCTTTATCAGACTAAAAACTAGAATCCGTATAACCCTGAACTATGAGTTTGGGTCCTCCATAAACCAAGAACATATCCTTAATCCTTCGTAAGTACTTAAGGATATTCTTGACGGCCACCCAATGTTTCTCACCAGGGTTTGCCTGGTATCTACTAGTGATACTCAATGCATAAGAAACATCAGGTCTCGTACATAGCATCGCATACATGATGAATCCGATTGCTAAGGCAAATGGAATCCTACTCATGTGCTCTCTCTCCATTTGGGTCTTAGGACTCATGTCCTTGGAGAGATGTATTCCATGCGATACCGGTAGGAATCCCTTCTTGGATTCCTCCATGCTAAACTGTTTTGGTACTTTATCTATGTACGTTGATTGGGACAATCCAAGTAATCTCCTAAATCTATCTCTATAGATCTTAATACCCAGTATGTAGGTTGTTTCTCCCAAATCTTTCATGGAGAACTTGCTGGACAACCATTCCTTCACTTCTTGTAGCAAGGATACATTATTTCCTATCAATAATATCATCTACATATAATATCAGGAAAATAATAACACTCCCACTAATCTTCTTGTACATACATGAATCATCCTCATTTTTGATAAAATTAAACTTTTGATTGTTTCATCAAAATGGATGTTCCAACTTTTAGAGGCTTGCTTAAGTCCATAAATGGACCTTAGAAGCTTGCATACCTTTTGAGAATCAATGGACTCAAAATCCTTAGGTTGTGTCATATACACATCCTCCACTAAATCACCATTTAGGAAGGCAATCTTGACATCCATTTGTCATATCTCATAATCGTAATAGGTTGCAATCGCAAGCAAAATCCTTATGGACTTAAGCATGGCTACGGAAGAAAAGGTTTCATCAAAGTCAACACCTTGCCTTTGTTTGTAACCTTTTGCAACTAGCCTTGCCTTATAGGTAATCACATTACCATCCATGTCTGTCTTCTTCTTGAAGACCCATTTGCACCCAATGGGTTTTATCCCTTCAGGTGGATCAACCAAAGTCCATACTTGACTGTAGTACATGAAATACATTTCAGACTTTATGGCTTCAAGCCATCTTTTGGAGTCAATGTCACAAATTGCTTCCTCGTAGTTAGTAGGCTCATCATCTTCTATAAGAAATTCATATCTCTTAGGAATATAATGTGTTCTACTAGACCTACGTAGCTGATGTGTACTTGGAGCTACCTGTTTCTCCATTATTTCTGATAGAGGCTCACGTAAATGTTGCCTGAATGTGAGTTGAGTCTCCTGCTCAACTCCCACTGCATTTGACATTTGCTCCATGTCATCTAATCGGTCTGTGTCAATTTGTGGTTCTTGAGTATCACTAATCTCAATATTTCTCCCACTGCTGTTTCTTAAAAAAATCTCATTCTCTAGGAATATGGCATGCCTTGAGACAAAAACCTTTTACTCGAGTGGGTTGTAAAAGTAGTATCCTTTTATTTTTTTAGGATACCCCATAAAATTATACTTGTCGGATCTAACTCCCAGCTTGTCCTACTCATTACGGTTTACATAAGTGTAGCAACCCCAAATTCTTAGATGACTAAGGGTTGGTTTCTTTTCACACCATATCTCATAGGGAGTGGTGCTGATCGACTTAGATGGAACTTGGTTTAGAGTGTATTCGGGTTGTGTGTAGGGCATAACCCCAAAACATTTTTGGAAGATTTGCAAGGCTCATCATAGATCGCACCATATCTAATAATGTATGATTTCTTCTTTCTGATACACCATTATGCTGTGGCGTACCAGGAGGAGTCCACTAAGAGAGAATCCCATTCTCCTTCAAATATTCTAAGAACTCATGGCTTAAGTATTCCCTACCTTGATCTGATTGAAGTATCTTAATACTTTTGCCACTTTGTTTTTTTACCTCAGATCTGAATTCTTTGAACTTTTCAAAGGATTCAGATTTGTGCTTCATCAGATATACATAACCATACCTGCTGACCATCTATAAATGTGATGAAGTAAGAAAAACCTCCTATTGCCTGAATATTGATAGGACCACATACATCCGAATGTATTAGTCCTAAACATTCAGTTGCTCGCTCACCATTTTAGTAAAGGATGACTTAGTCATTTTGCCACGTAAGCATGACTCACATTCCTCAAACGATTCCCAATCGAATGAGCCCAAGTAGCCATCCTTATGTAACTTGGTTAAACATGTTTCATTTACATGGCCTAAACGATAGTGCCATAGGAACGAGTTCTTAACTAATCATTATTTAATTTAGGAACCCTAATTATGTGACCAAATCAATTGCTACCATCCCGATCAACCTTAATTGATTTAATCAATTAAGAGTTTTCCTTAACAATGGCCAGATCAGCTGATCAATGGGGTCCTATTTAGCATACCCTTTGATCCCAATAAATGGGTTTTCCCAGACAGCGAACGGAGCAATTAAAAATCATGATCAGACCTTTCTAGACACCAATGTAGTTAAGCCCAATTGATTAGATCAATTATAGGATCATAGGATCAAACAATGACATGGTTAAGTCTAAGTTTCCTAAATCTTTATCATCTATTACATTTTATGATAACTATAGATAGTGATCTAGCTAGGGTGTTATGATAAGGATTCTTAATTCAAATTTTAAATTTTCTTATCATTTAATTACATATTATGACATGTCGGTTTCACATCCCATGTAAATCCTAATGTCTCTAACAAACCCTAATCATATTCTTGTCATGATAAGATTTTAGATTCAAAATATAAGATTTTAAATTCCATATAATTACATTTAATCACAATCTTATCTTGATCCAAATATCCAAACTAAGTTTTCAATGTTTATTATCATAAGAATATCAAATCTTAATCATATCAATAATTATGTTAAAATTAAATCCTAAACATGATTTCTAGGATTTCGGCATATAGTATCTATCATGCATAAATAATAATTACTATTTTAACATGACACATATATGATTAAATCTAAATTAATTATTATTTATTATCATATAATAAATCTTTATCTCTGATATCATATATCAAAGTACTCTATTTTAACATGATAATAAACATGCATAAATCTAAATAATATTGTTTATCATTAAATAATGAACATTTTATTATATTTTAGATTTATTATCAATATATGAAAACTCTTCATGATTTTAAGCATAAAAAAATTATATTATCAATCATATTGACTCAAGTATCCTATCAGATTAATGAATATGTAGCCTAAGGAGAGGCTTTGATACCACTGTTGGGAATTATGTATACTAGATATGAATCAAATTCATGAAAACATTGCGGAAGATATAATATAAAATTTTTAAATGCCCAGGATCCTTAGGAACATATTCATTAAATCTCAAATAAAATCTAATTTTATTCATACCTAAGTCCTTTATCGATGTAGATGATGATGAAGCCGGTTAATCCTTTGACACTACGGGAGAGAGGTGTGCTAGCGCCTCTTGAATCCCCTTACAGAAATACATAAGATATCTTTGAAAAAAGATATAATCTTTTTCTTCTCATGCGAACCATATTTATAGGGTGAAAAGGAAATGTTCCAAGGGAGAAGAAGATACCTCTGTTCATGGTAACATTAATCCAAGGAAACGAAAGAAACTCTCATTCTCATGGTAACGTTAATCCAAGTGTCACAATCTCAGCCTTTGAAATTAGGAGTTGGTTATCTCATAACTACATGCCCCAATTTGTACTTGTTCATCATCGAACCATAGAGATTCATCATGCCTCATCCTATGGGCATGATTTCATCTTCATATGGCTGAAATTGACCATCCATACCCGAATAATTAGAGTCATCCATCACATGGATCAAGTCATATTTGGGTATCCAATTATTTGTTCATCATATGCACAAATAATTTCTCCTTAACATTCCTTCTACTATAATGGATCATATCTATTATTATTTTATCTTCTTTAAATTGGGTCTCACCGAATTATTTAATTGATCATCTTATCTGAATTAAATCTAATTTAATTTCCATTTTAATTCATCCAAAATTTTCCTTAATGCATGTGACCCATTAGGCCCTTTAATATGTTGGCAATAATCATGTCCTAATCATAGACCCTAGGAATAATTGAACAACTCTTTGTCCAAGTCAACAACATGATTATCGATCATGAGAGGCCTCTAGCAAAGCATCATGACCACCCAACTACTAAAGGTTTTGTTGACGTGACCATCAACACCTGTCCATGAACGGTTACCGTATGATCAAATCCTTTCGTTACATATCCCAGATCAATCAGTGGTATGGAATGTGTCAACCCTGTAATTGATCTTTGTTTACTTGATCTCGGGAAAAATTGACTCATATGAATTAGAATTTCGAAACCATTTCGAATTCCAACTCAACCTTGCAAGGATTTAACAATCAATTTAATCCATCAAGTGGCCGTGGGATATAACCCTTTCTATCAAGGGGGATGAATCCTATCTTGATCAAACATCATCTTCATGTGCTTCATGTCATACCCAACTGACACCATATTTGCCACCCGTGGCTAGAGCGACGTTTGGATGCCGTCAAAGCATGACATTCCACACATGAGATGCAATGAAGATCTCAAGTCAAAGGATCACTCACACCACCGTCATTAGAGATCAACCATCGACACTATATAGAATATACATATGGGATCTCTGTACGGGTCTTCCAATGCATTATTACAATAACGAGCATCCACACACCTATCCAAATATCTTCATACTTCAGCTTGTGAAATCAGCTGCTCACCCATGGTGAGGATATGCAATGTGTGCCAGTCTCACGGTGTTAGATGGTGTCCAGTCTCATCTATACATCGACTAAGGAAGTTTAAAGAATCGAACCATAACGTGCAATTTGAATCTCACAATTTGTAATCTCTATTACAAATTCCATATGCACTGTTTACATTCTTTTGAATTTTATCTCACATACATATATATCAAATATATTATAAAAGATATCTGGATAGATAAAGAAACCATTTTATTTGATTTGTATTCATAGAATGTATACATCATTCAATCCAATTGGATTTAGGGCATACACTAACAACTTACTTGTCCAAGTTTCGTCTGAATGCCATCTTAGGTTCTCCTCCATTAATTTTTTCTTTTCTTTTTTTATTATTAGACGCACTTGTGATTAATGAACTGATACAAGACGATAATGCCAAAGTCAACAAGAGATATCCTATCGATCCGTGCAACATTGGCGATCAATTTTCCTTCAAAAGTTAACACTGGGCTTTGATTTTTCAAGGATTAATTAAGGAAGTACAGCGAAGTACAACAAAGACATCTAAGAAGAGAATTTAGGGTTGCAATTGCAATGGGGGCTAATCCTAACCAGCAACCTATGTATCCTGCAACGCTAGTCCAACTTCATCCAGTTTCAGGCTGGAATTTTTATGAATTCTGGATGGATCAGACTAGTATTGGAAAAGGCCGCCATGCCAATTGTGTCGTGTTGGATGGATTAGAAATTTTAAGATGATGAAAGGCTGGCAAATTCCATGGATTAATATCTATAGAATAAAGACCTCAACAATCCAATTATTTTGATGGCATGCTCACACCATCTAATAATTTAGCATGGCTAAATGTATAGCTGTACGAAACGTATCAATAATTTAGCTAAACACATACGAAATAACTCATTTATTTATTAATTGATTGTGTTGGGTTGAGTCATTTACGTTGGGTTTTATTGGATTCAGGTTAGACTTATATCCATAGTTTATATGTTCACACATTAATAGGTGATATGTTTATTTTTATATTAAGAATTATTTATATTCTTATAAAAATCATATGGTTTTATTAAGTAATTGCATTACATATCAAAAGAAAAGAGCAGGTGCTGCAATCAAAATTATTAGAGTTGTTATAAAAAATATGTACTTTTATCAAGTAATTGCCTTGCATATCTAGAGAAAAAATTTTATGAAACCCTATTTTATTAGAGATAGAAAAAAAAACCTTTCTACCGCTAGAAATCTATTAAAGAGCAATAAAGTATCTCTTTAGGTTCTTTTTTTTTTCATTAACCTAAATCAAACCTATTTGTCTTTTCCTTCATAGGTTAACTATCCTATCTAGAAGGCTAATTTGTGACTCTTTCACCATAACTATTCCATAATATGCCACAAAGAAATTATTTTCTTAAAACAAAAGATTTTGCAAACATCATCTTAGAATAATTGTACATGCTCGATCTTTGGGCTATTAAAAGAATAGTAAGATAAACCACTAAAGAAAAGATCATATGGTTACTTTTTTTTTTTTTTTTTTTGAATGAAAGGAGAAAAAGCCTCGTAGATCCATTGAACGAAAGTAAGAACATATAATTATGCCATTAAAGCTTGAAAGAAATCTTTTATGCACCTAATAAAATATAACAACATAAACCTAAATGAAAGAAGCTAGTAGCTTGCTAGGATAGATAAGGAAAAAAATATACTACTTTATCTCTTAGATGAAATAGAGTTTCTATAGACACATGGCTAGCAAATTGTAGACCTTTTTTTTTTAAGTTTATATAAGGAATAACATTCGGTTTACTTTCTAATAGAGGCTTGAATCAACACCCTCTACATGTGCAAGGTCCAATGGTGAAAATGAAAGATTTTATGATGCTTAACCCGTCATGACCATTCATTGTTTATTTGGTGGCATGTGCCTCGTCCACATATAAATAGAATCAAATTGTATTGTGTTAAGCAATCAAGTCCTCTAAGCATCTTACAAACTCTTATTTCAACAAACAAAACCTGACCCATCCTCTTCAACATCAAAGGTGTATGGCTAGATCATGCTTCAAATCCCTTGGTTGAACTCGCAACTAGTCTCCTCTTTGGTCGCTTCTGCATCATGGTGCACTCTCTAATATTCTTCTTGTTGACCAATGAATGATCCATCTTTATAAATATAAATTAAAAAATAACAAAAATAAGAAAAAGGTAGGCAAGAGTGAGTTGCAAGCCTTTACTCTAAGCCTCCTTGGCTAACTTTGAAGATTTCCCAATTAGAAGAGGAGTTAAACTAAGCTAGGTTAAACTCAACTTCTCAAAAAGCTTATGGATCTTAAACTTGTTGAACTTTAACAGGATGAAAACCACGACTTCTTCCACTATATTAAGATGAGGCAACTCAACTTGGCTTTATGTCATTTCTCACCATACCCTAAGATTGAAGTTCAACCAAACCCAAAAAGCACAGAAAAAATTATTCTTTCACCAATAGATAGAGGATAGAACAAAAAAAAAAAAAAAAGCCCTTTCTTGGACTGAGATAGTACCGCACCCTAGTTCTTGGGTAGTGCTTCAAGATGAAGGCCATAAAAATAGAAAGAAAGAACAAATCAAACTTGTAAAGTTTGAGTAGGGTGATGTATCTCACTATGAGTCACTAGGAGTTTAGAACTAATTAGGATAAACAAATCCTTAGGTCATGGCAAGCATCTAAAGCAAATTAGCAAATGAGGAGCCTAGGATTGATGGCTAACACATCCAAAGGGATGCTTATCTAGCCAGGAGGAGAGGTGCATGCTAGTTCATTTGGGATAGGCACCGTTGAATCATTAGTGAGGGCATCAAACTCACCTTTGGCCATAAATACATCATAAGTGGGAACAATTTTTTCATAAGAAAAAAAGATAAGAAGAAGAAAACAAGGACTTATAAATAAGAAAGGAAGCATTGTGACCAAGAAAAAGGGAGTTGGAACAAGAAAGGAAAGACCAAAAGTAGGGAAGGAACCCGATTAGCTTAAAAAAGAAAAACAAAAACCACAAATCAATGACACCAAGCCAAATGAATGGCTATACTTTCTCTTTACACATGTCACATCCCCATGGACGATTACAATCATGAAGAAGTCTGAGGGGATGATGTGTGCCTTAGTACATTCAATGCACGGCTTCCATCAAGCAACCATCTTTCACTTAGGGATCGAGGTGATGTCATCATTGTGCAGCGGCCATACCCTATAATTAAGGAGTGTGGATGCCTAACCCCATAGCACAAGATTTCAAAGAAGATCCCTCATAGGCTCTAAAGTCTCATCATAAGCTTAGCTCAGCGAGATAGCACACCAACTTAGAGCAACCCTAATAGTAGCTCAAAATAAATCCAAGCATCATTCAAGGCACAACAAACTTAATACTTGACATCATTTCTTAAGGAATAAAAGGAGCTCATAAGCTTGCAAGAACTGAGGTCAATCTACAAAAGCCCAAGCGCTTTTAATGCATAGATACTCAAAAACTAATACTCCCTCACTTGAGATGACCACCTTGGTCTCAAGAGTGGGGGTATGTAATGAGGTTGAACCAATAAGGTGACACGTAGAGTCTACTTCTTATTAATGCCACTGATAGCACAATCGGTAAAATAGTTTAGAGGCACATGACTGATGGTTTGATAGGTGGTGCGCATCTCATAAAACAAAACATCCACATCTTCTTACAGATCGAAAAAAAATACCCATCTATAAAGAATATGGCCTATGATTTTTAGTGTAACATCACTTAGAATAGTAGGTCCATCATAGAGAAGCATATGGTCTATAATTTGAAAGAGCTATATGTCATGCCCCAGACCCAATATTAGATCTAGAGGTGGCAACCCGTCACATGCCTGATATGCAAGGCGTCCTGAAATATAACATTTAATACAAGGAGGGATAATAACTATATATTATCCAAATTCAAAGTATTCTTAATACAAACCATAATTATATGTTTTAGACTACATGCCAAAATACATAAATTAATGGGGTTACAACGAAGTATTGAATCTAAGACATTCTGATAGCTTCTCCAACTACCTTATATTCCCATCTTCAGTTCTGTGGCTCTGAAAAACATTGTGAGATTTAAATGAGCTCACACTCAATAAGTAAGCCAACTATAATATAATATAATTACTTCATACTTTTATCAACTCAAATTTTTTCATAATAAATATCTGCCAAGCTTCCATATTTCAAATACATTTTACCATATTATCAAAACATTCATCATATGCTCAAAATAATTTTGGAAGCAATTGCTATATAACATTTCAAGAATATATAATTTTAGGATAAAACCACTGTGCACTGTAAATAGTATGTAAAAATGTATTTTTATACCAATGTCCCACGGCCACACACTATGTACACAGAACACCCCCTCGGGTGTAACACTCTCCTCGGGTGTATTCTTCATAAATATCCCCTAGGAGTCAGGGTCCTAGAACCAGCATCATGAACTCACATCATATCATATCCTGCTACAGCACACCCTAAAAGTGTGTGTTCTCCATATACCCCCTATGAAGATGGGTCCCGATGCCATGTGGCATAATATTGCCATGTCCTATCATAGCACACCTCCTGGATGTGTGTTCTCCATATACCCTCCTATGGAGTTGGGTCCCATGCCAAGTGAGTCATGCAACATATCACATCACATCATATCATAGCGGACCATGGTGGGACATATTATCATTTTCATGTCACATTCACCAAATGGCATGTATCGTGGCAAAAATACAATCCATATACTTTTCATAATTACAGTGATTTAAACATGTCAAATACACATGCATAATTATAAAATCTTTAGCAATTTCAAAAGTCATGCCAATTGATCGGTTGTCCACATAGATACCAAATTATTTGTAAAATAATAAACTAATCATAGTAAATGCTCATTTGCAAATAAGAGTACCAATCCATTTTCTTTTTTTTAAATAATGCAATATATATCAATATAGCATTTAAATACATAATTTTATATTTTAATAATTCATGAAAATTATGATAAATGACTTACTTACCTCCTAATGCTAATCCAAAAATGTAATTGGCTATTTAAGCACCTGGGTACCTACAGCATCAATTTTCTAATTTTTAGTCCCCAAAATTAGCATATCAAAATAGCTTTTAACTCTACCCAGTTTAATCCCGAGGCCAATTGGGGCTTAAATATCTCCCATATATAAGCCCAAATGGGAAAATAAAAATACCTCAAGAAACTAGGATCAACATTGATCCGTGGCATATTTTTATTTTTTATTTTTGGCCCAATACAGGTCCAAATCGTGGCCCAAAATTTGCTCGTGAGCCGGCCCAACATTGCCCAAAAGGAGAACGGCCCAGTCGGCCCGCTCCCCTTTCTCCCCTGCCCGGCGGCCAGGGCCGCCGCCGGCCACTCCCCGGGGGGCTGACCGCCACCGACCGGCCCGGAGCCGGCCGCCACCGCGGCCGCGTTCCCCCTCCTCTCTTTCTCCCTCAATCTCTCTCTTCTCTCCCATTCTCTCCCGCGGCTTTACCCATGCCGGTGGCACGGCAGGCCATAATGGCCGGCCAGACCTCCACCGGACGCTGCCCCGGCGCCGGTGGAGGTCGCCCTTTGCAGCCCGGGCTCATCGAGCCGGCGGGCACTCCGCCGGGCCCGAACCAAGCCACGGAGCGGCTTGGTTCCAAAAGAAGGGAGGGCCGCCTGGCGGCCCTCCAGCGCCCTGCTCGACCGCCTCGAGCGGCCGGACTTCACTCTCCTCCTCCTCGGTCGCCACGAGCGGCCGGGCACAGTAACGGAGGAATTCCTCCCGTTCACCATCTCTCTGCCTCACTGTCACTGTGAATTCATGGAAGAGGGGGGGATTAACTAGGTGGTTGAGGGTGATGGGTGGAGGGAGAAGACTCCCCTCTCCCTCCCCATTTATAGTAGCGCAGGGAGGACCTCCCCTGCGCTCGTGTGAGGAGGGGCGCCGCCCTTGCTGACTAGTGGAATTGGGGAGCCGCCCGCATGCAGTACGGTTGCGGCACCTCCCCCCCTCCGGTCCAAGATGACGGATCCTCACATGGTGAGGATCCGTGGGAGAACAGGGCTCACATTCCCCTCCTTATAAAAATTTTGGCCTCGAAATTGATGTACATTTAGAATTATAAGAATACTCATCTTTTCATTTACATATACTAAGATACAAATAGATAAGGATATTTCTTTTTCACTTCCTCTTCAAGTCCTAAGTAGCTTCCCTCTCATAATGGTTACTCCACTGAACCTTGACATAGGGAATGCTACGCCGTCTTAAAACTTGGTCCTTGCGGTCCACAATACGCACAGGATGCTCTTCATATGTTAGATCATTCCTTAACTACATGGGCTCAAACTGTATCATGGCTGGGGTTAGGAATGTACTTTCTCAACATATATACATGAAATACATTGTGTACCCCAGAGAGTGCCGGAGGTAATGCTAGGCTATAAGCTACCTCTCCTACTTTACTCAGAATCTCAAATGGCCCAATGTATCGTGGACTTAGCTTACCTTTAATCCCAAATCTCATCACATTTTTGGTTGGTGATATTTTCAGAAAGACATGGTCCCCAATTTGAAATTCTAGTCCCTTCTTCTCACATCAGCATAGCTCTTCTATCGGTTCTGAGCTGTGCGGAATCGTTCCTTGATCAACTGTACCTTCTCTACTGTCTGCCGAATCAGTTCGGGGCCCAACAATCTTCTCTCCCCTACATCATCCCAACATAAGGAAGATCTGCATTTTCTACCATACAGAGCCTCAAATGGAGCCATCTGAATACTGGCTTGGTAACTATTATTATAAGCAAATTCTACTAAAGATAAGTGGTTATCCCAAGCACCACCCAAGTCCATCACACAGGCTCGCAACATGTCCTCCAGGATCTGTATGGTCCTCTCAGACTGACCATCTGTCTGGGGATGAAAGGCTGTGCTGAAGTTAAGTTTGGTCCCCAGAGCTCTATGAAGGCTCTTCCAAAATTGAAACACAAACCTAGTATCCCGATTTGATACAATAGATACGGGAATACCATGAAGCCTCACAATTTGCTCAATATACATGTTGGCCAATCTCTCACTGGAGATCCCAACCTTAAATGGCAAGAAATGGGCTGACTTTGTCAATCTGTCTACAATGACCCATACTGCATCATTGCTCCTTGGGGTCTTAGGTAGTCCAGTCACGAAATCCATAGTGATTTTCTTCCATTTCCACTGTGGAATCATCAAAGACTGAAGGGGTCCCGCAGGCCTTTGATGCTCAGCCTTCACTTGCTGACATACTAAACATTTGGCCACATACTGAGCAATCTCTCTCTTCATTCCCTTCCACCAAAAGTTTTCTTTTAGGTCTCTGTACATCTTGGTGCCTCTTGTGTGCACTGTATAGGGAGAGTAGTGAGCCTCCCTTAGAATTTCTGCTCTTAGTTCCTCCACATTTGGCACACAAAGCCTATCATCAAATCTCAGGGATCCATTTTCCATTACAACAAATTCATTTTGAACCCCTGACTTCACAGCTTCTTTAATCCTTTGCAGGTCCAAGTCTTCCTTCTGGGAAGACTTGATCCGATCAATCAGGGTGGGTTGGAGTACAAGTGCTGCCACAAGCCCATCCGACCGTTGTACTCGCAATTCAACCTCCAGCTTCTCAAGGTCCCTCTGGATGTGAGGCTGAGAAGTGATCATAGAAGCTAACTCGAGGAGGACTTCCTACTCAAGGCATCAGCTACCACATTGGCCTTCCCTGGGTGATAGTGCAGGTTCAGGTCATAATCTTTTAGTAGCTCCATCCACCTCCTCTACCTCAAGTTTAACTCCTTCTGAGTGAAGATGTATTTCAGACTTTTGTGGTCTGTATACACATCACATGTCTCTCCATATAGATAATGCCGCCAAATCTTTAAGGCAAAAATCACAGCGGCCAACTCCAGGTCATGGGTAGGATAATTTTGCTCGTATGACTTTAGCTGTCTGGAGGCATAAGCTATCACCTTCTCATTTTGCATTAGAACACATCCCAATCCCTTCCGAGAAGCATCCGTGAATAGGGTGAATCCTCTAGATCCTGACGGAAGGGTAAGGACGGGGGCTGATACTAGGCGTTGCTTCAGCTCCTGAAAACTTCTCTCACACTCCTCAGTCCAGTCAAACTTCGCTTGCTTTTGGGTCAAGCGAGTCAGGGGTAGAGCAATGCGAGAGAAGCCCTCCACGAATCTTCAATAATATCCAGCCAGTCCCACAAAGCTTCTTACTTCGGATACATTGGAAGGCCTACACCAGTTTACAACTGCCTTAATCTTCTTCGGGTCCACAGATATGCCATCTGCAGATATTATATGACCCAAGAATGATATTTGGCTTAACCAAAGTCACACTTCTCAACTTGGCATAAAGCTTTTTCTCCTGAAGAGTTTGCAGAATAATCTTCAGGTGGTCCACATGCTCCTCCTGGCTTTTAGAATACACCAGGATGTCATCAATGAACACCACCACAAACTGGTCCAAGTATGGCTTAAAGATTCTGTTCATCAAGTCCATGAATGCTGCCGGGGCATTAGTTAACCCAAACGGCATCATCAAGAACTCGTAGTGGCCATATCTAGTCCTGAATGCTGTCTTAGGCACATCTCCAGCCTTGACCTTGAGTTGATGGTATCCTGACCGAAGATCAATCTTTGAGAATACCCGAGCTCCTTGGAGTTGATCAAACAGATCATCAATCCTCGGCAAAGAATACTTGTTCCGCACTGTTACCCTATTGATTTCTCGGTAATCAATGCAGAGCCGAAGACTTCCATCTTTCTTTTTGACAAATAATACTGGAGCACCCCAAGGAGATACACTAGGTCTGATAAATCCCCGGTCCAAAAGTTCTGCAATTGGCTCTTCAACTCTTTTAGCTTAGCTGGGGCCATACGGTACGGGGCCTTGGATATAGGTCCAGTGCTAGGGGCCAAATCAATAGTGAACTCAACCTCCCGATCTGAGGTAATTTGGTCAAATCATCAAGGAATACATCAGAAAATTTTGAGCCACTGGAATATTCTCCAACTTGACCTCATCTTGCTGAAGGTCTTTGGCTACAGCAAGAAATCCTTGGCCACCCTTCTTCAAATACTTTGCGGCTTGTAGTGCTGACATGAAACCGAGGCCAGATGCTCCTGACTTCCAGTAAAACTGAATTTAGGTTGATTAGGAATTTTGAAGATTACCATCTTTCTGAAACAGTCTACTGTAGTATGATAGGAGGCCAACCAGTCCATCCAAGGATAACATCAAAGGATTTTAGTGGGAGGACGATTAGATCGGCCTTCAATCTCCTATCCCCCATGTTAATCAGGCAAGATCTGCATACTGAGTCTACCCTCATAACATCACCATTTGGGAGAGCAATGTGCAACTCTTGCTCTAGAGGAACGGGTGTCAAAGATTCATCCTTGGCAAGATATGTGCTAGATACAAATGAATGTGTGGCACCCGGATCTACTAAGAATTGAGCATAAGTGTTGCCTACTTTAATTATACCTAGTCACAAAGTTTAATTTGTCTTAGATGTCATGAGGTTTAACAATATTCATGATCAATGCATCCCATTGCATATGAATGAAACAATCTTAAACGAGTACTTAAGTAACAGGCGTACCTGTCACAACAGAGTTAGAAGTGGCAGATCCTGCTGTGTGAGAGTAAAGACCCTTCCTTGGGTCCTAGGCTGATGCTGCTGGCCTCTACCCTGATCCAAAGGAGGCTGCTGCTCCCTTCGAAGGGGACAAGTGGCCATCTTGTGACCCACATGCCCGCATATGAAGCAGGCACCAGTCGTCCCGCAGCACCACCTGCCTGGGTGGGAGTTTCCGCATTGAGGGCAACGGGTTTCCATACTCTTCGGTCCTAGGGGGCCTGATAAGGACCTTTCTTCTTGGCCTGACCTGAAGACTGGCCAGAAGGAGACCCCTTCTTCTTCTCTGCTGCTGCTCCCACTGCTTATGGATCACACCCATATCCCTCTAATCACCAGGGCCTTGTTCACCACGGCACTAAATGTGGAGAGTTCGAAGGCATTGACTGCTTGCATCAGTCTGGGCCTCAGTCCCTCGGTAAACTTGATGATCTTGGCTCTCTCAATGGCCGCTATGTCTAGAGCAAACCGAGCCAAACCGGGTAAACTTGGCTTCATACTACGCCATAGAGAGATTTCCTTGCTCCAGTTTGACAAATTCCGACTGCATTTGTCTCTGTACACCATTGGGAAAGTATTTGTCATAGAAGACTTTCTTAAACTCTCCCCAGAAATAGCCTGTCCATCCATTCGCTACTCCACAAGTAGCCACCAATCATATGCCTCCCCCTGAAGGAGGTAGGTAGCGAATCTAATTTGCTCCTCCTCTTGGCTACCATGAACTGCAAATCTTTCTCCATCTTCCTCATCCATTTTTCAGCATCGGCAGGGTTAGTAGATCCACAAAAAGGAGCAGGGGCCAAGCTCTTGAACTCAGCAAAGCTCCAGCCCCCTCCCCGCCAGGGCTGAGATGGAGCCGACTGAGCAAGCTGCGGGGGGGAGAGGCAGGCCGAGCAGGCTGGATTTGCTGAATCTGTTGCTGCATGGCTTGCATAGCCTGCGACGTCCCCGCAAGAGCCTGAAGCAACTAGGCCTGAAATTGTGGTTGATCATTGTCAGCCAGATTAACGGAACCAGAGCCTCCAGAAGCTTGCTGGCCTCCCTGCTGGCCAGAGTCACCAGCCTGGGAGTTCCCAAAGGCCGCAGACTCCTAGTGCGACGTGGCATTCTTAACTCCTGCCAGGGTTAGGTTCCAGTCAATATCTTGTAAACCACTAAATTTCAGGCTTTCAAAATATATTACTTGAAATTTCTAATAAAGTTATCACCCTCCCAATGTTATCCTAATGTTCTGCCTAGTGTCATCTTGTGTTGGTCCCTAAGGTCAAACCTAGGCTCTGATACCACAAAAGTTATCATGCCCCAGACCCAATATTGGATCTTGTTGGCCCAGATGGCAACCCAAGAGGGGAGGGTGAATTGGGTTCTTTAAAAAATTTAACTCTTTAAAACTATGCTGTGAAACAAATAAGATTGACTGCAAGATAAATGCAAAGCACAAATAAAGAGATAGAGAAAGATAGAAAGTCAAGGCACGGCAAAC
Source organism: Calamus simplicifolius (assembly GCA_900491605.1). Classification (NCBI taxonomy): domain Eukaryota; kingdom Viridiplantae; phylum Streptophyta; class Magnoliopsida; order Arecales; family Arecaceae; genus Calamus; species Calamus simplicifolius. The sequence continues at coordinate 743,821 of UESW01004777.1, forward strand.
ACAATGATTTTATAGTGGTTCAGTGTATCTAACACCTACGTCCACTCCCAAGTATCGCTTGGGTCCACACTATAATCCACTTGATTACAGTCGAGTTGTTTTACAAGCTCACAACTCAAACTTGTTGTTTCCCTCAGGATCACAACGAACCCAGCTGGTTTTTCGGGCTCACCAGCACACAACCCAACCACAAGCTATCCTTAGCTTGTACCGAGGTATACTACCTCCACTAATTCAATCCCCCGATTGAACTAGCAAACAATAATAAAAAATAGAGTTTTGAATATACAGCAGTTCCTCAAATGAGCAAATAAATAATAAAATAAACAAGGATAAGAAAAGCTGTTTGAAGCTCTTTGAATGTATGCTTTTCTTCTTTTCCTCTTCTCCTTTAAAAAATTGAATCTGGGCCTCAGCTCAGATTCTTCACTGAAATTTGCAGATGAGAAGATGAGGATTTGGGGCTTTTGCTTTCTTTCTTCTAATGATGGAAATCTCCTTGATTTAAACTTGAGAAGCTTATGGATTTCTCTTTGAGCTTTCTGGAGTTGATGGATTTGAGCTTTGAGTCTTTCCTCTTTGATTTGTTCCTCAAGATTTTTTGGATTTTTCAGTCTTTTTTTTTCTTTTTTTTTAAACGGACGGTTTCTCCTTTTTATATATCTCTTAATCCAAGTTTAGATGAGAAATATAGCCGTTGTGAGATGCTTGGATACTCCCACACACAAAGAAAAATAACCGTTAGAGGTTAGGTAAAAGAAATCTTACCGTTGGAGTCGTTCTGACAAATAAAAATCCATTCCTGACAGGTTGGAGTCGGCTCCAACTTTTCAGGTGTCGGCTCCAAATCGGGTATCCAAAAATAGCAAATAAAAAGTTATTGAGGAGTCGGCTCCGAGAAAGTTAAGTGTCGGCTCGTCGCTTTCGGGAGTCGGCTCCACAATCCAAAAGTGTCGGCTCCAGAAATGTCCATAAAAACACGCTCTCTGTTCTCAGGTTAGAGTCGGCTCCAGAAACTCAGGTGTCGGCTTCCGAACTCTCAGGTGTCGGCTCCCGAATTCTAGGTGTCGCTCCGGAAACTGAAACAAAATACACTTCTCTGTATCTCAGGTTGGAGTCAGTTCCAAACTCTGGGTGTCGACTCCAGACCGTGCCAAAAATCAGAAATCTTCTGATACACTTGGGGTCGGCTCCTGATTAGTTGGGTGTCGACTCCAAGTTCTGAACTTTAAAAAATCTTTTAACATTTTGATTCAAACTTATTTCTTTATTCCTTTTGATTGATTAAACATTTTTAATCTTGAAACACTTATTAAATCTATCAGAACACAGTGAATATACTCATGTCTTTTATTAATCATCAAAATCAATAATTGGGTCAACAATCTCCCCTTTTTGATGATTATAAAAACATTGAGTATATGCATGATTTAAATAATAAGATTTTTAAATCAAATTTTTCAAATATTTAGTTCTCATAGGTAAGCTCCCCTGAACAAAGTAGCTCCCCCTATGATACTCAATTTAACATCTTCTTCCCATTTTAACAGTAAACTTTTAATGTTTGATATCAATTAAACAATCATATCAATTGTATCAAATTAAGTTAGCTAAGTTTCTTCCTTTCATTGCACATATGTCAATTACTTATCCCTATATGCAATTATTAATTAAATACCAATTGATCAAGCTTGTTTGTTCCAATGCAAATACTAAATACTTCTCCCTCTTTATAACTTTCAATGCATATACGACTATCAATTACTTCTTTATCTACTTCTTCCCCTTTTTTGTAATCAATAAAAAGGTTAAGAAGTTTCAAATTAAATGACAAAATTAAGAGATGCTTCAAAGATCAAATGATATTCATTAAGTATCAAAAAGTTCATTACACACTTCACAAAGTTAAGCATTACATCATATTACAAAAGAAACTTCATTACATCAAAATTTCGAACTAAACTGAACTTCATTACATCATATTTTAATAACATCAAAGAAACTTCATTACAAGATAATCAAAAATTAGCTCTAAGAAGTCTTTTCAATTCTTCTAATATTTTTTCCATTCCTTCACTTTGAGTTTGAACAAATGCCTTTAGTCTTCTATCAACAAATGCACATGCAGTCACAATTTTATCCTGAAGCTCTGCATTGCATTTGGAATATGTCTCTGAATCTGAATCTCCTCCAATATCTTTAAGTTCTTCAAAAATATTCTTAAGATCATTCTTTAAAGATTCTGCGGAGGCTCCAAGGATGGATTCAATTTTGCTTACTCTTTCATCAAAGAATAATACATTTCTCTTAAATTCATCAAACTATTGTCAATTTCTGTTTTCATTTCTTCCTTGTGAGTAGCAAATAGACTTTTAAGTTGTTCTAACTGAATATCAGAAAAACCAATGAATGACATAGGCAGTGGTACATGTGCAGAAGCTGGAGTAGGTCCCAGTGGTGGTGATGATCTGCTAGGCTCCGGTGATGGATGCCTCACTGATGGACCTGCCTTAGATGGTGCAGTGGCCCTAATGTCAGTTGCTCTCTCATCCAGATGACTTTTCTTTTCCACCTACCATCCACTTTCACAAACCCCATTCTGTGCACAGTAGCCAAGCTGTAATAATCAGTGTGCCTTAGGTTTTTCGATGGCTCATTCTCAGAAATAACAACTCCTTGACTTCTAAATGCCATGGTTAGGACCATCCCATAAGGCAATGAAGATCTTCTCTTGCCCCGGCCTCAGCCATATATCATATCATCATTCCTGCTAGATTGATTGGCTGACCATCAAAATACTATCCATAATCACTATGTCTCGCTCTGAGACATACTCAAAACATCCAGTCTTGGGAAATAGGATCCTACCACAATGTTATGTAACAGTCTAAGCTCAAGAGGTAACTGATTTTCTCTAACTTCCTCAAACTCAGTTACTTCCCTTCCTAGCATCCTTGATAAAGCATCTGATCTCTCACTGTGAATGCTTGCAGTAAGCCCAGTGATAGGAAACCCTAAAAGATTTCCTAAAATTTCAAATGTGAGATGAATTCTTTTCCCTCTTACTGAACTAACTATTCCACCGTCTTCCCTTGATAAATTGAAGTAAAATTCTTTAACTAGGGCCGGATATGTGGGAACGTCCAAAGAACATACCTTATCCCAACCGAGCTCCTTGATTTGTCTACCAATTGCAAAACCCTCGGCTTCAAAGAAATCAAAATCTACCTTCCTTCCCATGGTTATGACTCACCCAGCTAAGGTATCTACTTGTGGAGAGGAGGGGCTAGGATTGTCAAAGTGTGTTGAAGAAGAATCATCGCTCGGAGTAGGTTCACGGACAGGACGTCGAGCCGTACGCTTCCTTGTAGCTACGGAGCATCAAAGACCGATCCCCTACGCTTAGGTGCCATAGGAATTTTAGGGAATGTTGATTTGAGGAATATTTGGTTTTGGGAGGTTTGGAGAGGTTTTTGTGAGGATTTGGAGAAGAGTGGGATGAGAAGGTGTCGACTCTGCCCTAATATAATCAATTTGGGGCCACCAGGTGTCGACTCCCGCAAAGTCGGGTGTCGACTCCAAGTCGCTAACACTGTTAGCGCCCGAGCTGGAGTCAGCTCCGCTTAAGCGGGTGTCGGCTCCAAGGTCAGAGACCAAGAGCGACACAGACAAGGTGTCGACTCCACAAATTAAGGTGTCGACTCCACTGACAGGTTTAGAGAAAAATAAGTGAGTTTCAAACAACTAAAACTTGTCAAAATAAAATCAATAAATTTTTGAAAAAAATCTTTGGGATGTGGAGAATCAAATTTCTCATATGTCTAGATAAATTATCCTTAAAATCATAGAAAAATCTCAAGAAATTAATTGAAATCTAGATAATCATTCCTTAGGGGTTTCAAAATCATTCCAAAGGATCACAAATCCCTAATTCTCCTCTAAGATAACAAAATCTCTCTTCACTCAAAGGTTTTGTAAATATGTCAGCTAATTGTTCTTCAGTACTAACATAATCAAGGCAAATTTTATTGTTAGCTACATATTCTCTATAAAATGATATCTAATTTCAATGTGATTAGGTCTTGAATGTTGTATTGGATTCTTAGTTAAATTGATTGCGCTTGTATTATCACATCTAATAGGAGTTTTATCAAGTGTTATGCCATAATCTTCAAGTTGTCGCTTAATCCAAAGGATTTGAGCACAACAACTTCCAGCTGCAACATATTCTGCTTCAGTAGTAGATAATGCAACCGAATTTTGCTTTTTGCTAAACCAAGAGATTAAGTTACTTCCTAAAAATTGATATGCACCACTTATACTTTTTCTATCTAGTTTACATCCAGCATAATCAGAGTCAGAATAAGCAACTAAATTCAGTGTTGAATCTCTAGAATACCATAATCCTACATTTTTGGTTCCACTTAGATATCTTAGTATTCTTTTTACAGCAATTAAGTGAGATTCTTTAGGTTCTGATTGAAATCTAGCACATAAACAAACAGCAAACATGATATAGGTCTACTTGCAGTTAAGTAAAGTAGAGATCCGATCATACCTCAATAATATTTTTGATCAACTTTCTTACCGTCTTCATCTTTATCCAATTTGCATGAAGGACTCATAGGTATTCCAAGGGTTTGATTGATTCCATTTCAAACTTCTTGAGAATTTTCTTTGTGTACTTTGTTTAGTTGATGAAAATCCCTTCTTTGCTTTGCTTGATTTGAAGTCCTAGGAAGAAGTTGAGTTCTTCCATCATGCTCATCTCAAATTCACCCTGCATTAGCTTAGCAAATTCTTGACACAAAAGATTGTTAGTAGCACCGAATACAATATCATCTACATATATTTGTACTACTAATAAGTCTTTGTCTTTCCTTTTTCAAAAATAGGGTTTTGTCTACATTTCCTCTAGAAAAACCATTTTCAATTAGAAATTTGCTTAACCTATCATACCAAGCTCTATGTGCTTATTTTAAACATATAGTGCTTTGTATAATTTAAAAACATGATTTGAAAATTCATGATCTTCAAAACCAGGTGGTTGTTCCACGAAAACTTCTCATTTATAAAACCATTTAAAAATGCACTTTTAACATCCATTTGAAATAGATTGATGTTCATATGATATGCAAATGCAAGTAGTAATCTAATTGCTTTTAATCTAGCTACAGGTGCAAAAATTTCATCAAAATCAATTCCTTTTTCTTGATTATATCTTTTTGCAACTAATCTAGCTTTATTTCTGATTACTATGCCATTTTCATCAATTTATTTCTAAATACCCATTTAGATTCTATAACTGAATGACCTTTAGGTCTATCAACTAAGGACCATACATTATTCCTAGTAAATTGATTTAATTTTTCTTGCATAGCTAGCATCCAATTACTATCTTTTTCAGCTTCTTCAATAGTTTTAGGTTTAATTTGAGATACAAATGCAAGATGATTATTGATATTCCTCATAGATGATCTAGTTCTTACTCCTTGAGATGGATCACCTATAATCAATTCTTTGGATGACCATAGGCATATCTCCAATCTCTAGGAAGATCTACCCCATTATGATTAGTATCAATAACATCTTGTTTCATGATCTGAAGATACTTCTATATTTAATTTTTCAATATCTCTTTCTAGTATATTTGTATCTTCCTCATCATCAATCTTTTCTGAACTTATGCTAAAGACTAAAAAACTACATGAATAGATTCATCTACTATTAAGGATTTCTTGTTAAATACTCTATAGGCTTTACCGGTTGTTGAGTATCCTAAGAATATGCATTCATCAAATTTTGCATCAAATTTTCAAGTTTATCTTTTTCATTATTATGAATAAAACATTTACAACCAAATGCATGAAAATAACTAATGTTTGGTTTCCTATTATTCCATAATTCATAGGGAGTTTTTCTTGAGAATTGGCCTAATTAGGGCTCTGTTAAGGATGTAACATGCCGTGTTTATAGCTTCCACCCAAAAATATTTTGGTAGGTTGCTTTCACATAGCATGGTACGGACCATGTCTTCTAAAGTTCTATTCTTTCTTTCTACAACTCCATTTTGTTGAGGTGTTCTAGGTGCAGAAAAATTATGGTAAATGCCATGTTCAATACAGAAATTTTCAAATAAATGATTTTCAAATCCTGTGCCATGATCACTTCTAAGAGACACTAGGTGTTATTTTTCTCATTAGTGACTTTCTTGAAGAATTTCAGAAATATTGAGAAAGTCTCATCCTTGTGAGCCAAAAACAATACCCAAGTGAATCTAGAATAATCATCTACTATCACAAGGCCATATTTCTTTCCTCCTAGACTTATGGTTCTAGTAGGTCCAAAAAGGTCCATGTGAAGTAGCTCTAGTGGCCTAGAAGTGAAAACAATATTTTTTGATTTGAAAGAGTTTCTAGTTTATTTTTCAAATTGACATGCATCACAAATTTGGTTATTTTCAAAATCTAACTTTGGAAGTCCTTTAACTAAGTCCATTCTAATCAATTTTGAAATCAAGTGTGTGCTTGCATGACCTAATCTACGATGCCATAGCCACCCAATCTTATTTGCATTAGCATTATCAGCAACTAAGCAATGATTACTAGTAGACAAATTGTTCAATCAATTAAGTATACATTGCCATTTCTATATCCAGTAAATATAATGCTATTGTTAATAGGATTAGAAACGGTGCAGATAGAAGCTTCAAATGAAACTTTGAAACCTTTATTGCACAATTGGCTAATACTAATTAAATTATGTTTTAAACCATCTACATAAAGAACATTTTCAATAAAAATGGAGGGAGTTATCTGAATTTTACCAAATCCCATAATCTGGCCTTTACCATTATCTCCAAATGTAACACTCCTCCTCTTTTATCTTCAAGGGTGATGAATTGCTCCTTGTCACCCGTCATGTGCCTTGAGCAGCCACTATGAAGATACTACTTTCGTTTTGATCTTTTGGCCGCAAGACACTCCTCATCGTCTTCTTTTGCCATAAAGCAAATGTTTGCAACTTCCTTTTGTTCTTCCTCGATGAGGATTCGCGTCGCTCTATGTTGCAACGTATGCCTTTTTCTTTTTCTTGTATCCCTTTTTCAATTGAGGACAATCATATCTAAAGTGCCCGATTTCTTACATTCATAGCATATAAGGGCGTCTTTCTCTTTATCCTTGTCCTTTTTCTTTTTCTTTTTCACCTTCCACCTTTGTTCCAAATTTTTTCTTGTGAAAGGGTCTCCTTCTTTGCATAAATCTTTTAAATTTCTTAGCAAGGAGTGCAGTCTCCTCATCATCATCATCTTTCTCATCACTGCTGTTCTTTTCAATTTCTGCAGCTTTGAAGGCAATTGTTTTCTTCTTGTTGACGTCTTCCTCTATATGTTGTTTCATAGTCAACTCATGAGTCATTAGTGATCCGAGTAGCTCCTCCAAAGGTAAGGTGTTGAGGTCCTTGGCTTCTTGGATTGCAGTCATCTTTGCTTCTCATGTCCTTGGAAGAGACCTAAGAATTTTATGCACCAATTCAGAGTTAGTATAGGTCTTGCCAAGACTCTTTAAACCATTCACAATATCGGTAAATCTTGTATACATGCAGGTTATATATTCAGTTTGTTCCATGCTAAACAATTCATACTTATGAACAAGAATATTAATCTTAGATTCTTTGACTTGATTATACCCTCATGGGTAACTTCTAGTCTATCCCAAATTTCTTTTGTGGAAATACATGTAGAAATTCTATTAAACTCATTAGCATCTAAAGCACAATATAAAACATTCATGGCCTTAGCATTGAGCTGAGTCATTTCCTATCGTTCTCATTCCAATCCCTTTCGGGTTTANTTTATTAAACTCATTAACATCTAATGCACAATATAAAACATTCATGGCCTTAGCATTGAGCTGAGCCATTTTCCTATCGTTCTCATTCCAATCCCTTTCAGGTTTAGGAACTATTGAACCATCTACTATATGTGTGGGTGTGCTAGGTCCATTAGTGATTACACTCCATAGTTCATAATCTAAAGCTTGAATAAAAATTCTCATTCTAGCTTTCCAATAAGAATAGTTTGAACCATTAAATAAAGGAGGTCTATTTGTAGAATGACCTTCAGCAAATGAAGATCCAGCTTGAGCTGCCTTTTGGATCTTTAGCTCTTGATTGTTTGATCAAATAAACAATGAGCACAAGCTCTGATACCAATTGTTGGCCCAGATGGCAACCCAAGAGGGGGGGTGAATTGGGTTCTTAAAATTTTAGCTTTTTTAAAATTATGTGCTTTGAAATAAAAGAGATTGAGTACAAAATAAATGCTAGGCACAAATAATGAGATAGGAAGAGACAAAGAGATAAAGTACGGTAAACACAACAATTTTATAGTGGTTCGGTGTATCCAATACCTACGTCCACTCCCAAGTAGCACTTGAGCTCACACTATAATCCACTTGATTACAGCAGAGTTGTTTCACAAGCTCACAACTCAAAACTGTTGTTTCCCCTGGGATCACAACGAACCCAGCTGGTTTTACCGGGCTCACCAGTACAAAACCCAAACACAAGCTATCCTTAGCTTGTCCCAAGGTATACTACCTCCACTAATTCAATCCGCTGATTGAATTAGCAAACAACAGTTTGAAAACAATAAATATTTTAATACAACACTTAAACAGCTCCTTAAGTGAGCAGATATTCAATAAAATAAATACGGTATGAAAAGCCTGATTGAAGCTCTTTGAATGTATGCTTTCTTCTTTTCTTCTTTTCCTCTTCTCCTTTGAAAGATTGAATCAGTCTCAGCTTAATTTCTTCACGCAGTAGAGAAGTTGAGGATTTGGGGCTTTTGCTTTCTCTCTTCAAATGTTGGAAATCTCTTTGATTTGAACTTGAGAAGCTTGTGGATTTCTCTTTGAACTTTCTGGATTGATGGATTTGAGCTCTGAGTATTTCCTTTTGATTTCTCTCTTTTTTCTCAGGATTCTTCCAATTTTTCAAAAAATATTTCTCTCTTTTCTTGCTTTGTTCTCTCTTTTTCAAACGAACGATTTCCCCTTTTTACAGATCTCTTAATCCAAGTTTAGGTGAGAAATATAGCCGTTGTGAGATGCTTGGATACTTCTATATATAAAGAAAAATAACCTTTAGAGATTAGGTGGAAAAATATTACCGTTGGAGTCCGTTCTGACAATTGAAAATTCGCTCCTGACAGGTTAGAGTCGGCTCTAACTTTTCAGGTGTCGGCTCCAGATCGGGTATCCAAAAATATCAAAGAAAAAGTTTTTTGAGGAGTCGGCTCCGAGAAAGTTAAGTGTTGGCTCATTGCTTTCGGTAGTCGGCTCCGGAATCCAAGAGTGTCACTCCAGAAATGTCCATAAAAACACGCTCTCTATTCTTAGGTTAGAGTCAGCTCCAGAAACTCAGGTGTTGGCTCCCGAACTCTCAGGTGTCGGCTCCCGAATTCTAGGTGTCGGCTTCAGAAACTGAAACAGAATGCACTTCTCTGTATCTTAGGTTGGAGTCAGCTCCGAAACTCTGGGTGTCGACTCCGGACCATGCCAAAAATCTAGAAATCTTTTGATATGCCTTGGGGTCGGCTCCTGACTATTTGGGTGTCGACTCCAAGTTCTGAACTTTAAAAAAATTTATTTAAATTTGATTCAAAACTTATTCCTTTATTCCTTTTGATTGATTAAACATTTTTAACCCTGAAACACTTATTAAATCTATTAGAAACATAGTGAATATACTCATATCTTTTGTTAATCATCAAAATCAATAATTGGGTTAACAAACTACTAATCCCCGTAACTGATGGGATTTTGGTCTTATCATATGCCAACTTCCTAAAACACATCCAAAAAATTAGGAACTGCTTACCATCTTGGCAGCGCATAAATACTAAGTCTTAAGACCTTCCAGGTATGCATCAGAAGAAGGCAACTCTGAGCCCTGACAATCTAAGTAGAGGCCATTGCTCTTCAAAAACCTTCTCTAGAGCATCCTTCTGCAACAACCTTCTTTTCTTGTCTGCTTGCTGAGGATTTTTACTGACTTAGGTATCGAAGGATTTTTTGCAGGGATCATCCCCTGTGATTCCTGTGTGAGGGCTATCTTGTAGGTCAATCAAGACAGAAGAGAACTACCCGGATCTCGACGTGCATCATTCCCAAGCTGAAGAACGAAAATCAGTAGCAATATTATCTATGCGCACATGTCTTCATTATAATTTTGTACACGCATCTTTATTACACTAACTTATCAAAATTCATATCATCACATGTCCCTTACTCTCAAGAGTTAAATGTGCCTTTTCAAGTTATTCCGCACCACATCCCACATGATCTTTGAGAGATCAACCTCCCGTATAGAGTGTAAATGTTAAACACAATAGGTCAGTTTGCAATGTTCCAACCTTAGTTTTTTTGAGATTTTTTATCGAGCCTTTAAGGTCAGTCCTAAAACCTTGGATTTCGCTGATTTAAGTTTGTCTTAAGGGTGACTCAATAACTTTGTAGGTCTCTCAAATTGAAGCCTAGAATATATACCTTATGGAGTATCCTTTTAGATAGGTTAAAGTCTACTCTTGACGACTTGGCTTCTAGAATACTCTCCAAGCCTTTGACCAACTTGTCTTTAAGTAATCAATCTGAGAAACATTAGTTAGACTCAAAGCTGATCTAAGTTGTATTTGATAAAATTTTTGGTGGCTACTAACTAAATGATCAGTTTAAGTGTCACCACTCTTTCACCAAGGCAATATTATTAGGACTTGGTTAGTCTTACATAACCATTCTGTGTTCAATCAGGCTGAAATTGGAACTTGGCTCAGTTTAACATGACTACCTTTAGCTCGATTTTATGCAACTAACTTTTATTTAATTAAGCTAAAATTGGATGTTATGTTGGTCTTAAGCAACCAACCTTTTTTCAATTAAGCTAAAATTAGCTCAGGTTGGCCTTAACTCTTCAGGTTGGTTGATTTTTGTTAGGTTGGCCTTAACTCTTCAAGTCAGCCTTGACTTTAGTTGGGCTGGCTTTAATTTTTTCAAGATGATATTGATTTCTCAAGTCAGTCTTGATTTGATCAATCTATCCTTACTCTTTAGGTTGGTCTTGACTTTGCTTAGGTTAGCCTTAACTCTTCAAGTTGGACTTGATTCTTTAGCTCGACCTTGAGTCTTTTGGTCGGCCTTGACTTTGGTCATCATTGTAGCTCTTCAAATCAATTAATTTAGCTCATCAACTGTAGCTTTTTAGGTCATCTAATTTAGGTAATCAATCATAGCTCTTCAAATACTTTGATGGGTTTGTCCTCTCCTTCAAATATGCTCCATGATTACCAACGATCAACTTGAGCATGGCTCATGCCTGCTTGACCATTGCTTGCTCTTTGATCTCTTCTCTCAGATAGTATAGCTAGATGCTCTTGCTCAATTTTTATAGATGACACCAATCTATCATCGAATGCCAATGGATGAGATGAATCTTCACATGCATGTAGAGTACCTGTTTAGCCAAATATCCACCTTCCTGCTCAAGAAAAGAAGACAGAATGTTAAGGGCCTTGGAGTTTTCCTCTAAGGAAAACCCTTTGATACCAAGTCAACTGAAAGTTGATGAACAAAAAGTCCTAGGGCTCTTGGACAAGTTACTCAGGACTTAAGCAAAAAGAGAGATCTTATTTACTTAGGATGATTAGGGCTACTTTTATAGACATTTAGACAAATTGTATCTTGAGTCCGACTCTTGTAGTAAATGGCTCCTATTAATCTTAATCTTAGAGAAAGTGACACCGTGAAGGAATTTCTTTGAACAGATAGGGTAATTCATTTTCAGAATGGATTTAGGCTAAATAAAGAGAGTCATGATCAAATTAAGATAGATCGATCATCACAAAGGAAAGTCCTTTTCTCATTAGGATTTTTCTCTTCGTGTTAGTATCCAAAACTACCACATACCGCCATAGGATTAGTTAGCCAAATCAGATGACATCAAGGCCTATCTATTCAAAAGCATTATGAATGGGCAATGGTTGTCTTTGAATCTCCCTCCTACCATAGCCCATAAATTACTTGACATAAGAACTAACTCCCATCCATGCGAGGCCTATGGTGTATAGAGGTAAAAACAAATAGAAAGAGAGAGAAATACATAAGGAAAAAAAAGTGGAATATGAGTAAGATATGTGAATCAAAGAATTCTATTAATACAATAATTTTTTCTAGGATGGTAGATGAAGTGAGCTACTAGCAACCCTATTCCCAAGATATGACATCCAAATAATAAATCTACTTAAGCTCCATGCTACCCAATATTTAATTTATAGAACCACCAAAATATCTAACTGGAATATGTAAAATTAATTATATGCATGCATACACACACACACACACAAAGATATATCCATATTAGTTTATGCCTACCTCTATCTTTATCATTATCATGGACTGTTAAAGATCACTCTTTCTAATTGAAGCATCTAAAGGTCTTCGTTGTATATGTCCAAACAAATATCGTAATTAATTTTTTCTTATTTTATCTTCAATTGGGGCTACTCCTATCATTTTCGTATATGTTTATTTCTAATTCTATCTTTTAAAGTTTTATCATATATCCATCTTAACATATGCATTTTTGTTATATTTAATTTATTCACATGTTATTTCAGTATTGCCCAATACTCTGTTCCATATAGCATAGCTAGGCTAATAGCAGTTTTATAATTTTTTTTTTAAATTTTAATAGAATACATCGATCATACAATACTTTCAAAGTAGTCCTCCACTTACTTTATCCTACTTTAACTCTATAATTCACATCTTCACCTATTTTACCTTTTTGCTGAATAATTGATTCAAATATCTAAATTTTTACTCTTGTATCTCTTGGCTTGCAATCTTCACTATCTCTTCATTTATATTTCCACTTCCATTAAAATTATATTTCATATATTCAATTTTAGTTTCACTAATCTTGAAACCTTTAGATTCTAAAGCCTCTCTTCAAATCTTTAGCTTAACATTTACTCCAAATAGTAATCGAAAAGTTAAAAATAAATCAATCAACAAGTGCCCCTTGAAAACTAAAAGTCAAAGACTCAAACCATTTTAAATCTTTTACTTTAAATAAGAATAAGGCATCGTTAGGAACCAAAGGATGCTGCTAACGTTCTATTCCTATAAACTGCATGGTTGTTAGTAGTTGCCAGTAGTTAGGGCCACAAATGGGTCAAATTGGATTGAGTTATTCTTAGATCTGATCTGATTTCATATTTGAATCATAATTTTAAACTTGGATCCAACCCATTTGCTAATCAGGTTGTACCAAGTTGAGTCAATTTCATAAGAAGAATATTGGACCCAATAGATGATTCAGATCAATTCGAGGTCAAGTATGACCAAATTGAACCAAAAATATTTTAGTTCTGAATGGGATTGAATCAAGTCATATTTGCATTTGAGTTAAGTATCTAATTATTATTTGATAACTAAAATCTAATTATTGATAATTAATCTAATATAATAATTTTAAAAAATTAAATAAGATAAAAAAGAACCAGTTTAAAGTTATATTTTTATTTAAAGTTTTTAATTCTACCTATGAAAATGATTATTCTTAAGTTTATAAATTATAATTTTTAAAATATTTATTGATATACTTAAAGACATTATAAATAAGAAATCATCAAAATAAATAATAATATATAAATATTTAGATATAATTAAGTAAAAATAGATGAGAGAAAATCTAGTTGTTAAGATAAAAAGAAGAATCAGTTTAATAAAAGTTCATTTAATGAATTGGTAATAGTAATTATGAGTCTAGGTACATCAAATCGAGTAGGTTTTTCTACCAATCCAAATTAGACTTAGATAATATATGAGTCAAATTGAATCAAAAAATACAAATCCTAGATCTAACATATAATTTAGATCAAATCTAATTTTCAAATTTGACCAACTCATAGATCTATAAATACATATAGGGCCAGGTTTCATTAGGTTAGGATTTGATTGAGTTACAAGTGATTTGACCCATTTATAAGCTTACTGTTGCCACCGGGATCCATCCTCCGACTCAGGCGCAGTCGATCTCCTGGGGCGGACCTGCACAGAAGTCCTCACGGGAGAGGCGTTAGGGATGGCCCTCCGCGGAAGACCCTCCGACGCTCAAGTCAGTGGGAGAAATTGGTGATCAACAGAAAATGGAAAGGTGGATCTCTCCGGGGAGTCTCTCCAGAGGCGACCGATCGGGAGCTCTAGGGGAGCACCGACGAGCAGCTGGGGAGAGTGAGAGAGTGAGAGTGAGCGCATACCTGAGAGAATCTGGGAGTGTCGTATTTATAGGCTGTCGCCTGGCTCCTGAGCGCCTTCTGAAAGGTTCACAGGTTGTTGGGATACGAAGGTGAATCGAATCGGGCCGTCGTGGGGCCGTTGGGATCCGTATCTTGTTCGTTAGGGGATCGATGGCTAGGAGAGCTCCTTGATGGCTTGAGATCTGGTAGGTGTGTGGGCCCCAGGTAGCCATGATAGGTTCTAGACCACTCCTCAACATGATTCCTTGCCTGGGACACTGTTGCGATAGGCCTAGGCTCTCCCGCACCAGGTTCTGCGGAGGTGAGTATTGGACCGTGGGTTGCTCAGTGAAGCCGAGCTACAGGTGGCTCGAGAAAAGCGAGCCATGGGAGGTTCGGGGAAACCGAGCTACGGAAGCTCGGGGAAGCCGAGCCACAGGAAGCTCAGGGGAGCCGAGTTATGGAAGCTCGGGGAGGCCGAGCTATGGAGCTCGGGGAGGCCGAGCTACGGAAGCTTGGGAAAAATGAGCTACGGAACCACGAGGGAGCCGAGCTATGGAAGCTCGGGGAGGCCGAGCTACGGAAGCTCGGAGAGTCGAGCTACGGAAGCTCGGGGAAAACGAGCTACTGGAAGCTCGAGGAAGACGAGCTATGGAAGCTCGGGGGAGCCGAGCTATGGAAGCTCGGGGAAGATGAGCTACGGGAAGCACGAGGGAGCCGAGCTATGGAAGCTCGGGGAAGACGAGCTATGGAAACTCGGGGGAGCTGAGCTATGGGAGCTCGGGGAAGACGAGCTATGGAAGCTCGGGGACATCATAGCAGGCGAAGGGATAGGGTCGGTCTTAGCCTCCTTGCACGACTATCAATGCAATGATGATTCTACCCCCCAACACATGCCCCCCACTCCCTAGTTCGAAGCGTAGGTTCGGGCGTAGGGAGTATAGGCTTAGGTGGCGTGATCTGCATTTGGGGATGTGCATTTGATTGCCTACACAATGATGCCCTTAATTAATGCCGTGGGGCCATCTTGCCTTTGAGGCGGATTTGTCATTTCTTAGGAGCGAAGTAACAGCTGGGGAGATGACATGTGGGAAATCCCGACTTTCGCGGCGCCCGTAGCGACAGTTCCGGACGCTTAGGTTAGGGCGCCCCATCCTGACCCTGAGGCGGTTTTGATTGGTAAAAAGGAGTTGTGGCGGCGCTATCTTTATTCGTAGAGCCCCTTTCGTTCTCCTTCGAAGAACTTCGTCTTCTTGCTCTCGCTGCGATTCTGCTCGTTGTCTCTTGCGGCCGGACATGGTGAGCCCAAGCGACCAGGTTTCGGAGGTGACCCTGGCTGATCTGGAGCGGATGCGTCGCTTGTACAAGATCCCCCGGACGTCGTCTTGTTGGTTCCGACGGCGGAGGATAGAGTGACGTCTAATTTAGAGGATGGAACGTTCTGCTACGAGGAAAGCTTAAGGGCAGGCCTCCGGTTCCCCCTCCATCCGTTGGTGCGGGAGGTGATGAAGTTCTACATATGTTTCACCATGGTGGCCCCCAACAGTTGGCGCAACCTATCGGGTTCATCTCGTTGTGCAAGCGCCTTGGGGTGACAGCGACCCTCTCATTGTTCAGGGTGTGTTTTAATCTGGTCTCCGGGAGGGCCTCAGAATGGCCTTATATCGGTCCCCGGAGATCTTTCAAGATGATATCGGACAACCCTTCGTCGATAAAGGAGTGGAAGTCGCGGTTCCTCATAGTCAGGGGGAACATTGGTTTGGATTTCCCTCGAGTCTGGGGGCAATACGTGAAGGATCCGGAAGCACACCCGGAATTGACTGATTCGGAGAAGAGGGATTTGGTTGTGCTGCGCAGCAGTCAAGCGCTCCCAGCCAGCGTTCTCTTATCGGAGGACGCTCTTTTCGCGGCCGGGTTAAGTCCCGTCGATCCCCGCGGTGAGTATTATCCCGTAGCTGATAATTTAGTGTGGCTTCGTCTCTGATTTCTACGTGAACTAATGGGCGAGTTGTATTGCTCCTACAGCCGAAAAGTCGGTGCTCGCAGACCAGATGAGGGAGGAGCTGGGAAAGCGCCGTAGGAGATCTAGTTCCAGTAGCAAGCCTCGGTCCGAGAAGAGGCTTCGCCCTTCTGGTTCCGCTCCAGGGGGACCGGGGGAGATGGTGACAGCCGGCGCTCTTCATCGCCGCAGGCCGAAGTTGTCGGAGTTCTGGCGGCGCCTGATCTTTCGCGCGGAGGAGGATCTGTCCAGGCGTGAAGATCGGGAAGTCGGGGGTTTCGGGGAGGCTGCTGAGGTTTCCTCCCCCCCGTCATCGTTTTGTCTGATGATGGCGAAGGGGAAACGCCGGTTGGCCTGGGGGCTCCCGCAGGCGAGGCGGCCCGTCCCCCTCATTGGGGGCCGATGGCTCGGCGAGGTCGCAGGAGGAAGTGGGGGTAGCCTCCGCTTCCATCGAGGTAGGGGAAGAGGTTGCGGCTGCTGAGGACCGGCCTGGGCCGTCGATGGGGGAGCCAACGGGCGATGAGGAGATGGCCGAACTGCGGCACCGACGATCGAAGTTTGCGGGGGGCTCTCTGTGAGGGCCTCCTGCCGAGGAACAGGGGGCTCCGGAGGGAGCAGAAGTTCCTGAAGGGCCTGTCGCGGACAGGAAATTTCTGGGGAGACGGAAGCAGAAGAAGAGGAAGAAGAAGAGGGAGGAGAAGGAGGGGAGCCGGCGAGTAAAGGGGATGCTTCGGCCGGAGCTTTCCTTGTTGGAGTCGAAACGTCCGAGGCTTCCCAAGCGAGGGCCCTGGCGGCGGAAGCGGTCTGTCAAGAAGCTCGTGGGTCAAGGGAGTTCTGAGTGGCTCCCTGGGAGCGGACTTCCACTCGCGCGACCCGGAAGTAAGCGCCAGGTTCTCCGCTCTGATACGATCCGCGTTCCAAGGAGAGGAGAGTTCTTCAATTGGAGGGGGTCACCCGGAAGACCTTGTCGAGGTGGCTTTCCGTCGTGCTGGGGTGCCAAACGAGGCTTTCCTCCTCCCCGAGATTGATGATCTTGCCCTCACAAGGATCGCCACAGACTACGCGTCTCGGGTAAGTTATCGCACCAAAGTCGGACCTGGTTAGTTAGCTCGGCTATTTTTATGCATGTCATCCTTTTTCTGCAGAGCGCCCTGATCATGAGGGCATTGAAATGGCGCTTGCATCTGGCGGTGGAGCTTGGGCCCGGGCCCGCTATGAGGCCGATCTTTTCAAGGAGAGGGCGGAGTCGACCGAGAAACTTTCTCGAGCCCTGGTGACCTTTCAAAGGGAGCTCGGGGACTCGCAGAATTCTTGCGATGAGAGGGAGAGAGCCCCCGACTCGCCGCACAGGTTGGTGAGCTCCAGCGGGAGCTTGAGGAGGCCAACAGGATCCTTGCGGCTGAGAGGGAAAGAGCCTCCCAACTCACCGTTCAGATTGGCGAGCTTCAAGGCTTCCGTGAGCAATCCGAGAAGGCTAATTTGGAGCTTGCTCAGGCCAGGGCGGAGCATGAAGGCAAGGTTAAGTCCATGCAGCTATACTTTGATAAGAGGTGGGACCAGCTGAAAGCTAGCCACGCTGAAGATAAGGCCGGTTGGAGTAAAAGCTCGAGGAGGAAGAGCGCAAATGCCGGCGGCAGCAGGACCACCTCACTCGCCTAAGTAAGGAGCTTGCCGATACACAGGATCGGCTAAAGTGGTCGGATGAACGTGCTGCCCGACTGTCAGATGAGGTCGACTTTGCCCGTCAGGAAGTTGGAGATACCCAGACCCGGGTGGACGAGCTAAAAGAGAGCCTTCGCCAGAGCCAGTCGGCTAGGTCTAGGGCTCTCAACAGGGTTCACGTGCTAGAGGGGAGTTAGCCCGGCGGGAGGATCAGGTATGGCCCTATTGGATTCATTCATTTTGACCTTTCGACTTTGGTCTTACTCGGCCTTTTCGCCTGCAGACGCATAAGATGAGGCAGGAATTCCAGAGACGGTTGGAGGCGTTCGGAGAGGAGGCGGCCTTGAGGCACCGAAGGATCTCCGAACTGGAGAAGCAATTAAACGAGGCAAATGTGCGGGCCTCCTCGGCGGTGGAGGAGTACAAGAAATCCACCGAATTCACCGACGAACGTAGGGCGGCCTGTGCCGACGCATTTCAACTGGGTGAAGATGAGGCAAGGGCCAAGGTTGCCCAGGCTTACCCGGACCTGGACCTGTCGTGCCTAGATGCAGAACATTATGAAGCTTACACCCCGGGGTCGAGGAGGACGAATATGGAGAAATATCTGACCTCGATGCCATCCTGGGAACCGATGCGACCGCCGACGTATCTCGTCGTAGCACCTTCGAGAAGGGAGAGCCAAGCAACGCCCCTGCTGACGCGGCCGCTGAGATACTGGGGTTGATCCCAAGTCTTGACCCTTTTGGGGGCATATGTGTTTTCTTTCCTCTCTTTTGCTTTGTAATTCGACCGAGATCAATAAATAAATTGGCCATTTTCCATTTGTTTGTCTTCCCTGAATGGTTCCTTGTCTCGAGTTTTGGCGAAATACCCTGGTAGAGGCCAAGGCGTGGGGGCTGTTTTGATGAAAAGGTCGAATATCAACGCAGCCCGGTGTGGGACGATTTAACTTGGCTTAGGCCGAATGACGTGGTGGTTGGACAAAATTCGAAGAACGAGATAGCCTTTTCGGGCTGAAGGACAAAGTAGCTCGGCTGGGGCCGAAGGAAGTAGACGAAGGAAGTAGCTCGGCTGGGGCCGAAGGGTAGCTGGGAGCGGATACTTCAATTGGTTTTTGAAGTATAGGAACAGCTCTGGCCCCACAAAAGGGGGGTTAGGTGATGCCTAGGCCTTACGCGCAATCAGACTGGGGGTTTATTACCGAGGACGCACGGCGTCCGCACCCCTTAATTGTTTTGTCAGTGCTCTGTCTCTTCTCAGGCGAGTCGATTTTCGTTTTGCCGAAATGGATGATACGACTCTGATGCCAGTAAAAAGCTGCCTTGGAGCCTTCCGGGGGCCTTTATTGTGCTGGTCTTTTCCCACGCGGGTTGTTTTGACGTACGATAGGTATTCGCCCGCCATTGGAGGATGTCTTTCTCGTAGGATGATCCCCTGGATCTGTCAGTTTCCGTAGGATCGGCGGGCGATTTTCTGCGTTCAACAACCATGATTCGGGATCAAAGGAAATCTTTGCGTTTGTCATGGTTCAGGCGATTGGCTTGGCGCGGTGGGGCGCTGCTTTCATCCTGGGAGGCCACGTGGAGGCATGGGCCAGGTGTTTCGAATCTCGGGGCTTCCGGCCTCGATAGCTATTCCCGGTTCATTTTTGCCTATAAAAAGGGGGGAAGAGGGGTCGTGTTAGGCCATCCTCAAAGTTTCCTTCCCCATTGGAGTTTCCACCATGCTCATTTCTCCGCTGTTGCGAGTGGGAGGGTCGAGCTTTCCTTTCATAAGCCCTTCCTCCGGACAGTTGGGGCGATGAAGGAGCCGCTGAAGAGCGGTTCGCCCTTAGGGGATGAGCCCCGGAGATCATATGGAGAGCGCACAGGAGGGGCACAGAGATCACACGGAGAGCGCACATATGTACTTCCCGTGTGTCCTTTGTGGTTCCCCCTTGGGGACGTACGGTAGGAAGTGTACGCGGGCTCCCCATGGGTTGCGTGAATTTTGCCTCCTCCCCTGGTTTGGATTCCTGGGCTTGCCCGCCTGGGGAATCTTTCGCCACATGGGGAGGGGGTGAAGGTGTGTCACCCGTAGGTACCTTGCCTTTGAGTTTGGGCAAGGCGGGTGGTACACACTCGGTTTGGGAGAGCGTTCTGGCGCCAGGGTCCGCGGGCTTCCTACCTACTCGTCGGGGGGCCTCTCGGTTGGGTGGTTTGGGGTAATATCCCGTCCACCCTTTCCAATCACTCTGATATCCCGGTTGGGTCGCCGAGATATCATTATTTACCGAAGCTGGTCGCAACTGTTGGTCCATGTCGCCCGCCCGTTATCGGCTCGAGCTGACTGTTTGTGGTTTGCCTGATTTGTCGGTCCGGACCGGAGCATCACAGTTGCCCAGATCTGCTTTGGAGCAGTTGCCCGAGTTTTGTGCTCGTCTTTATTTTATGCATTTCAATGCTCTTGTAACGCCTCTCAGGCATTTGTAATTGGTTTTGATGGCAATGAAATAAAGAAAGTTTTGCTCTATTTCTCAATCTCTGTTTCTCTTGTGCCAAGTTGTTGTCGCTGGCCGTGGGACATAAGGACATCCCGTTCATTTTTAGGCGAGGATCCCGCCTATCCGAACTAGTCGGGGCTTGTAAGCTGCCCGGGTCTAGATGGAGGTTTAGAGGTTGTTTGGTGGTAGAATACGTTCCTTAACTCTGGCCGAAGCTCGGAGATTCATGCCTCGACCCCATTGGAGTTCGAATATTTATGGCTCGGCCCTGCCGAGGTTCGGAGAACGGTTGCTTGGCCCTGCCAAGGTTCGAAGATTAGTTACTTGGCCCTGCCAAGGTTCGAGATTCAGAGCTCGGAGGAGTGACTTAGTCGTCACTATGAGTCATAATGCCAGGTCCCTGCGGGGTTCGGTGAGGGCGTCAAGGCGGAACGGGCGGTACATGGTCACGCCCTCCATTTATGACACGACCTCTCCCGAGGGGACGAATTATTGTCAGGCGCTGGAACTCTTTCTTTTTCACGCTTCCCGAAAGGCGGCCAGCTTAAAAGAGCTTGGGGAAGTGTTGGGAGCATTTATTGTGGGGGGCCGGCAGATTGGGAGGTACCCCGTTCCCAGAGAAGAAAAAGGGGGTTCCCGAACAGTCCGTCCGCATTACCGATTTTGCTTGGGATGGGGCACGACCTTTCGGATTCTGCAGCGCCAATTAAAGCGGTGATACGTGGCGAATTCTCACGGGTCGATGGTTACGGCCCTGATCGAAATACTTGCTTGAAAAGTATAAATACGGACGGGGGGTGTTGGTTTTTGCCATCCCTTTGGTTCAGTCTTAGAACAGCTTTCGACATGGCTTCTCGAGGAGGAGAGCAGTCATCTGATGATTTAAGAGCGGCGATCAATGGCTTGCTGCATCCAGAGGGGGGCCGTCCCACCATCACGGTCGACGGGCAGGCCTTGGCGTCGGCCTTCGTGAGCCACCAGCGGCTCGAGAGGGTCGTCGAAGAGTACGTCGCCGTCACCACGAGGGAGGTCGAGGCCCTATGCCGGGTGGCGGACCGGCAAAAGGAGGAAATAATATCACTCCACCGTCGCCGAGCTTTCCCAGCGCCTGGAGGATTTGTCGGCTTCCGGAAGTGACAGCGAGCCTTAGCGAGGGCTCTTTTTGCTTCTTTTTCTTTCCTTTGCCATTGTTGTCCTTCCTTTCCTTTTAATCAATGAATACAAAGATTTGTCATACTGTGTATTCTGTTGTTCCCAGAGTATTTGCGAACGTTGGTTGGGTTTTTCCGGCCGCCCAAGTTCGAGCTAGGTCTTAGGAGACCATGGTCGGGTTTAATTAGGGCGCGCAAGCCACCCGAATCCGGACACAGCTTAGAAGGATACTTAGGCCGGCCGGGGCTTATGGGCTATCCGAATCCGAACCAAGTTTTCTTGGGGGGTCACCGGTCTCTGTCCGGACCAGTGGCGGACCTAGGGGTTCTTTAGAAGGAGTCCCTTTACTTCCTCCGGAGTATCAGGAGGTCTTTGTCTTCATTTTCATTTATAGGGTATTCGAGAAGTCACCCTGCTTCAAACGATGTCCTGGGGTGCGACTAAGGCACGAGGACTTTGCTCCTTCGGCCGATGGTTCGGCCATTGGGCGCGACCAGGGCGCGGGAATGTCACTCGGTTGGCCCGGGAACTTGATAGCTAAGGTCCTCCCTGGCTTTGGCGAGGTTTCAAGTGGCAGAATGTAGCCCTTGGCTTTTCCAGGTTCGAGAATTTTTGCTTGGCCCAGCCGAGGTTCAGAGAATTTGTTGCTCGGCCCAGCCGAGGTTCAGAGAATTTTGCTCGGCCCAGCCGAGGTTCGGAGAATTGTTGCTCGGCCAGCCGAGGTTCGGAGAATTTGTTCGGCCCAGCGAGGTTCAAAGAATCTATTGCTTGGCCCAGCCGAGGTTCGGAGAATTTTCTCGGCCCAGCCGAGGTTCGGAGAATCTGTTGCTCGGCCCAGCCGAGGTTCGAGAAGAGGTTCGAGAATTGTTGCTCGGCCCAACCGAGGTTCGGAGATTTCCTGTTCAGATAGGTAACTCGGTCGTGCCGAGGATTGGTGAGCAGCACCTGTTTCTTTTCGCAATCTTTGGCAATGTAATGTATGATGATTCATGTTGCGAATTATGAAAACATGTACCGACAGGAAGGTATAATAAGGTATATGGAGTGGACTTATAAAGGATATACCCTATTGATAATACTTACGGAGATTGTCCGAGTTCCACGTCCGGGGGATGGACTTTCCGTTTAAATCTTGCAGCTTGTAGGTTTCCGGTCCAATGATCTCCGCTACTTGGTATGGGCCTTCCCAGTTTGGTGCCATTTTCCTTGTTCCAGTGGTTTGGAGACAGAGGCTTTCCGGAGAACAAGATCGCCGGGCAGGAAAGCTTTCCCTTTGACTCTGGAGGCATGGTAGCGGGCCACCCTTTGTTGATAGGCAGCCACTCTGATCCGGGCCTTCTCTCTAATCTCCTCTATCAGGTCGAGGTTGGTGCGGAGCTGTTCGTCGCTGGCTTCCTCTGAGTAGCTTTCCACCCGCAGTGAAGGGAGGCCTATCTCTACAGGGATAACGGCCTCCGTGCCGAAGGCCATCCGGAATGGGGTTTCGCCTGTGGGGACTCTCGGGGTGGTGCGGTAGGCCCATAGGACGTGGTGCAACTCGTCCGCCCACCTGCCTTGGGCTCTGGAAAGACGAGCTTTGATCCCTGAAGCAGGGTCCTGTTGGTCACTTCGGCCGCTCCGTTGGCTTGCGGATGCCCGACCGAGGTGAGGTGGTGACGGATTCCGTGCTCTTCGCAGAACTGGCGGAACTTAGGGTTATCGAATTGCCTGTCGTTATCAGTGATTATAGTATGGGAGGCCGAAACGGCAGATGATGGACCTCCATACAAAATCTCTGGCCCATGCCTCGGTTATTTGTGCAACCGCCTCCGCCTCGACCCATTTAGTGAAGTAGTCGATGGGACAAATAGAAATTTCCGCTGCCCTGGCAAGCGGGAACGGGCCGAGGATGTCCATCCCCCATTTGGCGAAGGGCCAAGCGGAGGATATAGGAACCAGGTTGGCGGAGGGGAGTCTTTGAATGCTTGAGTGCCTCTGGCATGGGTCGCAAGCTCGGACAAGATCGTCTGCATCCTTCTGCATAGTCGGCCAGTAGTAGCCTTGTCGTAGCACCTTGTGGCATAGGGACCGGCTTCCCAGATGGTTGCCGCAAATCCCTTCATGCACTTCGGAGAGCATAATCTGCTTCGGACGGGCGGAGGCATCTGAGCAGTGGCATGGAGAAGGACCGTTTGTAGAGTTGATCGTCGATCAGCACATAGTGGGTGGCCTGCAGCTTTAGCTTTCTAGCCCTCTCCGGTCGGGTGGAAGCGACCCTTCTTTGAGGTACTTCAGAATGGGATCGAACCATGATGGTTCGGCTTCAACTTGCATTATTCGGTCGGCTTCCGATGCTGGGCTTCTCCAGGTCTCCAGGTGGAACTTTTGTTCGGCGTCCATTGACTCCGCGGTCGCCAATCGGGACAGTAGGTCGGCACGGGCATTCTCGGATCTGGGAATCTGAGTAATCTCAAACTCGAAAAAATGGGGAAGTAGGCTCCGCACCTCTTGAAGATATCGAACCATGTTCGGCTCCCGAGCCTCAAATTCTCCTCGTACATGGCCAGCCACTACTGCGAGTCGGTGAAGGCATTAAGCTTCTCCACCTTCAGGTTGCGGCGATTTGGAGACCGGCTAGCAGGGCTTCATACTCAGCTTCGTTGTTGGAGGCCGGGAAAGAGAACCGGACGCCATATTCAAAGGCTGCCCCCTCCGGACTGGTGAGAACCAGGCCCGCACCGGAGCGATGAGCATTAGATGACCCGTCGACATGGAGGAGCCACCGGGCTCCAGATTTTGGTTCTTCGGGGGAGTCTGGGTGGAACCGTCCTCCGGGATGGTACACTCGAGGAGGAAATCGGCTAGCACCTGAGCTTTGATGGCCGGACGAGGCTGAAAGATGTCATGCTCGCTCAACTCGACGGCCCACTTGGTCATTCTTCCTGATGTCTCGGGGCGGTGGACCACCGCCTTGATGGGTTGGTCAGTCAGGACCATCATAGAATGTGCCTGGAAGTACGGTCGCAGCTTCCGAACTAAGGTGATTAAGGCCAACACCATCTTTTCAATTATGCTATATCTTGTCTCCGCATCGCGGAGTAGCCTGACATAGTAAATCGGCTTTTGGACCTTGCTTTCCTCTCTGACCAGCACCGAACAGAGGGCACCTTCTGAAACAGCCAGGTACAAGAACAGGGTCTCGCCTGGGCTTGGACTGCTGAGGAGTGGGGGCGAGCCGAGGTATTCTTGAGATCTTGAAATGATTTTTGGCATTCAGGGGTCCACCGGAAGTTCTTAGCCGACCGGAGGGTTTTGAAGAAGGGGAGGCATCTCTCGGC
The DNA here is from genome assembly GCA_900491605.1 of Calamus simplicifolius. Lineage (NCBI taxonomy): Eukaryota > Viridiplantae > Streptophyta > Magnoliopsida > Arecales > Arecaceae > Calamus > Calamus simplicifolius. The sequence goes on from UESW01004777.1 coordinate 768,738, forward strand.
CGAACGCGCCACGAAGCGGTTGAGAGCCGCTATCCTCCCAGTTAGGCACTGGACCTCTTTAATAGATGCCGGGGCGCCATTTGTTGGAGAGCTTGAATCTTCTGGGGGTTAGCTTCGATACCTCGCTGGGAGACCATGAAGCCGAGAAACTTCCCGGAGTTAACGCCGAAGGCACATTTGGTTGGATTGAGCCTCATCCCATACTTGCAGAGCGTTGCAAAGCTCTCTGAGAGGTCCTCGACATGCTGTGATGCTTCTTTGCTCTTGACCAGCATGTCGTCCATATACACCTCCATATTCCGGCCGATTTGCTCCTTGAATACTTTGTTAACCAGCCTTTGGTAGGTGGCACCTGCATTTTTAAGACCAAAGGGCATGACGCGGTAACAGTAAGTACCTCGTCGGTTATGAAGGCGGTCTTTTCTTCATCCTCGGGGGCCATCCGGATCTGATTGTAGCCTGAATAAGCGTCCATGAATGACAGCATTTGATGACCTGAGGTGGCGTCCATGAGCTGTCGATCCGGGGAAGAGGGAAGCTGTCCTTCGGGCAGGCTTTGTTGAGGTGGTGAAGTCGATGCAAATCCTCCACTTGCCGTTCGACTTCTTCACCATGACGACGTTTGATAGCCAGCTTGGATAATTTACCTCCCGGACGAAGTTTGCCTTGATGAGTTTATCTACTTCTTCTTCAATGGCCTTTTGTCGTTCCGGGGCAAAGCTCCTCTTCTTCTGCTTGACGGGCCTGTGCATCTCGTCCACGTTGAGACGATGGACGAGAACCTCGGGGCTGATCCCTGGCATGTCAGAGGCGGACCAGGCGAAGACGTCAGCGTTGCTTCGGAGAAACCTGATCAATCTGTTCCGAGGTTCGCCCTTGAGCAGCGACCGATTTTTATGGTTCGGTCGGGATGAGCCTCATCCAACGGCACCTCCTCCAGTTCCTCTACTGGTTCTCCTCGCTGTTCGGTGAAGTCCTCCCGAGCGTCTAGCCCGTCAACTCCGGCACTCTGGACTGAAGGCTGGTAACGAAGCATTGCCGAGCCATGGCTTGACTTCCTTGAACGACTCCAACTCCCTGCCCGGTGGGGAATTTCATGGATAAGTGTGGGATGGAGACAACTGCCTTGAGGGACATTAGGCCAGGCCTACCGAATATTGCATTGTATGGGGACCTGAGTTTGGTCACTAGGAAGTCCGTGTGAACAGTGGCCACAAGGGGCCAGGCTCCTGCACGGACCGTCAGGGTGATGACCCCTTCCGGGATAATGATGTCGCCTGTGAATCCCATTAGGGTGGAATCCATGGCTCGAAGGTTTTCCATGAGTAGTTTTATCTTGGCAAACACATCGAGGTACAGAACATTCACCGAACTTCCACTGTCAACAAGGATCCGACTTACATCATAGTTATTTAAATTGAGGGATACAACTAATGCATCATCATGGGGGAACTGTATCCCTTGGAAATCATCGTCGGAGAAAGAGAGCTCGCATGTCGCACCTTCTTTGGCGTTGATCCTTCATCATCGTTCCTAGGGCCCGATCCCCAGCCTCTTCAATCATGTTGATGCGGCCGATCACGGGCGGATTTGGTGGAGGAGGAGGTTGTTGAGGTTCGGGCTGGCGTCGCCTCCTTGTCCTGGCTCGGGCGCCCTCCTGAACTGATTCAGCCGCCCCCGCTAGATTAACCTCTCGATTTTATTTTTCAGCTGCCAGCATTCTTTAGTATCATGGTCGTGCTCCCGGTGGTAGCGGTAGTACTTAGTGGGGTCTCTTCGGGTCGGGTTCCCTCGGAGAGGGGCTGGCCGGGGGAGTTGGCGCTCTATCTCCATGAGGATCTGCGCCCGGGGCACAGTTAGCGGAGTGTAGCGATCGAACCGCCTGGGTGGGCTCCGGGAGCGATTCCTCGGCGGCAGTGGGGGAGCTCTTTGGCGGCGAGGCGGACTCGGCCGACGGGCGGGTCGGTGCCTATCGGGACCTTTGGGCTCCTTCTTCTTTGCCAGCTCGTCGCGGGCAACTCTCCGCGACTCTTTGACCCTGGCGTATTTGTCCGCCAGGGCCATCATATCGGAGAGGTTGGGGGGTAGCTGACTTCCATCACCAGGTAGAAGTCGCTTTCCTTTGAGACTCCCCCCACCAAGGCGGACATAGCCACCTCATGATTAAGGTGGTCCACCTCCAACATGGCCTTATTGAAACGGCCAAGATAATTTCTCAAGGACTCCCCCTCTCTCTGCTTGACTTCGGAGAGGGAGTCGAATCTCTGTCAGTGGTGGCGGCTGCTGACGAATTGGCCGATAAAAAGATGGCTCAGCTCGTCAAATGAATCAATGGAACCTGGCTTCAAGGCATTGAACCAGGTTCGAGCAGATCCTCTGAGGGTGGAGGGGAAAGCGCGGCAGAGGATCGCGTCGATGCTCCGTGGAATATCATTATTGACCAGAAGCTGCTGAGATGGTCGTCTGGGTCAGAAGAGCCGTAGTAGGGTTCGACGGCTGGTAGCTTGACATGGGAGGGAATCACTTCCTCCATGATCCCTTTGGAGAAAGGGATGCCCTGCTCCGCTTTGGGCTGAGGCGGATAGGCCTGCCTGGCGGGTCTAGCTCCTGGCACATCTCTCGGATCTGTCGATGGATCTCCTCTTCAGCGGTAAGATGAGGAGCTGGGCGAGGGGAGTGCAGGGACGGCATCGAATCATGGTGGGAGGACACCGGGGAGAGGGTCCGAGCTCGCCGAGATCTGGGAGGATCCCTATCGTAGCCGCCTCGCGGGACTGGTTTGTCCCCTCTGGGTCGATGTGGGGGGTCCGTGGCCTCATGCAGACCGGAGGAGGAAGTCGCCGGCGAAGAAGGAATCGCGGCCTCCTTATGAAGGTGCGGAGCGGGAGGAGCTGCGAAATGCTCCTGGACCAGGTGGGTCAGGGCCTAGACTTGCTGGACCAGCATGGCGAACTGGTCCTGGGTCACCGGGATGGCTGGCGGTGATGGGGTTTCAATTGGTGGAGGCGGTGGCGCTACACTGCTCACCGGATTAGGTCTCTGGGAGACGACCTAGTCTCGAGCTTCAGAGGTTGCTCTTCTCCGATTGGCCATTAGAGAGGTTCTACTCCAGATCGAGATCCTTATCTCCTTCTTCAACTTTTAACGGGACTTGAGGCCCTTCCTCTAGCGCCAATCTGTTGCCGCCGGGATCCGTCCTCCAACTCGGGCGCAGTCGATCTCCTGGGGCGGACCTGCACAGAAGTCCTCACGCGAGAGGCGTTGGGGATGGCCCTCCGCGGAAGACCCTCCGACGCTCAAGTCAGTGGGGAAAATCGGCGATCAACAGAAAATGGGGAGGTGGATCTCTGGGGAGTCTCTCCAGAGGCGGCCGATCGGGAGCTCTAGGGGGGAGCACCGACGAGCAGCTGGGAAGAGTGAGAGTGAGCGCATACCTGAGAGAATCTGGGAGTGTCGTATTTATAGGCTGTCGCCTGGCTCCTGAGCGCCTTCTGGAAGGTTTGCAGGTTGTTGGGATACGAAGGTGAATCGAATCGGGCCGTCGTGGGGCCGGTGGGATCCGTATCTTGTTCGTTAGGGGATCGATGGCTAGGAGAGCTCCTTGATGGCTTGAGATCTGGTAGGTGTGTGGGCCCCAGGTAGCTATGATAGGTTCTAAACCACTCCTCAACATGATTCCTTGCCTGGGACACTGTTGCGATAGGCCTAGGCTCTCCCGCGCCAGGTTCCGCGGAGGTGAGTATTGGACCGTGGGTCGCTCAGTGAAGCCGAGCTACAGGTGGCTCGGGAAAAGTGAGCCATGGGAGGTTCGGGGAAACCGAGCTACGGAAGCTTGGGGAAGCCGAGCCATAGAAAGCTCGGGGAGGCCGAGCTACGGAAGCTCGGGGAAGCCGAGCTACGGAAGCTCGGGGAAGATGAGCTACGGGAAGCTCGAGGGAGCCGAGCTATGGAAGCTCGGGGAGGCCGAGCTACGGAAGCTTGGGGAAGATGAGCTACGGGAAGCACGAGGGAGCCGAGCTATGGAAGCTCGGGGAGGCTGAGCTACGGAAGCTCGGGAGAGCCGAGCTGCGGAAGCTCGGGGAAAACGAGCTACTGGAAGCTCGGGGAAGACAAGCTATGGAAGCTCGGGGGAGCGGAGCTATGGAAGCTCAGGGAAGACGAGCTACAGGAAGCACGAGGGAGCCGAGCTATGGAAGCTCGGGGAAAATGAGCTATGGAAACTTGGGGGAGCCGAGCTATGGGAGCTCAGGGAAGACAAGCTATGGAAGCTCGGGGATATCATAGCAGGCGAAGGGATGGGGTCGGTCTTAGCCTCCTCGCACGACTATCAATGCAATAACGATTCTACCCCCCAACACTTTCAATAGTTATGTTCAAAAGAAGTCTTAAAAACCTACCATTAAAAGACTCAAAATGCTAAATTAAAAGAATTAAAAAAACTTATCACAAAATATTCTGACAATCTCTCATTTTTTTCTAATAAATAAAATAAAATAAATTCAGTTATAAATATAGTGCAAAGCCATAAATAGACCAATCTTTGAATCTTTGATTGAAAATATTTCCAAGAAACAGAGTCACATTATGCTGGAGTTTAGTCTCCAAAGAAAATAGCATGTCTAGATAAGGATATGAGCTGATCCTAGTTTAGTTTAAACATATAAGAATTTATACAAGTAGTCCATAAGATGCTGTCGTGTCTTGTATACTTACAAAAGCAAATTAATTATGTAGGTGTCCACAACCATTCTACTTTCATATTGTGAGATATAAATTTTTTTAAGGAATAAAATCTTGCTTTTACTATATTGTTGTATGAATGTCAATATACACTTTGAAATATGAAATCATTTTGAAATAGTTAACTCCTTTGTTGGACCGCCCCTACTGTGCCAAGGAACATTAGGGCATTACAAAACGCAACCCTTTAGTCAATATTTCTTGGATAAACTTGAATTATTTTTTACTTGAACTTTATTAGTACTATATCTTATGTCTCGTAAAATAATCAACTCTATTGACTAGCAATCACCAATCATGAAGTAGGCTTTTAACCAAGTTTATCTTGTTTCAATTGATAGAATTTCAATTTTCCTGGATGTATATATTATAAACCTTCTCTCCTAGCAATACCATACCAGGAGGGTTACTAAATATTTGATTAATAGGTAAATATTCCAACATTATCTTACCTATTCTCACATCTTTTAAAATGATCATATTTCATAGCAATATGTTGAAACTTTCAAGGAATTATATTATAAATATAGTAATTATATTATAAATATGTATATATTAAAAAAGCAATATACAATATTATATATGTTATCTTAATAGCTGAAAACAGTAGAAAAATCAATACCCTCGTAACAATGAAATCAAGCTTCTATAATCCACATAAATTTTTGTGATGGCATATGGATCTCAAACTTCGCAATAAAAAGCTATAAAAACATGAAGTTAAAATATCTTTTAAATATCGAATTATTCACTAACATAACAAAAGAATTTAGATTGTGTTATATTAGTATAATGAACCAAAGTCTTGGATCCTACCATAAAAGAGAAGAAAGCCATGGAAGCCTTAAGAGATAGAGTGATTAGCTACCCATTCATTAAGGAAACATTAGGAAATTATTAGGAGATAAGTCTCAAAATTTGTGATTAAAACCCCAACCCTATTTCTAATAAAATTCACATGTTTCGATTTTTTTAAGAAAAAACTTTTTATTTAGTAAATATTTATCAAAATCCTAAATTGGTACAAAAAGATGAAAACCAAATAGTTTGGATTATATTCTTTCTCAGTTATTCTCTAATACCTCCTTTCGAAGCTATTATTGGGTAGACCTAGTCTACCATATAGTTGATGAGTCAAATCAATCAATAATCACATAGCTATGGCTCCCACTTGCATATGCATATTTTTATGGCTCCCATCAATGTATATGGTTTAGTTTATCAACCATATAGTAGATCAAATCTATCTAAGGATAAATTTTCTTTTAGGTGCTTTCTATAACTCCACTTAGTTTCTTGGCTTTCAATATTGCTTGCAAAGGGATTTGATCATAGTGTTGCACAATTTGGTTTCAATCTCTAAAAGAAAAGGAGTCATTCTTGGATAAATTTCTTTTACCATATGGTTCGTAGACTAGATCGTTCAATAAATACACTGTTGTGGCTTTTACTTGCATATTATTACGATTCTCATCAATATATCCTCATTGATTAGCTCATGATGACGCTCAACCATCAATCCTAGACGTCGGGAACGGAGTGCTTCTCGAACCTTTCCTTCATCAGGTTGCCTACAAAAAAGTCCCAAGACCGAAGAGGATTCTTCGGTGGGACCCTTCGATGCCCAAGTCAGTGATCGAGGTCACAGCTGAAGAGGGGCTCGAACGAGCCCTTTTTGATGTGGAAAAAGATGTCTCAGAGAGGAGGGATCCCTTTCTGAGTGCTAAGACCACGATTTTTGGGAGTTATCTCACATACCTGTTTAGAGAGAGGACTCACCCTTTTATAGGGGTTGACATGATCACGTGGGATTCCGTAAGGAAGGAATGTCTGCGGGTTCTTGGAAGTTGTGTGGATCTGGGCTGGTTGGTGGGTCCTATTCCATCGGAGAGGGAGAAAATGGTGGTTGGTGGGTTAGGTCCCATCAATCAGTGGGGCTGCTGAGTTGTTGGGTCTAGTCCCATCAACAACATGGCTAGTGGGTAGGTGGATCTGGCGTTGTCAGGTGGCGCGAGTCAGAGAGGTGGCTCCCTGAATTGCTGGGGCCATGCTGGGGCTAATCTGGAGAGAACTGGAACATCTCAACCTTCCCGAGGAAGCCGAGGCTGAGCCTGGTTGACCAGGGACGGCCGGGGCCGACCTCCCCGACCAGAAAGTGCCGGGGTGGGGCGGGGCCGGCCAGGGATGGCCGGGGCCGACTCGGCGGGCTCGGAGATGCCGGGGCCGAGAGGGGCCGGCCAAGGATGGCCGGGGCCGACTCGACGGGCTTGGAGATGCCGAGGCTGAGAGAGGCCGTCCAGGAATGGCCGGGGCTGACTCGGCGGGCCTGGAGACGCCGGGACCGAGAGGGGTCGGCCAGAAATGGCCGGGGTCGACTCGGCGGGCCTGGAGACGCCGGGGTCGAGGGGCTGGCCAGGAATGGCCGGAGCCGACTCGGCGGGTTTGAAGAAGCTGGGGTAGAGGGGCCGGCCAGGAATGGCCGGGCCGACTCGGCAGGCTTGGAGATGCCGGGCCGAGAGAGGCCGACCAGGGATGGCCAGGGCTGACTCGGCGGGCTCGGAGACGCCGGGGCCGAGAGGGGCTGGCCAGGAGTGGCCGGAGCCGACTCCGCGGGCTTGGAGAAGCCGGGGCCGGCCAGGAAAGGCCGGGGCCGACTCAGCGGGCTCGGAGATGCTGGGTCGAGAAGGACCGGCCAGGAATTGCCGGAGCCGACTCAGCGGGCCTAGAGACACCGAGGCTGAGAGGGGCCAACCAGGGATGGCCGGGGCCGACTCGGCGGGCTTGGAGAAGCCGGGGCCGAGAGGGGCCAGCTAGGAATGGACGGGGCCGACTCGGCGGGCTTAGAGACGCCGGGGCCGAGAGGAGCCGGCCAGGGATGGCCGGGGCCGACTCGGTGGGCATGGAGACGCCGGGGCCAAGAGGGGCCGGCCAGGAATGTCCGGGGCCGACTCGGCGGGCTTGAAGAAGCCGGAGCCGAGGGGGCCGGCCAGAAAAGGCTGGGGCCAACTCGGCGGGCTCGGAGATGCCGGGGCCGAGAAGGGCCGGCCAGGAATGGCCGGGGCCAATTCGGCGGGCCTGGAGACGCCGGGGCCGAGAGGGGCCGGCCAGGGATGGCCGGGGCCAACTCGGTGGGCTCGGAGACACCGGGGCCGAGAGGGGCCGGCCAGGGATGGCCATGGCTGACTCGATAGGCTCGAAGACGCCGAGGCCGAGAGGGGCCGGCCAGGAATGGCCAGGGCCGACTCTGCGGGCTCGGAGATGCCGGGGCCGAGAAGGGCCGGCCAGGAATGGCCGGGGTGCAAAAATGATTCAATTTTATCGAGATTGCCTTTGCTGCTGCACGTGGCTACACCAGCCACATCAGATGCCCCCCCGCCCCTGAGCGCTAAGGACCATGCGCCTGCCGTCCTTTGGGCGAAAGGGGCGCGAAAATTCCAAGGGGATGATTGCTTCTTTTGGTGCACTTTAAATGGGCTGATGAGCTGGTGCTTGGTTTTGAGGCGGTGTCTCTTCGAAGATCTCCCGTAATCATGCGTTAGGTAGGGCTGACGTCGGCGCCGGACGCTCCGGAGAAAAAGCTTATCGAATAGTGGGGAAAAGGTAAGGATATCATTGCTGCCCCCCTTTTCTATGCTCTACGATTGGCCGGGGATCACATCTCTTGGAGAAATGAGGCAGCACATCTCGGGCTCAGGCGAGATTTCTGGTTGGCAGCCTGCAACGCAATGGACGCACGCCAGGTGGCAGGATCTCGGGCGGCGATAGCCGGAGGCAGGGGCTATAAAAGCCTTCCAAGGGCCTGTGGAATCTTTTATGCTGCCATTGCTTTCTCTACTTCCTTCTTCTTTGAGTTCTTCTTCTGCGACCTGAGCCCTTTCAACTCCCAGGTTAGTCTTATCCCCTTCTTTTCCTATGGACCGTAGTGCCATTAGAGAGGGTAAGAGACCCATGGAGGAGTCTTCCCTGTCGGATAGCGAAAACCAGGCCCCTGTGACTAGTGGCCAAATGCCTCGACCATCAGGCGGCGTCGTTATCCGCAACCCATCAAGGGCACTAGAACCTCTGCCTACTTCTGGTCCTCCCATTAGGGCGGTCCCCCTGTCCTCTCACCGTCCGGCCCTTCCTCCGGTGGTGAGCTCCGATCCTGCGGGTCCATCGGGGGTAGCTTCAACCATGATCCCTAAGGATGTAGAGGCCGTTAGGGCTAAGTTCTTGGTCCTGATTTCATTGGCTTGTCCGCGCCGGGGCCCGAAGATAAGGTGATTTCTGACCATCCGGGTCAGGTCGCTCTATATGAGGAGTTTTTTCGGTGCGGGCTGCGCCTTCCCTTTCATTCTTTCTTTCTTAATCTTTGAGAGAGGTATAGATTAGTACCGGCACAGTTGACTCCAAATTCGATTCGGATTATTTGCGCCTTCGTTATCCTTTACCACTTTGAGGGGGCCCGTCCAGAGTTATCCCTGTTCCGAGCCTTTTATAAACTCTGCCGCCAAGGTGAGGGGGCCTGGTGGGCCTTTACCACTAGGCCGGGTAGAGCCTTCCCCCTAGGCCTTCCGTCCAAAATTAGAGGGTGGAAGCCTAGGTTCCTTTTTGCTCATGTTGAGGGGGTGAGATCTGTTTGGAGGGAGCCCGATACTCGCTCCAACGATGACTCCTTCGTAAGGGAGAGAGATAAGGATCTGTTTACCCTGTTATCCAATTATCAGATCCCCGGCTATAAGGAACTCCTATCCGAGGAGAACCTGATAGAGGCCGAGTTGGCCCCGGTGACCGGTGAGCCCGAATCGCTTTGTCTCATTTTTCTGTTTACTGCATGTCGCCGCTAATGTCGATTATCTTTCCCTGTGTAGCCATGAAGCTTTCCGCCAACGAGTTCGAGGCTCTCGTGAGGCAGAAAAGGCCAGCGACTGGAGAGTCGTCTAGGCCGCTGAAGAGGCTCCGAGAAGGGAGCCGGCCAGGCTGGCCATAGCCCCTATAGCCCCGACGCTTGTGGAGAAACCGGCCGAGAGGAAGCCGGTGGTGAGAGTAGCCCAAAGACCAGCCGGGGCCAAAGTTGAAGAGGGGGAGATCCCGGCCACCGCCGAAACACCGGTGGTGGTCTTGGATGAAGAAGCCCCTACCGCCGCCGACGTGCCCAAGGCGGGGTGGGTTACTGTTGCTATTGGCCCCCCGGCTGCTGCAGAAACGGGGAGGGAGAGCGCTCCCCCATTCGCCGGCGAGGGGAAGTGGATCGCCAGGGAGACCCGAGACGGGGCGGAGGCGATCGAGGAGCAGGGGATGGGCCAAGGAGCTCATCCCACCAATCGTCTTGGGGCCCAGACCGTCCCCAGGCGAGGTTCCGTAGGAGGGACAGACGCGCCTGGTCCCCACCATCACCAGAATGGCGGATGCCACCCGAGCCTCCCGTCTCCTATCGGGAGTCCGGGCCGCCGATTTTGAAGAGGAGATGCGGGGGATGAGCCACTCTGCACTCATGGACATGATTTTGGTCTCCATCGTCCAGGTAACCTTTCGGATCTTCTTTCTTTTCCTAATGCCTTTCTATTTGTAGCTAATGCGTTTCTCCCATTGCATATGGCCAACGGCGCCCTTGGGCTTCGCGAAGCGCTGGCCAGTCTTCCGGCACACTGGCAAGGGCTCTGGCGCAGGCCGACAAATATCGGAAGGAGAGCATGGTGCACGCTGATAGCCTTGCTCAACTTTGCCAGGAGACCGCGGCCCGCGAGGAGGACTACGTCGGCCGCCTTCAGGAGATGGAGAGCTGGGCCGCCACATCCGAGGCCAAAATGGAGTTGGCCTTGGAAAGGTCGAAGGCCGCCGCGGCGCAGATCGAGGAGCTCACTAGGCGGCTCCAAAGCGCCGTGGAGGAGGCCCGGGCCGCCGGGGAGAAGGCCGCTGCCGTGGAGAAAGCGGCAGCGGAGGCTATTTTGGAGAAGGCCGGTGCGGTGGCCTGCGCTGATGAGGCCAGTGCCCATGCCGCAGAAGCCGAGGACAAGGCTTGGGAGGCTGAAAACAAGGCGCAGTGGGCTGAGGCCGGGCAGGCCGTCTCCAAGTTCAAGGCTTCGCCGAAATTCAGGCAGGAGGTCCTCGAAGCCAGCCTTGACGCCTATCTTCAAGGCTTCGAGATGGGGAAAGTCCGAGTAACCGCGGCCCTCGAAGTCGACATTGTTGATCTTGAAGACATCCGGCCCGAGGGTCCCGATGAGGAGCCGGCTGGGGAGAAGGACGAGGGAAACCTGGTCCTGGTGAGCCTTGAATTGTACTTTCTTTTTCTTTATGTAACTGGCCTTGGGCCCAATCTTGTACTTATCCTTGGCTATTAATGAAGAAACTTTTTGTCCAAGCTTCTTACTTTTGTGCCTCTCTTCCATAGTTAATGAAAAAGTCCTTCACTCAAATCTTTTTGTGTCTTGATTTGTTTGCTTCTTTCGCTTTTGAGAGAAACGCCTTACTGTGCTAGATTAGACATGCCGGCGATGTTGTAGCTGAATATTGTATCTTCCAAACCATTCTTTTGAACCTTGAGCGTTGCGCGTGTCTGCCGTGCCGGACCGAACTGCAATTTCGGACTTGGCCAACACTTGAACGCATCGCCGAGATGTAGACTGGCTGCATGGATGCCTAGTGCTGTTGTAGGCTGTTTGAGGGAAGGCTCGCCTGTGTATGAACCTTTTTGAAGGTTTGAAAAAATTGGCAGATGACTTGCTGCGGGATTAACTTTGGAGGTGTCGAGGCCGACCAGAAGTGGTCAAAACTGATTTGGCCGTTGTAAGGGCACCAGGGGTAAGTAAAGTTGACCAGGGGAAGTCTATGTCGACTTGCTCGGAGCTAAAATTCTCGAACCGGTTAGGGCCGATTAGGAAGGGCCACGACCTTGCCGTATCGAGCTGTTAGGAGAGATACCACCGTGCCGAAGCTGAGGAGGGTGGCGCCGGTGGTTACCCCAAACCGCTTCAGTGGTATGTAAACCACCTGAAGGGCGACTCAACCGGGTACGATGCTGTTAGGGTCTTGGCCGACTCGGGGGGGCACCGTCGTGCCAGGGCCGAGTGGTGTCCCATTAGCCACGATGCCAGTGAGCTCCTTTTGAACCACTTCAGGGATTGTGTGCCACCTAAAGGGTGACTCAGCCGGGTACGGAGCTGTTAGGGTCTTAACCGACTCGGGGGGCACCGCCATGCCGGGGCCGAGTGGTATCCCGTTAGCCGTGATGCTAGTGAGCTCCTTTTGAACCACTCCAGGGGTTTGTGTGCCACCTAAAGGGCGACTCAGCCGGGTACGGAGCTGTTAGGGTCTTAACCGACTCGGGGGGCACCGCCGTGCCGGGGCCGAGTGGAGTCCCGTTAGCCGCGATGCCAGTGAGCTCCTTTTGAATCACTCCAGGGGTTTGTGTGCCACCTGAAGGACGACTCAGCCGGGTATGGAGCTGTTAGGGTCTTAACCGACTTGGGGGCACCACTGTGCCGAGGCCGAGTGGTGTCCCGTTAGCCGCGATGCCAGTGAGCTCCTTTTAAACCACTCCAGGGATTTGTATGCCACCTGAAGGGCGACTCAGTCGGGTACGGAGCTGTTAGGGTCTTAATCGACTCGGAGGGCATCGCCGTGCCAGGGCTGAGTGGTGTCCCGTTAGCCGCGATGCCGGTGAGCTCCTTTTGAGAGACTTGGCCCTTGGAAGCAAGGGAGAATAGGCTGCTGTGTCAGAAAGGGCCTCCTTTATTACTTCACGCTCCAGGGGAATACATCATTGATAATATTGGCGGAGGTTATCCACATTCCAGGTACGTGGAATGGGCTTTTTGTCGAGTTCCTCCAATTTGTATGCCCCCCTGTGAAGTGTTTCGGTGATGCGGTAAGGACCCTCCCAGTTAGGGGATAGCTTGCCCCCCTCCGTAGGCTTTGAAACCTCAGCTTTTCTCAGAACCAAGTCTCCGCGGCGGAAAACCTTGGGATAAACCCGAGCGTTGTAGTACTTGGCCGCTTGCTGACGGAAGGTTGCCATGCGCAGCCTTGCCCGATCATGCGCCTCATCTATGAAGTCCAGGTTAACCCGTATCAGTGCAAAGTTGTTTTCCTCGTTGAAGGACTCCACACATGGACTGGGCAGACCAATCTCGACGGGGATGACGGCTTCAGATCCGAGGGCAAGGCTGAAAGGAGTCTCGCCCGTCGGGGCTCTAGGGGTCGTGTGGTAGGCCCAGATCACACTGGGGAGTTCTTCCACCCATTGACCTTTGGACCCGTCCAGACGGGTTCTAAGTCCTCTAAGGATGGTGCAATTCATGGCCTCGGCTTCTCCGTTGGTTTGAGGATGGCCGACAGAAGTGAATCGGTGATGAATGCCTAACTCGCCACAAAAGACTTTGAATGCTTCATTGTTGAATTGGCGGCCATTGTCCGTGACGAGGGTGTGGGGCAGGCCGAAACGGTATATGATCGACTTCCAGAAGAAGGCTTTGACTTTGCTTTCGGTGATCTTGGCCAGTGCCTCGACCTCAACCCACTTGGTGAAGTAATCGATGGCGACTAGCAAGAATCTCCGCTGCCTTGAAGCTGGGGGGAATGGCCCGAGAATGTCCATTCCCCACTGGGCGAAAGGCCATGGGGCCGAGAGCGGACTCATTGGGGTAGACGGTTGATGTTGGTTGTGAGCGTGGCGCTGGCAACCGTCGCACTTCTGAACCAATCTAGCTGCGTCTTCCTTCATCGTGAGCCAGAAGTATCCCTGACGGAGGGCTTTTTGAGCTAGAGATCTACCCCCCAGGTGATTTTCATAGATGCCTTTGTGGATCTCTCTGAGGATGTAGTCAGCGTCGGTGGGCCCTACACACTTGAGTAGGGGGTAGGAGAACGACTTTCTGTAAAGACGCCCGTCTAGGAGGATGAATTTGGAGGCTCTCCACTTGAGCAGCCTAGCTTCATTGCGATCATCGGGAAGAGTGCCATCGGTGAGATAACGGACGTAGGCGTCCATCCATGTAGGCTCTTGAGCGAGCGGGAGGACTTCCTCACTATCCTCTATGCTGGATCTTTCCAAATATTCAATATAAGCATCTCTCGCCAAGCCATCGGTGGAGGTGGCCAGACGAGAAAGGGTGTCGGCCTTGGCATTTTCGTTGTGAGGAATGTAAATGATACTGAAGTGAGGTAGTGGGGAAGTTAGGAGCCGAACCTTGCCCAAATATTGCACCATAATGGGGTCGCGCGCCTCATATTCCCCATGGATTTGTCCAGAGACAAGTTGTGAGTCGGTGAAGGCTCTAAGACGCCTTACTCCCAACTCTTGGGCTAGCCTCAACCCAGCCAGCAGGGCCTCGTACTAGGCTTGATTGTTGGTGGCTTTGAATAGGAACCGCAGGGCACACTCCATCCTTTCTTCACCCGGCCCGACGAGAATGAGGCCAGCGCCGCTTCCTAGTGAATTTGATGCGCCATCCACATGAAGAAACCAGGATTCTCCATCATCGTCTGGCTTAGGTTCGCACTGCTCCATTGGAGCCTCTTTGGGATCTTCCTTCGCCCAAGTGCACTCGACTAGGAAATCGGCTAAGACCTGAGACTTCAGTGCCGGCCGAGCCTGAAAAGAAAGGTTGAACTCCCCCAGCTTAATGGCCCACTTGGCCAGTCGGCCTGAAGTGTCTGGGCGAGCCAGAATGGCCCAAAGGGGCAAATCCGTGAGCACCATAATAGGATGGGCTTGAAAGTACGGACGGAGGCGTCGGGCGGAGACTATCAGGAGAAAATAACTTTCTCTGTTTTGGAATACCTGACCTCTGCGTCATGAAGGACCTTACTCACATAATAGATGGGTCTCTGAGTTCCATCGGCATCGAGGCGCACCAGGACTGAGCTAACGGCTTCCGACGAAGCAGCTAAGTAGAGGAAGAGACTTTCTCCATCTCTTGGCTTAGACAGAAGTGGTAGAGAAGACAGGAATGTCTTCAACTCGTCGAAGGCTTTCTGGCAGTCGTCTGTCCATTCGAAGTTATTCATTTTCCGCAGGGCCTTGAAGAAAGGCAGGCATCTCTCAGCCGATTTGGAGAAGAAATGACTTAGAGCCGCTATCCTCCCCATCAATCATTGCACTTCCTTTATGCTGGATGGTGGCCTCATGTCGAGTATGGTGCTGATCTTCTCTGGGTTTGCCTCGATCCCTCGCTGGGTCACCATGAAGCCCAGGAACTTGCCCGCCATGACCCCGAAAGCACACTTCTTGGGGTTCAGCTTGACTTGGAAATGACGGAGGTTATTGAAGGTCTCCTCTAGGTCGGAGACATGATCAGAGGCGCGGGTGCTTTTTGTCAGCATGTCGTCTACATAGACTTCCATGTTCCGGCCTAGCTGATCCTGGAATACTCTGTTCATTAACCTTTGGTAGGTTGCTCCCGCGTTCTTGAATATGAAAGGCATCACCTTGTAGCAATAAATGCCCTTCTTTGTTACAAAGGAGGTGTGTTCCTCGTCGCTAGGGTCCATCCTTATCTGATTATATCCTGAGAAGGCGTCCATGAAACTGAGGAGTTCATGCCCATAGGTGGAATCCACCAGCTGATCAATTCTGGGCAGGGGGAAGCTATCTTTCGGACACGCCTTGTTGAGGTCAGTGAAGTCTATGCAAACCCTCCAGCTCCCATTTGCCTTACGTACCATGACCACGTTGGCCAGCCAATCAGGATAGTGCGCTTTTCGGATGTGGTCGGCACTAAGTAGCTTGTTAACTTCCTCGTCAATGGCCTTTTGTCGATCAGGGGCAAAGCTTCTCTTCTTTTGGCGGATCGGGCGGTGCCGTGGATCAATGTTGATGTTGAGAAATTATTGAAACATAATTGCCCCAACTCTATTGATTTTGATGATTTTCAAAAGCCATGAATATATTAATAGAAACAATGAATTATTTATCAAATACCATGAGTTTATTTAAAAATGAAAAATATAAACTTTCAATGTTTACATTCAATGAGTTCTTGAATCAATTAAAACAAAAAAAAGAATTTTATACTTGAGATTATACTTGAGATTTCATGAATTAAACTTGAGATTTCAAAAAGAATTCTTATACTACTCATTTGATAATCAATAACTTAATGGAAAATGTCTTGAATTGATGATCAAATCAATTCTATTCAAGTCACATTTATATTTAAATTTATTTGGGACGAGTTTTAAAGTCTATCAGAACATTTTTCTGATTTTTGTATCGCTCCCGAGCCGACTCAAGGGTTTCCGAGTCGACTCCCCAAATGTCTGTTTTTCAATGTTGTCCTGAGTCGACACTTGAGTTTTCAAGAGTCGACCCCTAAACCTTCGCGAGCCGACTCTGGACTGTGCGAGCCGACTCGACTCAGACGGCAGAAGGCTCATTTTTTGAGCACTTCTCGAGTCGACTCCCGCATATCTCGAGTCGACCCTTGAAAGTTAGGTGTTTCTGGAATCGAGTGTTCGAGCCGACTCCGCAGTGCTCGAGCCGACTCCACGGAATCTGGACGCGATTTTTTCACGATGACACATCAGCTCCAACGGTAATATTTTTGAATAACGGCTATTTTTCTTGTTTCTAACGGATATATTTTGCAGAATCTATAAATAGAGGAGCTCTTTTCAAATCAAAGAGAGAAAAACAAGAAAAGAAAATCTTTCAAAAAAGGGAAAAACAGAGCTTTATTGGAAAAATCTTTAGTCAAAAGAGTGATTCAAAAGGAGTGAAATCAAAGAGGAAGATTCGTCTGCTCCAGATCATCAATCCACAAGAGTCAAAAGAATCCAAAGCTTTCAAGATCAAATCAAGATTTTCCAACATTCAAAAAAGGAGAAAAAGCTTCATCCAACTCCAAAGTTTTCAAACGGTAAGAATCTGCTGAGGCCTGATTCAACACTTCAAGAGGAGTTAAAGAGGAGAAGGAAGAAAGCCAAGCCTGCATCTCAATCTTATCAGGCTTTTCTAAACCTTTTTATACTTTATTTGTATATTTGCTCAAGAGGAGCTGTTTGTATTTTAAACTCTGTTATTTTCTTGTTTGCTGATTCAATCAGTGGATTGAATCAGTGGAGGTAGTTGTACCTCGTTGCAAGCCGGAGTGCTTGTGTTGGGTTAGTTGTGATCCCGTAAAAACAACGTGTGGGTTTTGTGCTGGTAAGCCCGTGTAAAACCGGCTGGGTTCGTTGTGATCCCGGAAAACAACAAGTTTGAGTTGTGAGCTTGTAAAACAACTCGGCTGTAATCTAGGAGATTATAGTGTGGACCCAAGTGAATCTTGGGAGTGGACGTAGGTGCTGGTTGCACCGAACCACTATAAAATTATCTTGTGTTTGCCGTGCTCATTTGTCTCTCTCTCTATCTCTCTTATATTTGTTTGTGCATTGCTTATAAGTTAATTTCTCTCACTTGCACATCTTGCAAAAATTTCAAAAAGTCTTAAATTTTTAAGAACCCAATTCACCCCCCCCCTCTTGGGTTGCCATCTGGGCCAACAATTGGTATCAGAGCAAGTGCTCATTTAGAATTTGATCTCACGATCAAGGGCTAAAGATCCTTATGGCAACACAAAGTGGTTCATGTTTTGCTGAAGGTCATTCTACGAATAGACCTCCTTTATTTAATGGAACCAACTATTCATATTGGAAAGCTAGAATGAGAATATTCATTCAAGCTTCTGACTATGAATTGTGGGGAGTAATGAATGGACCTAGTACACCCACACACGTAGTTGATGGCACTATTGTTCCTAAGCCCGAAAGGGATTGGAATGATAATGATAGGAGAATGGCACAATTAAATGCTAAAGCCATTAACATTTTGTATTGTTCCTTAGACTCTAATGAATTCAACCGAATCTCAACATGTAATTCCGCAAAAGAAATTTGGGATAGGTTGGAAATAACACATGAAGGAACAAACCAAGTAAAAGAATCAAAGATAAATATTTTGGTTCATAAATATGAATTATTTACATGGAACAAAATGAAACCATCACATGCATGTTCACTAGATTCACTGATATTGTGAATGGTTTGAAAAGTCTTGGAAAAGTTTATACTAACTCTGAGCTTGTTCGCAAAATTCTTAGGTCACTTCCAAGGACTTGGGAAGCCAAGGTGACAGCCATACAAGAAGCCAAAGATCTGAACATCCTACCATTGGAAGAGCTTCTTGGTTCGCTAATGACTCATGAGCTTCAAGTTAAACAACATGTCAATGAGGATGAGTCAAGAAAGAAGAAAACCATGCCCTCAAAGCTGCAGAAAGGAAGAGAGCAGCGATGATGAATGATGATGATGATGATGAGACAGCCCTCTTGCAAGGAAATTCAGAAAGTTTATGCAAAGAAGGAGGCCCTTCCACAAAAAGAGATTTGGATCAAAAATGGAAGGAGAAAAAGGATAAGAAAAAGGAAAAGGAAAAGAAAAAGAGAAAGAGCCCTTAGTATGTTATGAATGTAAAAAGCCAGGGCATTTTAGATATGACTGTCCTTTACTAAGAAGGCCTACAAGAAAAAGAAAAAGGCCTACATGGCAACTTGGACTGAGTGAAGAGTCTTCTTCGAAGAAGAAGAACAAAGAAGTTGCAAATATTGCTTCATGGCCAACAACGACGACAACGAAGAGGTAAGTACCGAAACCCCGATGATGAATTTACTTTTGATGAAATGTTTGAAGCTTTCAATGAATTGATGATTGATTTTAAATCTTTGAAAAAGAAGCTTTGAAAAATGAAAATTTTTAAAAGTAAAAATAAATCGAACTTAACTAATGAAAAGAAAACTTTAATTAATAAGAAAAGATTTGTTAAATCTGAAAACTAAAAGATTTAAAAGATCAATTCTTCAAAAGAAAGCAATAATGAAAATGATTTCTTAAAGAAAGATGTTAAAAAGTATAAAGACATTGTTGAGAAATTTACTCTAAGCTCAACTAAACTAAATATGATTTTAGATAGTCAAAAAGCAGTTTTTGACAAAGCAGGTTTAGGGTATAACACATTTAGAAAACAAAAATCATTGAAAAATATTTTTGTAAAAGCTAACCAAAGTAATATTACTTGTTTTAAATGTAATCAAAAAGGACATAAATCTTTTGAATGCAAAACAATAAATAATAACAAAATTAAATGTTAAAGGAAAGAAAATTTGGGTTCCGAAAGGAACAATTTTTATTGCTACTAACCATGAAGGACCCAAGAAAGCTTGGGTACCTAAACATAAAGTTTAAATTATGTTGCAGGAATGTCTTGTAGCCAAAAGATCAAAGAAAAAGTGGTACCTTGATAGTGGCTGCTCAAGACATATGACGGGTGACAAAGATGAATTCATCACCCTGGAAGAAAAGAAAGGTGGAGTTGTTACGTTTGGCGATAATGGTAAAGGTCAAATTATGGGCCTTGGTAAAGTTCGTATAACTCCATCTACATTTATTGATAATGTACTTTATGTTGATGGTTTGAAGCATAATCTAATTAGTATAAGCCAATTATGTGATAAAAACTTTAATGTTTCATTTAAATCTTCTATATGCACTGTAACTAATTCTATTGATAATAGCATTGTATTTACTGGTTATAGACATGGCAATGTTTACTTGGTTGATCTAGAAAAATTATCTTTGAGTGATCATTGCTTAATTGCTGACAATGCTAACATAAATGAAATTAGTTGGTTGTGGCATCGTAGATTAGGTCATGCAAGCACACACCTTATTTCAATTAATTAAAATGGATTTAGTTAAAGGCTTACCTAAACTAGATTTTGAAAACAACAAAATATGTGATGCATGTCAATTTGGAAAACAAACTAGAAGTTCTTTCAAATCTAAAAATGTTGTTTCAACTTCTAGGCCATTAGAGCTACTTCACATGGACCTTTTTGGACCAACTAGAACCACAAGTCTAGGAGGAAAGAAATATGGTCTAGTGATTGTAGATGATTATTCTAGATATACTTGGGTATGTTTTTAGCTCACAAAGATGAGACTTTCTCGATATTCCTGAAATTCTTCAAGAAAGTCACAAATGAGAAAAACACTACCATAGTATCTCTAAGAAGTGATCATGGAACTGAATTTGAAAATCACTTATTTGAAAGTTTTGCACTGAAAATGGAATTAATCATAATTTTTCAGCCCCTAGGACTCCACAGCAAAATGGTGTAGTTGAAAGGAAAAATAGGACTCTAGAAGACATGGCCCGTACCATGCTATGCGAAAGTAACTACCAAAGTACTTTTGGGCGGAAGCTATTAACACAGCATGTTACATCTTAAATAGAGCCTAATAAGACCAATCTTAAAGAAAACACCTTATGAATTATGGAATGAAAGAAAACCCAATATAAAATACTTTCATGCATTTGGATGTAAATGTTTATTCATAATAATGGTAAAAACAATTTAGGAAAATTTGATGCTAAATCTGATGAAGGAATTTTTTAGGATATTCAACAACTAGTAAAGCTTATAGAGTATTTAACAAGAAAACCTTAGTAGTTGAAGAATCCATTCATATAGTTTTCGATGAGTCTTTAGCATCTAGTTCTGAAAAGATTGATGATGAGGAAGATACAAACATAATTGAAAAAGATCTTGAAAAACTTAATATTGAAGTATCTTCAGATCATGAACAAGAAGCTAAAGATGATGATTCACATAAGGACGATGATGTTAATAATGATCATAATGATATAGATCTTCCAAGAGATTGGAGATATGCTATAGTCATCCTAAGGAATTGATTATAGGTGATCCATCTCAAGGAATAAGAACTAGATCATATATGAGAAATATTAGTAATCATCTTGCATTTGTATCACAAATTGAACCTAAAACTATTGAAGAAGCTGAAAAAGATAATAATTGGATGTTAGCAATGCAAGAAGAATTAAATCAATTTACTAGAAATAATGTATGGACTTTAGTTGAAAGACCTAAAAATCATTCAGTAATAGGATCAAAATGGTTTTTAGAAATAAACTAGATGAAAATGGCATAGTAATTAGAAACAAAGCTAGATTAGTTGCAAAAGGATATAATCAAGAGGAAGGTATTGATTTTGATGAAACCTTTGCACCAGTAGCTAGATTAGAAGCCATTAGACTTTTACTTGCATTTGCATGTCATATGAATTTTAACTTATTTCAAATGGATGTTAAAAGCGCATTTTTAAATGGATTTATAAATGAAGAAGTTTATGTAGAACAACCACCAGGTTTTGAAGATCACGAATTTTCAAATCACGTTTTTAAATTGCACAAAGCTTTATATGGTTTGAAACAAGCACCTAGAGCTTGGTATGATAGGTTAAGTAAATTTTAATTGAAAATGATTTTACAAGAGGAAATGTTGATAAAACATTATTTTTGAAAAGAAAAAGTAAAGATTTACTTGTAGTACAAATATACGTTGATGACATTATTTTTGGTGCTACTAACGATTCTCTATGTCAAGAATTTGCAAGTTAATGCAGGGAGAATTCGAGATGAGCATGATGGGAGAACTCAACTTCTTCCTTGGACTCCAAATCAAACAAAGCAAAGAGGGAATCTTCATCAACCAAACCAAATACACAAGAGAATACTAAAAAGTTTGGTATGGAATCAATGAAACCCCTCGGAACACCAATGAGTCCTTCATGCAAGCTGGACAAAGATGAAGAAGGTAAGAAGGTTGATCAAAAGTATTATCGAGGTATAATCGGATCCCTTCTTTATTTAACAGCAAGTAGACCAGATATTATGTTTGCTGTATGTTTATGTGCTAGATTTCAATCAGAACCTAAAGAATCACATTTAATGCTGTTAAAAGAATACTAAGATATTAAGTGGAACAAAAAATGTAGGTTTATGGTATTCTAGAGACTCCACATTAAATCTAATTGCATATTCTGATTCTGATTATGCTGGATGTAAGTTAGATAGAAAAAGCACAAGTGGTGCATGCCAATTCTTAGGAAGTAACTTAATCTCATGGTTTAGCAAAAAGCAAAATTCAGTTGCATTATCAACTACTGAAGCTGAATATGTAGCAGCTGGAAGTTGCTGTGCGCAAATCCTATGGATTAAGCGACAACTTGAAGACTATGGTATCACACTTAATAAGACACCCATAAAATGTGATAATACAAGCGCAATCAATTTAACTAAAAATCCAATTCAACATTCAAGGACAAAACACATAGAAATTAGATATCATTTTATAAGAGAACATGTAGCTAATGAATGAAATTTGTCTTGATTATGTAACACTGAAGAACAATTAGCTGACATTTTACAAAACCTTTAAGCGAAGAAAGATTTTGTTATCTTAGAGGAGAATTAGGATTTGTGATCCTTTGGAATAGATTTTGAAACCCCTAAGGAAATGTATCTAGAGTTCTTTCAATTTCTCAAAATCTTAAGGAAATTTTATCTAGAACTCATATCAATTTGATCTCTCAAAATCCATGATTTTTAATCATACTCAAAGATCAAATTCCGGACTCATTTCAGACTCTGAATTTTATTTTTTCTCTGAAATGGTCTCGGAGCCGACTCGGACAGTATCGGAGTCGACTCTGTTTCTGCTGAAACTCGGGAGCCGACCCCGCTCTGCGCGAGTCGACTCGATTTCGGGTCCGTGCTCTGTGACTACGGAGCCGACTCCACGCTTTGCGCGAGTCGACTCGACGTGGTCCCAGTTTGATTATCTAGGGCACGAGTCGACCCACGGACATTCAATCATTTCAAATCAAAATTCCAAAACCCTCCAAACCTTCCAAAACTCCAAAATTTCACTCCAGATCTATGGCACCCAAAACCCGTGGAGCTAGCAGTAGTGGCGCCGGGATGAAGAGGAAGAAGACCGTCGACGACCCGTTCGCGAGCCGTCTCCGGATTCGCCTCTTCCTCTTCCGTTCTCCTGCTCCAGCTGCCACTCTCCTCAGGTAGATCACCTTGCAGTAGAGATTACAACGGTAGAAAGGTTGATTTTGAGTTATTTGAGAATGAGGATTTTTAGGGACAGTTGATTGAGATGGGACTTGAGAAAATTGTTCACTGGATTGTCCCACTATCCTGCATTAGTTAAGGAATTTTACAAGAATTTGACTAGAGGTGATGATGGATTAGTAGCATGTGAGAGGCATTGGATTGAATATCACTGCCACTTCTATCTAGACTGTTGGATTTACCCCTATCTGGACCATCCACTTTTGCCCCAGAGGATAGATCCCTGCCCTCACAAGATTATTGAACAGAAATTTTGAGGGATTTGAAGAAGTTTTTGCCAATCAATTGCCTTTGGAGCTGAGATTACTTCACAATATCTGCAGTAGGATTTTTTCCCAAGACTGGCAGATTTGACTATGTATCTGAGAGAGATATCTTTGTTATGGATGCTGTGTTTCAGGAAGCCTATAATTTGCCTCGGATGATATTTGGTACATGCTGATTGTGGAAAGAAGAAAGTCAGTTTGCCCTATGGCATGATTTAAAATTATTTCAAAGCCAAGGGATTGTTTGGTGATAGTGAGCCAAAGGAATTAAGACATACTGACTATTATTCTTGGCCACTATTCATCGAATGGGTTTAAAAAGAATGGAATTGGGGAAAGGAAGAAGATTAGAGCTGAGGAGACAGAGTGGACCTGAGGCCTGGACCTTCTGTTCTTCTCCTGCTGCCACCTCAGACTTCATCTTCTGTAGTTTTCAGATTTAAGCTTCTTTTTCTGTCTTTTTTGAGAAAGTTTTTGTTTGATGAAAAAGAATCTTTTATTTACTTTAAAAAATCTTGATGGTTTTTTCCTCAGGTGAAGATATTTCTACTTAAGATATGAATCAAAGATCTGAAGAACTAGATGAGGAACTGAATTTGTTGTAATTTAAAGCCATTTTGATGTAATTTGCTTTTGATGTAATGAAAAATTTGTTCATTTCTATTGTGAAATGAATTTGATATAATGTCAATTGATAATTAAATGAATTAATGTTAATTTGATTTGAATCTAACCTTTTTGTTGATTACAAAAAAGGGGGAGAGATTTTATTTAATCGTATATGTCAAAAAACTTACAGAGATAATTTGGAAAAAATTTGCTTAAAATTTGAAAATTTTGAATGAATTATAAAATTGAGTTTCATAGGGGGAGCTACCTCATTAGGGGGAGCCTTTCCATGAACACAAAATTGATTTTGGTATCAAAATTTTTCAATCATGCATATACTCAATGTTTTTGTCATCATCAAAAAGGGGGAGATTGTTGAGAAATTATTGAAAATAATTGCCCCAACTTATTGATTTTGATGATTTCCAAAAGCCATGAGTATTTAAAGAAAAATGAAATAATGAGTTTATTTAAAATGAAAAATAAACTTCAATGTTTAAATTCAATGAGTTTTGAATCAATTAGTTTCAAGCTCTATTTAAGATTTCAAAAAGGAATTTTTACAATTTTAATCAATGATTTCTTGAAACATGTCTTGAATTCATGCTTAATGTCAATTTTATTCAAGTCAAAATATATTTAAAATTATTCTGGGACGATTTCAAAGTCAATCAGAAAATTTCTGATTTTTGATACGTTCCGGAGCCGACTCTAGAGTTTCAGAGTCGACTCCAAAGTAC